>NW_019379561.1:288890-529284 GCF_000648655.2 Copidosoma floridanum
ATATATATATATACATAAACTTTTGCAGAGACCCCAATGTTTATTACACAAAATGTAAATGCCCACTAGAAACTCTGAGAGGCTCTGCACTCGCCAAGTTTCCGTATGAAAAATTCATTGCAATTAGTATTCCCGAGTCAAGAGGAGAGAGCATCCGTACGTACACATCAGGCAAGCGAGTGTGTGTTGTATACACGCGTTAACGCGGAGCGCCTTGAAATCAATCGCGCGCTCGAGTGTTTCCACCGCCAAAGTTCCATTATACCCCGCGTATAGCTTGGTATCTCTCACCGTATACGATACGTGTGCCAATTTAGTTAGCAAAAGATACTTACATTTTCGTAAAATAGGTTACTCGCGGTGTAATACCCATGCACTCGATGCAGCGCATCTTTTGGCGTTTAAAATTCGTACGTACATACACGTGTGCCATTATCGCAACGAAAAGAATTTGATTAGCAGCCGCTGGATCCGTCAGTTTGTCCAAATGACACGCGCGCGCGTGCGCTCCGTTGACGTGCCCATCTCCGTGTATATCCGTCACTCGCATGTACACACGCTTATATATACATTATACACCGATACATCCGACGCGGTGAATGGAAAACTTTGCCCGCGCCTCGGGAAAGTTTGTCAATCAATTTTCATTAGAGCCGCGATGTAATTACGAATCTCGCGCGAGTCCAGTCGACCGGGGATGTAATGATCCCGCGATAAAAATACATACTTACCCGCTAAATCATCGGAAGGGACTTTTATACACGCGGCAATATTAATTCGACACTTTTTTCAATCCCACGTCATCCGTGTCTATGATGTATTATCATTTTTTGTGTAACGAGCACACACACACGCGTGGTCACATAATTTTGAACAGGGGAAGGGGGTCCCATTGAAAATTAATCAAATTCCAGTGTGTAAGTACCCAACAGGAGGACCCAAGTGCCCATACGGTATATACCAACTCCCGTTTGGCCTAGTGACACGGGAGCGAGAGGGCATTACACGGGTTCTCGTCACCGGCTAAGTAAACGCGTACACGTGATTTATACAGGAGAGGTTGAATTTTTCAGGGAGTCGTGTACCCGCTGAATGGAAAGAAAGCCGGACTGTGCTCGTATAGTCGCCGCGCTGTTTTACTTTTGCCGTGTACACTGCAGAATGCAAGTTTCGCTGCAGTGCACCTATATACTTTACTGTTTTGGTGAAAAGAAGGCTTGCCCGGCCGGCCGCGAGAGTTGTTGGCTCAGTGTGTTTCCAAGGAGAGCCGCGCTTCTTTTCTTCGCTCCACTTTTCGTCTTCTCTCCTCGCTTTTCCATCCTTTATTTGCGCGGGTTTGCTTTGCCTCGTTTTTTTCCCCAACTGCATCGTTAAAGAAGATGCTAATGCCGAGAGCAGTCGTACAGGATGGGTGTGTAATAAGAGAGGAGGGGGGGGGGTGAGCCCCGTGAATCTCTTTGGACAAATAGAGAGGAAAAATCTCGTGCACTGCCACAAGGAGAAGAGCGAGGCAGTGGCCGGGGCGTTCCATAAATTTTTTGTCGGCGCTTAACGAGAGATCATTCGAGCTCTCTCTCTCTCATGCAAGTAAATCGAGTTTTATGATAATACCGGCTGTACGGGAGCGCGTCGTCAGTGCGAGACTGCTGGGAAATCGAGAGCCGTTCGAGAGGGGCTGTATAATATCCATACATGGGTATACACGCGCGCACTTGGGAAAATATTTTTCTTCCGCTGTACGCAGCGTTTGGGGAAGAAGGCAGAAACAAAAAAAAAAAAAAAAAAAAAAAACGAGTCGTACGAGGATTAAAAATCGGCGTTAAAGCCAACGAGTGTTACGTGTGTGTATGAGCGTGCACAGTTTGCACTTTCTTCCGGGTATATTTTATATAATACGTGGGTGGCCGATAAAACTCTTCGTTGCGAATGGCCGGCAATTTCTTTTCTCTATTTTGTTTCTTTCGTTTTTTTTTTTTTTTTTTTTTCATGGAATCACCTTGGTTCGGTAATACTTACTTACGTGACGAAAGAGTTGGGATCCGAGTCGGAGTCGTAAAAGTATGTGGGTTGCAGAATCGCCGCATGAGCTGCAAGTTAAGGAGACGAGTAAACTGTCGTCACATCTGCGGGAGTATTTTAAGTATAAGCTACAACTTTCACCTGTAAATCACGTAACTCCAACCTGTATGTTGTACGTATATTTATATGTTCGTATTTGGTGTTTTCCACTTGGAAACGAGTGTACATCGTGAGGGGAACGAGTAATTTTAGGAAGATAGTCGAGCTCTATTGGTTGGAGAAAACTTTGGACTCGTTTTTGTTTTTATTCGCATTCAGGTCTAAATTAGGCGGTGCGGGGTCTCTGAGGAATTGGATTTTTTTCTCTCCCCTCTTTGATTTGGCCAAAAAAACAAATCAAGGCACGAAATTCCGGAATAAATCCTTTTATCTCGCCCGTTAAAAGGCAGTAAAAGGCAAATTAGTTTCTTTTCGTAGCTTCTCTCTCGTGCGTAAATTTTTAATTTCAACAAAAACGATAAAGTCGTAAAAAAAGCCCAGAGAGCCAAATGTGTGTACGCATCTTTGATCGTTTGACAAAATTGTCCCATCACTTTATGAAGGAACATTACCTACGTATGTAGATTTTTTTTTTTTTTTTTTTTTTTTTTTTCTCCAAAACTCGGCATCTCGTAAAGGAAGCGTAAAAATCACCGGAGGTCACAAAAACTCATCGGCTTATCCGAAACCCTTCTGCAATAAGAATTTCGTAAAACGTGTAAGAGGTGGCAGGGCAAAAAGCTTCATTGCCCCGAGTTGGGATGGCCTTCGTGAGATTGGGCCGTATCAGTCGAGAGCAAAAGCCAGGGCCGTACGATTAATTCCAAGTGCGTGGATTCTCGTAAAATCTCAAAGTTTTACGATAGCCGCCGTGGCCTTAAAGTCGTCCGTCTTCTCACGACTACCGTTTACTGCCGTATACACTCGTACGCGTGTCGATGGATTATTTATCTCTAGATCGGCGAGTTTCACGTGCCGGCACGTAAGTATACATCGTCTCCGAAAACGGGGAAACTTTTCTATTTCCTTTCCTTCACTTGAAATGTGCTCGTATGCGCGGAGCAGCGCGTGTGTGTCAAGAGAAAGAGGTAAATAAAAAAAAGTGCACAGAGAAAAAAATTTTTGCACACGCGATGCGTGCTATAAATGTGTCGGTTGCGATGATTGATAAGCCAAGGGTGGTTTTTTTTGTTCAAGGCAATAAAATCTTTTCCTTATTTTGGTACGAGTGGTAGTGTGGAATCTGTGAAGATATTTTGACTGACGTTTTTTTTTTTTTTTTCAATATTGAAACTGAGCTTGAAAAATAGCGAGTGAATTCATGCGAAATACTACGCTTTTGTACGAATGAAGCATGGCTAGTGCATGAGATGCCAAAGCGAAAGTTTATTAATGCATGTCATGATACGAAAACGACAAATTTTTCAAGTCAAAATGAAAATAATTTTCTTTATGCCATAAAAATCAATTTGAATGCACGTAAAACTTCCATGTAACGTTTTGACAAAACCAAAAAAAATTTTACGATTAAGCGCGATTTTTTGTCATTTACAAATGAAACAATTCGTGTTTTTCGAGGTATTCAATAAACATGTTTGTTTTAGGTAATTTTTTGTGTAACTTTGAAATTGTTATTACCTTCAGACTGTAGTTTTTTTCTGTAACACTTTTTTCTAAAATGTCAAATTGAAAAGTTATCCAACATGAGCTCCCAAAAGTTTGTTCTGTGAGTCTTTATCCCATTCACCATTTGATAACTCCTCTTGGAAATTCATTACTCCACAACTTGATGAGCCTTAACATAGTTTTTACGTCCATTTGTTAGAAATGTCAAATTTTAAACGTATCTCCAGTATCTTTACGTTATAATTGAGATAATAATCTATGTTAAAAGTGTGAATCACTTATTCATGGGCATATACGTCCCCTAAGTCTCAATTAATATTCAAATTGTTGTTCAAAGGTTTTTCGAGTTTGCCAAACTATGGGCTGTTCACATGTATATTTTGAGAATCCACGTCCCGGTAAGCAAACGCGATCCGATTTATATGATCCCTCGTTTGCATCGATAATAAAGCGACGCGCGCTAGTGTTTACGAGTTGACGTACATAATACAATGTGGTCAGTTTGGGAAAGACGCAAGATTCGGGGTTTTATAGCGCGTAATGTATATGTTTAATGTAATGGAAATTGCAGTGGGGGTCCCTCCCTCTCTTGCATATTTTATTGCGGCGTCGTTGTTGCCGCTGCGGTGAAGTGGACCAAGAGTTAATAGGATTCCAGTCCGCCATGGTTACGCGTGTAATTGTGCTCACGTGAGCCCACAGTGTATATATTATAATGTAATATATATATATGCTCGAAGCGTATTATAATATAATAATCGAGAGGCTCGAGGAATCTCGCGAGACGCTGATTTGAGGTTTCTGCGTTTAAGCGTGATTTGGTGAGCCTCGATGTACAATACCCCCCCTCTAATGGCTCGTTATTCTTTCTGAGCTTCGGCTCGTTTTTTCCAGTCCATCGCGCTGCCCGAAACCACGGGCCTGGGAAAAATGCCTTTTTCTCCTAATCAGCCGCACGTTGATGGAAAACGGCGGTTTCGCGAGGTTGATCACGTCATCATCATCGTCCCGGCCAATCTCGCAATGCGATCATTAAAAAACGAGATGTCCAAGAACTTTCGCACGGTCCCTGTGATCGCGAGAGCCCAAACTGTCACTCTCGAGGGAAATAAAAAAAAAAGAAGAAAAGAAAAAAAAGGGTCGCCGTCTCTGTCTCCTAAGCGAAACCGGAAGTGCGCGTCCCTCTCCCCTAATACCCTATCATTCGCGCGCGGCTGCATCAGGGGCAGACTCGCGATCTATGATTACATCGTTTCTCTGTGTATACACGCGTGCGCGCGAGTGCGCTAGGGCTTGCTCGATGGTTTATTATATACCAACGCGTCAGGCCAGCATCGTATATATACGGGCGTGAAGAGCCGATCCCCTCTGATCTTTCTATGCCTCCTCGTGGGAGGCCGTCACTTTACAGCCTCGTAGTCTCCGATTCCTTGCTGCATTATCGTGAGTAAGCGCGTACATGAGTCCCCGACTTGAATGATTGCCGCGACGAGCGCGCGTGCAACTGTTACATGGCATCAATGAGGGCGAGTCTCGCTTGCGGCTTATCGAGCTCCGTATATGGGTATCACGTACTGTGATACAAGGGATACCTAAGATATATGTGTCATGCTGCCGGTGCCGTGAGATGCGAATTTCGAGCGGATGATCGATCAAGGTGCACGTGCGAGGACTATACGGCTACGAATGGACGTGAGAAATTGAAACTTGTGTGTATTACGTGTAGGTACATCAACATTTTCACGCGACCCGTCATTGCGCGTAATTGATTTGCCGAGATATCGAAATGTGAATCATTTCCTTCGCGAATGCGGATCGGTATGCTTATTGTCTCTTTTGTGTGAATAAAATAAAATAGTAAACGAGACGGTCCCGAGTATCTGCCACAAGCGGGGAATAACCTTGGGAAACGTGGGCCAACACGTCGACTGGGCTTTTCAATAACCCAAAAATACGAGTAATTATAAAAGCATCCGTCAAAGTCAAGATACTCCCCCCCCCCTGCTGTCCCCGTATCCCTCGGAGCGGCGCACACCCCGCGTTCTTTGATTTCATGCGCGTGAGAATGATATACACTCGGCGTACGTATCCAGCAGCGCTAGATCAATTCGAGTTCTACGAACAACACTGCGAGAGAAAGGAATCCATACGGGGGCCTTGGGAGGATGAGCCTCGAGGTCAATTAAGCTACTCCGCGGCGAACGATGATTGACAAGTGCGAATCGTGTGTGCCTTCTCTAATTCCTTTTTTTTTTTTTTTTTTTCTTTCTTCCCCCGTATGTATACGTGTACGTGGTCGAATCGAATCTTGTTTCCTTTCGCAGGCGAATCTGGTAATTACAGTCATCGAGCGGCGAGTGATCGTAGCCGCACGTGAAATCGATTTCGCTTTCTGCGAGGGTTTCTCTGATTGTTGCTTATTTTTTGCTTTCCTCTGCGCGCCGTTGCGAAAGACTCCGAGTATAGTATACGCTCCAGGGGCCTCTTGTGGACCTGTCCGGCGCATTTTGATGGATGGAGTTTGCACCGATGGTACAAGGGCTCCTGTCGTGGACACGTGAAAAATTGTACATCCTCCCCGATGAACGTCCATCGACAGCGAAAGGAGACTCTTTGTCCCAATAGCCAGAGTTCTAGCTTCGAAAACATTAATCGTCACCGAATTGCTTGCAACAGTTGCGACAAACCAACAAACTCCCATCTAATGTATAGTGGCGCAAGGTAACGACTGGACGAAGAAAACATAAATATAAAACAACCTGCTTGACCCACATTCCTGTTGCTCGCGATTGCCATTTTATACATAGGTGCCAAAGTAAACCATATAAGTCGATGGTAATAATGCGGCCGACGGCAGCGTCTTACGAGGTGACGCAAAGGCTGCGAGCGCGTATACGTATGGTTCTTCTAGTCGATGATTTCCACTTGGACGCCGACGTACAGTATACGTGTACGACCTTTAAAGGAAAGACGTGTATAGTGCACTCGGACGCGGCGAGATGTGAGAGTAGGCGACGATTAGCCCTGGAATCCTCGAGGCACCCGAGACACTCGACCCGAGAGACACCTGGCTCGGATCATTGGGGATGTGTATCGGGTGTCCGTCACAGGTTGTCCCGATGAAGGCTTCTTTCGGCTTTTCCTTTTTCACGTCAAAGGGGATTTTCGATCCCATGGAATTTGGATGTACCGTTTCAGAGGATCGGATGGGCTTTTCCTACACCGTAAACAGCTGTCCTTGTTACTATACGTGTTTGTCAAGTACTACTACGATTGCGACACTGTTTTTGTATGAAAAAACGACGAGAGAAAGGACTCATAACTCACGAGCACGAGTTCACGACCGGCTTACTCGAGGCCTGAAAAACGCATTATCCGCGATCGCAAGTATACATCGATGCGAGAAGACACCCAAGAGCCGCGTTGGCGCGAAGAAAATCGAAACTAATCCCCTCGATCGGCGGGGGATTAATAAACATCGGTGACGAAGACGAGAGTAGGATATTGAGTCGCGCGATTTCTCCGGCCGAGCGCTTGAGTTACAGCTCGCCAGTGACCTTGATCCCGTGCAACGTTATTACACGAGCGAACCTTACACCCGGGAAAACGGGCACTCCCGGCAAAGGTGTTTCTCCTTTCGTCGCCACCGTTGTCCCCGGCTCTCATCCTCGTCCCGTTGGGCTATCGGGTGTTCTGGGGATATATCGATACTTCACCGCCTGAAACTCCAACCGGTGAAAGCGGCTTCATAAGTGAAGCTCTGGTGCGTCTGATTGCCACTTTGTTCGGGAAAACTGAAAATCGACCAGATTTTTGGGAACTTTTTCCGAGTCCTCCAAGTATAATATACAAGACCCGTGCAATATTTCATTTTGGTTTTTTTTTTGTTTTTATTTGGGAGTCAGTTTACACGTGTACCTTCGGGAGCCGAGAAATCGTCATCTTGGTTTCGCAAAAAGGGGGAGAGATGGAGGGCCAAAGTTTCTTAATGAGACAACTCATTCGCGAGGAGGTGTATACGCACCAACTTGTGTAATATATACGTTTGAGGGGGGGGGGGCTGCAAACAGAAACAAGCGTGGCGTGAAAAAGTAGAAAAAAAAAAAAAAAAAGAAAGGAGTAAGAAGCGGAAAAACGAGAAAGAGTATACGCGTGGAAGGCGGGCTGAGTTTACGAGAGTAACTCTTATTAATCGTAATTGTGGCCGCGGCTGCGGGCGCGACCGAAAACTTTCGAAGCGATTTTCCCAGCTCCACGACGACCGTCTACTCCCTCGCCTAATGACGAGGAAAGTAAACTTGTCAATTAATAATTGGCAGTTCGGAGCAGCGAAGGGGGAATGGGGTACGCCTCGCGGCGCAGTTAATCCGACGACGTCGCCGATTCTTTTCTTCGTTTAAGTTCGCGCGCGTGCCCCCCCCCTGCGTTGTCGCTCTCTCGCGATGCTTATTGCGCTCCCTCTTCCTTTTATTTACCTCGACGTCAATTACACGGCATGACAATCTTTTAATCCGGCTTGAGCAACGATCCTCCTTCTTCGTCCCTTTTTATACACATAATTTATACATTGCCCGATAAATCAGTAATTACCGAGTCGGTTTCTCTTTTCTCGTGGTGCTCACACGCTACGTTCGATTATTTACAGTTAAACGGAAAAGTTGAAGCTCGATGACTCGCTGCAGGTTGGATGCGTCGGTTTCTTTTATCATCATCATTATTATTATTAACCATCGCGTCTCGTTTCTTTTTTCGTCGCACGGTGCATTTCACAAAAAAACGTAATTACGTTGTTGGGGCGGGGATCAGCTGAGTTTTGAATATTTTGTATTTTTTTTTGAAAGGAAAAGAGATGGGGAAGTGTGATAACAGTTTTACGTATATACATATACTCTTGAAACCCTTGTCAAGATATTACGAGGGACCCTCTTCATGTCACATCTTGACTGATTCGAGCATGTAAGTTTCCGAGTTCTCATTTTTACAAATATATTCCATACGTGTACGAGATTATGACGTTTCGAGATGGATTGGAATTTTTTTTTTTTTTTTATTGGAATCTTGGTCTCGAATGATTGTTGTAAATAAACAATTTTATACATTTGCAATGGCATGTAATTGCGATTTTAGGTAAAAATAATGCATGCGACCAAATGTCATTTTGCCAAAAGAATTAAAATTAACTTTATTTAAGCCTTGTGGTAAACCAAAGTAATGTAATCGTAATAGTAATTCAATACTTAATATCATATTTTAAGCACGTATCAAATATAAGGGATTATATTATGTCATGCGTCAGATTCATGCAATAGACCGAATACAATAAATCAATAATACAGTTATGATAAATAATGAAAGCGGGATTGTCAAAGTAAAGAGCCAACAATTAGCGTCTTGGTGCTCTATAAGAAATACCCCTATAATCATGATAGAAGGCTGTATAGATATAGAAGTATAGGAGCGAAAAAGTGCCCATTGCACCGTAACATCCAGCTTAAGCTCGTACCGCGCACTGCAGCAACCCACACCTGTTATGTGTACCCGACGACGACACCGGCGTTTGACGAGGACGACGGCACCTACACAGCACCGGTCGGCGTCGTCGTCATCATTTATTCGATCGAGGCACCTATTTACGCGCGAGCGGAGCCTTCAAAGCACCCGCGAGCTGCGGAGATAACCTCCGCTCGCTCGAGCGCGAGATAACGTCAAAGTGATTCCTCCACCCCCCCCCCCCTCGTCGTGTCCTACTCGCTCGAGGCCGCCACACGTATAGACAGAGATTTCGATTGGGAAGAGAAAAACTCGAAGGCAACCCTCGCGTGTCCCGGATGATAAAAATGAAAGGTAAGCGAACGACCAGCCGTTTTTTTTCTCCTCTGATGTCTCTTTTTTTCTACTTTTCCTTCTTTTTTTTTGCGCTACTCTCTTTTCCGCCGCCTCGAAGAGAGGACAAGCACCTGCACCGTCAACTCCGTGCCTCTGGAGCTAGTCTCGAAGGAGGTGGAGGGAAGGGGACATTTTTCAACCGTGAGAAATAAAATTCCATTAATTGCGGGCTGATGTGCATTTATTTTGCGATCTGATACTAACCACGGAGTGGATGAGAAATGTGTCTTTGCAAGAATGGATGGCAGTGGGTACAGGAGGTCTTTCCCGCGCTATGTGAAAACTTGAACGACTCGGGACGGTGATGTGCAAAGGTTGGGAAATAATAACTGGAAAATAAAAGGAGGTTATACCCTTCGCCGCAGATTCGCATTATCCTCCGCACTGGGTGTGCTCATGGAGTCGGTGAGGGAAAAAGCTCCATTCGTCAGCGTTACTTCCCAGCGTGTCCACTTTCGTCTTGTTTTTTTTTTTTTTTTTTTTTTCCCATCATCACACTCATCCTCGTGTCCGCGTCTATAAATTTTCATACCCGCTTATTCCAGCGATCCCGAATTCCGTCCGACCTCGCGGTGCAATAATTCAAAATTACGATTCATCACCTTGATTGGAAATCTAATGGCACGACGCGTGTATGTGTATAAAAAAGGAAGGGAGGAAAAGGCGAAAGAAGGAGGCGAGCTCGGGTAGTTAAAGTTCATATAAATTCCATCGAAAAGTAAGCAATAAAAGTAAATTTAACACTGTAATATTTAGACGGTACGTAACGGTGCTCGTAAAAGTGATAAGTGACGCGCATTAAAGGCCCACTACGCGACTAATCCGCAATGAAGTTTCAGCGCCCGTTGCTGCTGCCGGTGCTCGAAAGTGCCGACAATAAATTAATTGCACGAGCACGAGGGATGTATTATATACGCGAGGACGACATAGCTTAACGATAAAAAAAAAAAAGGGAGGAGAAAAAAAAAACAATGATATAATAAAACGAGCGAGGGTAGTGGTTTTGTGAAAAAATTTTCGGTGCCACGATAAAAGGGAGGTACCGTCGATTAGCCCTAATGGCGTAACTCGATAGAAGCCGATCGAACAGATACAATCTCCTAAGCGCGCGGCCGAGTGTTTTATTTGCCTTAGCGGTTTAGAATTGATTTATCGAGAGCGGATTTTCCCCCTTTTTTTCCTTTCGGAATAGCTCGGCTTGCCACTGCTTTTTGTTTTAACGCAATTTCTACGGCCCGCGCCTCGGGAAAATTAAAAGGGCCGACGAGGTAATTTTTTGATCGAATCGGCTGACGCCGACCTCTTAACGGCCAATGTCTTTTTTCCTCCGCGTGTAAGAGCTTACCAGAGCACAGGGATGTGCGTGGGAGCGGAATAAAAGCTTCTCTAAAAGATTCGAGCCTCTGGGGCAGACGACGACGAAAAAAAAAAAAAAAAAAAAAAAGGAGGCGACAGTCTGTGCATTTAAATCACCCGTACTGCTAAAAACCATACAACTTTCTCAAGCGAAAAAAAAAAAAAAAAAAAAAAGAACCCTCATCTCCACCTTTGGCAGTGTAGCGTCGAAGAGGGTGGGGGAGAAACGATGTCAGTGGGCGCTTCTTGTTTATCGCAGCCTCGTACGGGGTGATTTATGCCACACGAGGGGGATGTGGCACACATATCGGAGGAGCCCGTAAAAATTTTTGCCCTGCCAGTAGAGTAACAACAAGCGCGAGCCAAGCCCGAAGAGGAGGGGGAAGAAAATTACGATAGGAAGGAAGTGGGCTCTCCTCGCTTATCCCGCTGATTTCCGCGTCTGAGAGATTTTTCACGCTTATACGTGCCCCACCCCCCTTTGTCCTTTCACATGGACGTATTAGTATGCCCACTGCCACCTTCCATTAAAGCGGACTCGCTGAGATGTATAAGTCGTGGGATGATCCGGCATTTTTTGTCCCCGAGCGGGAATAAGAGGGAAAGATGGCGAGACGTGTTTATGTACGCGTGTAGGTACATAAGGGGCTGGAGGGTGGCGGCGGTGTTTTATTAAAACGTATATCTGCAAGTGCTTCCCTTTTGTTTTGGCCTCCATCCCTCTCAAGTTATACGTGTGGGTGAACGGGCCATAGTGGAAAACGTTGTCGGCACTCTTACTGCTCCTCGTCATCGTAAAACACAACGTTACATTTGTGTCCATCCTCTTACTGCTCCCCCCAAGGCATAAAATACCCAACGTTTCATCATTTTTTTCTATTTAAATGAATCTTTTAACGTAAGAGTCCGTATCAATATACCTCGATATTTTTTATGTTTAAGGTGAGTACTCAGCGTTTCACTGTTCTCCTTGCTTCAGCCCTTAAAACCGTAAGTTGTATTACATGTCGATACATGCACGTCTGACATATACGTATAAAAGATTCCTACGGCGCCCCGCAAAAAGCAATAGACGCGACGATGATATGGGGATTATCCCTACCCCTCGAGCGGGTGATCTTCGATTGTCGCGACAGCGATGCGAGTCAGGAAAAAAATAAGCAGCCGTGGAGAATAAAAAAAAAAAAAAGACCCGATCGAGGTTGATATAATTTATTGTCGTAATTCTCGCGCGAATTGCACCGTAGGACGAGATGAAGGATCGCCGGGGGCTCCTCTAATCGATTCCCGTACACGTGTGCTCTTTTTGCCACACTCGGTGGACAGGTCCTGCGCACACGCCCGTTGTAAATCATAGATGCAACTCTACTCTCCTTTTTGCCCGGTGATAGGACCTTTTATTTTATGTATATACGAGCACATGGGCGCTCCAAGTGGTCGCACGAAGGATCGCGAGTTACGCAGCTCGGCATCGATAAAGCGCCTCCTTCGTCGTCAAATGACGTCGCTTGGGTGTGTATCTATTTTCCCCTCCTCCTCCCTCGAGGTCTATGGTCTCTTTGCGCTGCTAGTTGTATATATATTTAATTTGATGGTAAAAATACAGGGGCGATTAATAACGAGTCGGGTGTGGTGATACAGCCACGAGAGAGATGGAGGTGTATGTATTTTTTGCACACGAGGATTTATTTCAGACGGAAATGAGAGAGGATCGCGAGTGGCGCACACGGGCGCGAGAGGGGAAGCGCGAGTGCGATCCGCGTAAAAACGATAAATAATCGAGACATTATGAAGACGATTTCATACGTTGATTGCGTGCAACCGGTTTGACTCTGGTTGCATTGGTGTGAATGATGTACTTTCGAAGATGAATAATCGTGCTTTGGGTTGTAATTATAATGTTACGGAAGCACAGGGTTTTTCAACGAGGAAATTCCTTTTTTTATGTTCCAAGTACGAATGAATCGGATACATCATGTATCGGCACTTTAAGGATTTAAAATTTGAGTTGGTTGACACATAAAGTACCGTTGGTAAAAGAATGCGCATCGATTTCGAGACACCACTTCATCTTAACCATGTCCAAAGTGTCTAAGAACTAAGAGAGAGTGATAAATCGTATCACTTGACGATTAAAAGAAAAAAAGTGTGTATCTGGTGATAGTCGAAAATGTTTTTCGAATATCTTGAAAATTTTGTGGCCATTGCTCCTTGAATAATAAGCTTTTCTCGCCTGCGAGCGCCAACTTTCCATTTCGCGTGCCCGAAATTCCACGCGTGCGCTCAAAGGTCACGCCGGACCACCTGTATCGCCGAGACTCGAGCTGGTATGCAACTACCCGGAGAGAGATTCAGTCGCGCAACGTCTCATTACGTCCGTCTGGAGGTTGGCGCGATTCGCTCAGCCGGACGAAGACGCGAGAAGAAAGAGAGGAGAGGCGCGGTGTGTGCGGGCCCCTCGGGATCGTACGCACGCGTTATTTAAGATTTTCACGCAGGACCCCCCTCAAGGATCGACGGTGCGTGTAAATACATCGGCAGTCGGTCCGCGGGTATCGAAGCAACGCCTTTGGGTGTCCCAATAATCGCGAAATTCCCAATGGGCTCGGCTGCAATGCTCGTGGTACACTTGGCGATCGATCGCGTGCTCGCAGCCCTCACCGCGAAATTATGTTATTAAGTATTGAACTTTTATTTGGCTTTCCCCACCTGCCCCCGGTACACATCGTGTAATTAGGGCCCACTGGTATATATATACACCAATTCATCTCGAATGTCTTAATTATCCAGCCAGACGCGTCCTTCGGCTCGTTTCCTCTCGGCGCTGGGTGTGTATAGTCCGACTACGTGAACCTTTTCCCATCATCAGAGTGGTATACGCACGCATAAATACATGCAGAGTATAACCAAGGGGTGAGACAATGGCGCACTAGGCACGGGTGCGCTTACGCAATATACGAGACTCAGCGACGATTTTTTGTTCCGCACATGTGTATACACCTGTATCGGCGAGCTTGCTGTATGGGCAAGGGAAAGAAGATGGGGGACTCCTTACGCGTGTTTGAATACCAAATTGCCGGTGGCTCGATAGGAAAGGGGATTGTTTCTTCGGGCCTGGGATTCGGAAGGAAACGGAGTGATTATTCAGCCCCACTGATTTCGGGGCTTTCTCTCTCTGTGTTTTGTTTTGCGCGTGTTATTATTGAGATACGCCGAGGGAAACTCTGGTGACACAACTTTCCCCTTCCACACTCGATCGGAGCATCTGCCCTCGTTCGCTCAAAAATACCGAGCTCCGGTGCACCACGATCGTGCTATTTCCAATTGAGCATCTTTTCCCATCAGCCCTACTTTGAAAAAAAGAGAGAGAGGGATGGGAAAAAAAAAATTTCCAGCAGCCGTCAAAAGTAAAGGGCATCATCGAGGAAATCTCGGCTCTCGGCAGTAATACCTTCACCGTGCGTGTATTATATACGCACATGCACGGTAGCTCAGCCGCTGCGGTAATCCATCACGGGCACGTCTACGCCAGAGCAAGTAACTCGCCCCGGGGCCAAACCAATCCATGCATTTCGTTCCTACCGACTTGGCTCGCCATTTTTCATCACGGCGCCCTCTCCCACCCCCGCATCATCATTTTCTGATACACCGACTCAATTCGCTACCGATCAAGCTTTTCGCCCTTCTCTCGCCTCTTTTCCATCCGCGTCGCTTCGATCTCATCTTTTCCCAACGGCGCACCGCCCGTACAGTCAAACGCGCGCCAACTCTCGTAACCCTTCTCGCGTTTCCTCAACTCCGTGTGTGCTCCCAGGAATTTTTCTCCTACCTACCTCCTCTCAGCAACGTCAAATACCAATCAGCGAAACATATTCCGCTCAAACGCCACGCAAATCGGAGGAAAAAATATTTTTCAATCAGCTCCGCGAGCTTGATCTCTTGATTGACTTACCGGGATAGCCGAGTTGAAAAAAAAAAGTACCACTCTGGATAATTGGGCCAAAGGGGGTGGAAGAAAAAAAAAAGCTCGAGGTTTGCAAAAAACCGCCAGCTCCGCATCGGTGGCCGAGAGAGAGAGAGAGAGCTCCAAAAGAGTGAGCCGAGGTAAAAAGTATCCCCGTTCGTCCTCATCCACGTGAAATTTCGCGGATGTCGGCCGAGGGGGTCCAATAACTTAGAGGGCCAAAATGGAAGCCAGATGGAAAGTAGTGGGTGTAGCTCACAGAGGGCCCGGGGGGTGGTATGGGAAAGCTCAGCGCGGAAAGAAGAAAGATAGAGGGAGGGAGTCTATCGCTCGCTCGGCCTCTCGCATTTGAGCGCCGATATTCATCGTTTCTATACGAGTATACATATATACATACACGAAGCGGCGAGGGTGGGTTACGTAGAGAGGGAAACTTTGGCGATCCATCATCCGCGATTTCCGAGGGTTCGACGTCGCCTTTGCTATCTACGCGTTGTATATCGGCCCCGCTCGCTTGATCTCCGAAGATTGTCCTTTACGTATATATAAACGGATGCTAAAGTTTTTTGGACACTTTGCTAAAAGTGGATGGTACAGAAAGGGGAGGGGGCTTGTCGCAGGAAATTTTCGAATCTCGGACGACGCGGATATGCATCGCTCCCGATGCCCCACGTGCCCCACGGCTATTTCGAAGGGACACTATGGTGCTCTGCGAGGCTAACTTTTATTTATAGCTGCAGGGGATAGCCTCTTGGGGTGTTTTGGAGATACAGATTTCTTTTTTTTTTTTTTTTTATCGAAATTGATCTTGTTGCTCCGTTAAGGATGGCCAACTTAAAGGACACTGCTTGAGGAGCTAAGCGCTTACGAGACTTCCGTAACTATAAGAGTTTCAGCTTCACTATTCCTCGTCAAGTCCTTCGAGGGAATTCATAAAGCTCTACGTGTTCGTGACAAATTAGAAAGTCGCGAATTTTTTGATGGCACGCTTCAAGCAATGCATTCAACCAAAGAATCACGCGCAGCAACGAGTTCAAAGGGTAAAAAAAAAAAAAAAAAACCACTCGAGCCAAAAGAGCAAAAAAGCTCACCTGTTCGCGTGCCGGGCTTCGTTACGTCGCTCGTTAATTGAGCCCTTGACGTGCTTGCATGTACACACACACACACGGTACACTCCCGCAGCAGCCGTTTCACGCGCCTCGATGACGCTGGCGCATATGCATGAGCCCATGCATCATCAAGGATTCAATCGTAAGTGCTCGGGCGTGTGTGCCAACTCAAAGCGCACAATGGCAATCAGAAATCCCAAGGCCGCAGAGTGCGTTGTTTAAAGAGGGGGGGGGGAAACCACCCCCATTACACTTGCACCAGTTGTTTCTTTGTTTCTTTTTCCACTAATCCCTTCTCCCTCGCTTTGGCTAAACGCCGTGTTATTTCCCGCGACGTAACTGCGTCGTTTTCCATCCGGGATTATTAAATTTAATTGAATACACCCCCTGCGACTCGGTAACGTTTTAGCGCAGGTACATATATATACCTGCCCCTTTTTTCTTTCCTCTCCTGGCCGTTTTGCCACTTGAAACACTAGCAGCGGAGAAAAAAATACACCTGTAGACGCTTTCGAGACATCAGGGAGAAATGTACGCGTATGCATTTCCCCTTTCCATAGAAGTTGCGCAGAAACGCGGAATATTTTAACTGCGTGGCTTTGGCGTACCTTCTCGTTACGACTGTTCGCTAGGCTGAACTACGGATGTAAAAGCGCGCTTCTAGACTCGACCGATATGGTTTCATCTTTGTCGCGAGAGAATCGAGGTTTCAGATGCGTAATTGTTTTAATTGAGCCCCTACAACCCCCTTTGGGCGCAGCAAAGCCCGTAACTCTCGGAAAAAAAAAACAACAGCACCGAAAACACAGGGGCAAACACATTCGGAAGCTAAACAACCACGAAATCTCACCTTCCACTCCGCGGTAGGTATACATTTGTCCGGGCACTCTGGCCCCTGTTTATTTGTCAATCCTCTCGGGGATTTTCTGGTGCCCCTAGAATAAATAAACAAAAACAGAGAGAGAGAAAAAAAATACCCTCAAAAGGGCGCTCTCTACGTATACTCAGGAACAGCTAGACGCTCGAAACAAAAGCCGATGGAAAAATACAGCTCCCCCGGTTTTTTCTCCTCCACCCATTGTATTTTCTTGACCCCCTTTTCGCCTGTCTTCGGCACATCCGACGTTTAGGTACACAGCCGAGAGTGCGAAACAACGTACCGAGCTGGCAGCTTTCTTGGCCTGCTGCGATTGCTGTGCTGCTGCAGTCTAGGTACTCGAGTGGCCGGCTAAAGCGGATCGGGAAACGGATCAGAGATCGACTTTGCTTGATGGATGTAAAAATCTTTCTTTTTTTTTTTTTCTTTTTTGTTCCTTCTCATCGACAAGCTCACCCAGGGATCATCGTTGCATCGCTTACCGAAATCGATTCTCGAAGAAGAATGTTGTGCCTGAAATCACTTCTTCGACCTCATATCCATGGCATGTACTTTTACAAAAATATTTTTACGGCCCCGGTGCGATCGGATCGCCACCCGCGCGCGAAATGACCGAAACTTCGAACGGCTGTCGGCCTTTCTCTCTTTTTTTTCCCCCCCTCGCAACTGGACCACCCGCGCTGGAACGTCCCTGCCTCCTGTGGGGCAAACAAAAAGTGACGCCCAGCAATTGCTGTTTTCGCGTTTAATTCCATAGTACCCTTCTTCTTTTTTTTTCTTTCTTTGAAGTCATTGAGTTGATGGTAAAATTCCACGCTCTCCTTATGGTTGCATATATTTATTTTTCCCTCGACGTCGCCATAAATAAGTGGAAAGTTGCGCCACTCGCGCGTGAACGTTAAACTTTGGTGTACATGGTATTCGGGGCGCAGAGAATGTAAGCGCGTGTTACTATCGTCCAGAACTTTAATTGTGTACGCATTTGTCGATACTTACTACTGCGAAACAAACTTTCCTAAGCGAATCCAACGTGTGGATCGTGGAAAACTCCTCGAGAGCGTCAGTGTGCTGGTGGTATACATTGGCCCAAAACTTTCTCCTGTTAAATAAATGCTAAACATACATGCATACCTTGCAGAATATAGACAATAATTTGGGCGTTTTTTGATATTTTCGTAAGTAAAACGCGTTTCCGCGATTGTGCATGGCTCTTTGGTATTAATACTCACGTGTATGTGAGTTGGAAATGAATGTAAATCTCGTTGAGTCAAACCATGTCGTTTGTTTGTCTATTTGCAACGATCAAACGATCACTTTTTTTTTTGGTAAGGAGAACACGGTCGGAAAGCACGTGCGGATGACGCGGAAGATAAGAATACACGTCGAGCTCGGCTAGTCGTTTGTAAACAGAGCACTTAATCAGGCAATTCCGAGCAGTAGCTGCTGTGACCGAAAAAGACGCGAGCAGTGAGCAGTGTACCATGTGTGTTGTCTCTCTCATGCGTGGACACGAACAAAAGGCCTCGAAGGAATATAACAGCAACGGCGGAGGAAATAAGAAATGAACGAGTAGCCCGTGCGCGGATTACGAGAGAGCCGATCACACGCGTACGTGCGTATACGGAAGAGAGAGGCAAAAGGAGGGCGATACTAAATCGAGATACACGTGAAAGAGAAACAACGCGGTGGGGGTACAAAGACTTTGAGAATAAGCCCCCGGGGCGCGATGACACCCGCGTGTACGTTATACGGAGGGTCAGAGGATGGCAGGAGGGAGAAAGGGCGGAACAAGTGCGCGAGACACACAAGCGAGTTTCTCTAGTCGCGGCAGATTAGGACGGGGGGGTAAATAGACAAACGCGAAATGTACACGCTTGCGTATACGGGTGTGCTGGGGCGTTCGGAGGAGTTGGCGCTTTTTGCCAAGGAGAAAGAGGAAATTAAGAGAGGTGTCGCAGCCGAGACGACAAAGTGGAGCCGGTGTAGGCTGGATTTATCCGAGAGACTGTTTGAGGCGCGCGTTATACGTTGCATTCATTCGTCCATCCAAAAGGAGTAATAGGCTTAGTTCTCTTTTTTTTTTTTTTTTTTTTTTTTTCTCAAACGAGACATTGTAAAATTGAGGTTGCATGACTAAAATAAACACTTTGTTGAAAGACAAGCAGAAATAATAAATACTCAACTCTTGCAAGCGATGTAACACGAGAGTGATATTACGAATCTTCCGATGTGAAAAATTTCATCCCCACGTTACATTTCTCTTGTCAAATATAACCCAACGCGTTTTCCCGCATTTTCCTATACCCCTTCCGTCCAGCGGAGTCTCNACTTGCGGTTCTGGAATACGAAGTGCAGAAGGTTGAAATTCAAGGGTGGAGCTTTTTCAAGGCCCGCTAATGGTGTCTGAGTGCGTAGGTATATCAATAATAAATACTCAACTCTTGCAAGCGATGTAACACGAGAGTGATATTACGAATCTTCCGATGTGAAAAATTTCATCCCCACGTTACATTTCTCTTGTCAAATATAACCCAACGCGTTTTCCCGCATTTTCCTATACCCCTTCCGTCCAGCGGAGTCTCTCTATGCCTTTCTCTCTCGGCTAATTGAAATGAACACGGAGATGGGAAAATTTGACGCCAGCTTTGTTCTCTCCTTTTTAATTAAAAATAATCTTCCCCGAGTTATTTACGATCTCATCTCGCCGAGGCGCTCCGAGCTTGATTTATACAGAAAGCAGCTGCAACGCTAGTACCCGTTGGATTTGGTTTTCGCCCTCTCGTTGGCATTTTCTTTTTTTTTTTTTTTTTTTTTTTTTTTTCTTGAGGAGCTAAGCGCTTACGAGACTTCCGTAACTATAAGAGTTTCAGCTTCACTATTCCTCGTCAAGTCCTTCGAGGGAATTCATAAAGCTCTACGTGTTCGTGACAAATTAGAAAGTCGCGAATTTTTTGATGGCACGCTTCAAGCAATGCATTCANGCCCTCTCGTTGGCATTTTCTTTTTTTTTTTTTTTTTTTTTTCTTCGTTTTATTAGGATTTGCTCCGATGCTTCGTTACATCATACATTTTTTTTATATCACCAAAAAAAGACAATTTTACCATTGACACAAAACAATCATACCCAACCGAAACCCGCGAATCTTTACGATCCGTGCAAGCGTCAAAAGAGCAACAACCCCCCTTGCAAAGCCCAACTTCACCGAGTAAACGCTTACAAGTCACAGTGAAGGCACTCGGAGACTTTAAAAGCGTTGCCTTTCCCTCCCGTGCTCGCGAGGGGTATACGTGTATTTTAGGTGCAGGTATATATATATATAGGTACAGAGCAGAGTAAGTAACTTGGCGACGCAGCTGGCGAAGCGAGAGCAGGTACATCAAAGTTCGGGCCATAAAACTCGATGCCCGGAAACACACCAGCCCGCGCCGAAGAAGGCTTAGATCCTCGCAGGTGCTTTACTTTCGAGTCCTTTAGCGAGATGGGTAGGTATATGTATAAGCTTGGGGGGAGAAAGTAAGGGTATCCCGGTTAATTGACTTTTTACTCGTCGCTACGTGAAAGAAACAAACTTTTTTTTTTTCTTTTCGTGTTAATCAACAGGAAACGCAGAGTTTGGCTGTATGATATTCCCAAGGATGTTAACGAAAGTGTCGAGTTAACAAAAAGTCCCACGAGAAGAAACTGCACCGATGCCCGTGGCTGTAGGAAAAACCGCGAGGTCTCTCGTTCTCGCTCGGAGCGAAAGGATGGGAGATATCGCTAATCCCGTCTTCCTTCCTAGGACTATATATCGGACCACGTGTACGCACACCGACGCACCGCTTCTTCGTCTTCCCGTTGATGCCCAGCGGGGCTTTGGCTGCAGACCCACTCACACGCGCGCGCGAGCCGAGGCGACGACGATTTATGGCAATCGCGATAATCCGACGCGCGCCAACGTCAACCCGAACTTTAGAACTCGACCGCGCGCGCACCGCGACGTTACATAAACTTTATACGGCGCTCCGAGGGAGAGCCTCCCCCGACATACACACACGCGCGAGAGCTTTTGATAGATAATAAAACGAGTGGATACATGTGGGCTCGCGGTGCTGCTGATCGTCGATATGAATTATAAATGATTTCTTGAGGGCTTTATCGCCTGCTCGGCAATTAAAAAGTATATATGGGGATGGTCGCGCGACGACTCGGTGGGAGAGAGCCAAGAGGGACGGTCTCTCGTGCGAAAATGCACTTTGGATTCATTCGTCATTCCGGTGCTTTTATTTTGCGGTGTCCCGTGTGTTCTCTCCTCCCCCCTTCTCTCTGGTTTTTTTTTTCTCCCTCTTCGCTACATTTAATTCAGTCCCCGCTTGTATTTGCTCTCGCGGAATTCCGCGTTTCAGCTATTGGAGTGTTCAACTTTTTACGGTTTATGCAGATATTATATGCTGCGTGGCTTTTTGATCCAGTGTTCCAAGTATGTTTGTAAATTTTAGATCTTGCCGGTTTTTTTTTTTTTGCTGGGCATTACCGGTAGGTGCATCAATAAATCATAAATTTTAATTGCGTGTATTTTTAAACTCATATATATACATGGGATGCACGGTATCGTTGTAAAAAAAGGGTGGCTGGGAGATTTCTTTGAGTGCACCCGGGGGATCATTAGCTGGAAATTTCAGCGATTACGATCTCGAATAAATATGAAGTTGAGCCGAGCAAATTCATCTCGTAAGTGCGCGCGACTAATAATAAACGATCTGTCGCTTATATGTCGACGCATTTGTCATGCTGTATTTTATTCATCGCTGATTACTGACGCGTCTACGGGAGGGGAGGGGAGGGGCAAAAAAATTTTTCGTGAATTATTGATCGTTAAGTTAAAAATATAGAGTTGTTTCGCGCGCTCGGGGTATCAATAGTGCCCACGTGTGCATTCCGAGGGCGGCAATTAATAATTTTGACATTTTTTAAAATTCTTTTAATATTTAAAATACTGGTATTTCGTACACTTTACGTGTTGGCGGTAATCTCGATGCGCGATCTCGATAAAAATGCACGAGGCTCAAAGGAGCTTCATAAATTATATTTCCATTTAATTATCAGATGGAGCATTAATGGCTGAAATTGATGGATGGCGCCTTCGCTTCTTGGGTTTTTTACGCTCTTTGTTCTGTGGGTGGACTTTTTTCGTTCTGTCCCCTTTTCAAAGAGTCAAAATAAAGGAAAATAATCGCGCGTTTCAGCGAAAACCGCAGCGCTCGGCTTAATTAACGAGCGTGTCTAGGAATTTCTAATTTTCGCGGCTCCGAGGAGGGCTAGACCGCACGAATCCAACTGCGGTCCCATTAAATTTTTACGCCGTCCGAGAACTCACGTTTGGCAGGCGACGCGCCTCGTAATTGACTAGTTTTGTACCTTCGAAAATCGAACGAAGCCGGGCCAATGAAAGAGAAAAAAAAAGGAAAACAGCTATCGCTTCTCCGAAAAGCAGTCTCTCTTTCTCGCCCTTTTAACGTAACGCGAAAGAGGGGAAAAAAAAAAAAATGAAAAAGGCTTTCGAGAGGCCATAAATCCTCGTGGTTTGATCAATTTCCAGTCGGAGTTGATCTCCCGGCGACGAGACATTCATCGCCGTCCCTTATGGGCGATTGCGGGTCCTCCGTCTCTTGACGCTAGCAGATTGGCCGATGTAAATGAGAGTCGAGGCGCCGGAGACGATGGCTTTATCTGCGACTTGCGGTTCTGGAATACGAAGTGCAGAAGGTTGAAATTCAAGGGTGGAGCTTTTTCAAGGCCCGCTAATGGTGTCTGAGTGCGTAGGTATATCCATCGAGTAGGGGTTGGCTGGGTGATGGTTTTTGGTTGTGTAATTTATTTATTTTTTTTTTTTTAATACGAATGGCTCATATTTATGGATGCAGTGGCGTTTTTTATATTATGAATGCATTATTTAATACTTCTACGATATCAACGTATTAAAATGTATGGAAAAAATGAAAATTTCGACGTCATCTGACGTTAGTAATAAAAATTCGTACCGTATAAAGTCAAATACCCACTCAAGCTTGGAACTTTACTGCTCTCGGTGCGACGAAATATGTATTTTTTTTTTATAGTCTTGGAACACCATTTCCTTTTCGCGAGTCATTTCTCTAAACTATACGCGTACAATCTTACACACTTATGGCCTAAAAATCATCATGATTTCTGCTCGACTTCATCGACGGAAGATTCCTTTCCTGCGCATATATAACGGCATATCTTCGCCTGACTCATGTCGCTAACGCACACGAGTCATGTTTTATTGGCTTTCATCTCTTTTACTTTTATACTTTTACGATTCCTTTTTTCCCCTTACTCGATTCCACTTCTCTTTTTGCCCTTTTTTTCCTTTCAAGGTTCAATTTCCTCTATGGTCTTTATGACTTGCTCGTCCCTTGACTGCTTCAATTCTTTTATTTTCTTTTTTTTTTTTTTTCTTTTTCACTCTCCAACTCGCTTTTCGGGTGTGCTCAATAACACGAATGTGAAAAATATTGTAGCGTTTTTTTAAATACATTTTTCGTGCGTATTCGAGTCGATGATTTTTTCGTATTTTGTTTGTTGGACGTGTTTTTCCAAACAAATGGTTCTCGTCCCCGTCCGCACTGTTTGCAAGAAGGCATGTTTTCTCTTTTAATTACAAAGCCTTCAACTTTTTTCTATCCCAACGTACAACCGTGAGCTTGTTTTTCGCGAAAACAAACATTTCTGTTGATTTTGTAGCATTTATAGAAAAATCAAACCTCCTGTTTGTCTAAAAAATTTTTTTCGTCACTATTTACTGTGAACCCAGCGAATTTCAAAAAAAAAAAAAAAAAAAGAGAGAGAAAAAAACCGTACAACGCATGCCTTTCAAACGCACATCAAACGACCCGCACGATCCAAAAGCGTGACCCTCAACCACGTCCTCTAGCCTCTCGTGTTCGCAAGAAGCGCGACCGTCAGATAGCTGCACCCCAGCTCAGCTGTCAATTACTCGTATACCTGTACCTATCTCTACGAGCACGAATCACCTGCTGATCGTGAAAAACGCACCTACCACGTGCGTATAATTTCTATCTCGTTAACGCGGCTGTTGGATGCATGAAACATACGTTGCGGGTTACTCGATTCGTGAACAATTTCTTAGCCAATTGTATAGTTAAGTCTCTACATCTCGACTTTCCAGAATTAGCAAAACAAAGCGATATAAATCACCAGTAATAGTAGAGTTCAATAGTGATAGATTGACATGATATAAAAGAAAACTGTCTTTACAAATTATATCAGTGTTTTCATGAACTATTTTTATTCCAATCGATAACTTATGTTGCCCTAAGCGAAAATTCAGTCACTCTGGGTCATAAGTTGTTGCTTTGTATACGTGCGAACGACAAACGCGCGTCTAAACTTTCTTCCGCATCGTCAGTCCTCTGCAAACACACACAAAGCCCCCTGCCATGTGCGTATACGCACTCTATTCTGCAAAAAGGGACTCGTTAATTCGCACCCGGTTTTTCTTTTTTTTTTTTTTTTATTTACTTCGTCCCGTGTCCTCTTTCCCTCTTTTCATAGAGTGCATACATATATACACGAGCTTCTCTATTCGAAAATACGCTTTGGTGATTTGTCCAATCAGAAAGCCGGATGCAGCGCGAATTAGCAGCAGCTCGCTTGTTTGCACCCGCAGTTTATGTGCGCGTGTGTATGTGTGTATATGTAGCTTGGGTGCAAAATTTTGGTTCGCTTCGCCCGTGGAGTGCGTGTACACACCGGTCGTCTCTCCCTCGCTGTGCGGGACATCGGCAGCAGCTTGCGCGCCGGACTGGATTTCACGCGGGTGTGAAAAATCGAAACGACAACCAGAGGTGCGCTCTCAAAAACAAACTCCGTCGTTTTTTTAATTTGGACGTGTTTCCCGGGCTTGCACCCGAAAGCTCTCTGAGCGCGTGCTTTTCGTTTTACGCTTTTTAATTTTCAGAGTAATTCATTGGATTATTTTTTTTTTAGCTTTGTTGCAAAACTTATAGGACTGACTTTTGTTTACACACAAATGATTGAGCTCATCTCGAAAGAAAGCTTCGATAAGTTGGTAAGCCCAGAGAGCTTGCAAGAACTGCGGATAACTCAATGGGTGGGGGCATCGTGGAAAAGCAAATCAGCCTCTAACGAGCCCACACTTGGAAACGAAACATCGCAAGGCGAGTGGATGGATGACAGTGTACCGGTTGAGAGAGGAGGAGGAGGAGGGTCATCACCTCGCGGTGGCTTGCAGAGAGTCTAAACCGGAGGGAGAGGGCATCGAGCCACTCGAATGGGAGCCCCTCCAGAATTTGCATGTCTAGCTTTGGGCAACTACCCTTCGTCCTCCTCCTCGGCCTTCCCCTTTCTGTGTGTGGGTACACACGCGCACAGTTTGTTGCCAGTGCGAAAGGTAGGTATAGCGAGAGAGAAAAGGGGAGGGCCGCTGATTGCTGATTATTCCCAGACGCTAAAATATACAGAGGGGTAGCATTCGCTGTTGTGGGTGTGCGTATACACATGGGGTGGACTTTGCGAGTGAGTTTTGCTCGTTGGCCATCAGAGTCCGACTTCCCCGCCCCCGTGGGCTCGCGCGTTTCGCCGAAAATTCAATTTGTCGATTACATTTGCGTGAAGCGTGTGGTTATATATAATATATATTATACGCACTGTGTGGAACCTGCTCTCTGATGCCATGGTCTCTGTGTTTTGTCTGCGCCAAAAATCCGAGTGAAAGGAGGCCTCTGTCGAAATTACGGAGGCGGAACTTTGGGAGGATGCAAGATAAAAAAGGCTTGTTCGCGAGTGCGTGCTTTATTTGCACGTTCATACAGTCGCCCGCTAGATCATTACGTTATTGGATTTGTAACATCGAGCTGATGCGAGGTGATTTTTTTTCTACATCTGTAGTTCCGTAATGGGATTCATTATGCACATCCAGCCTGTCCTTCATATTCATGCATCGAGTTGTTTTTCCCCAATAGTTTTTATCGCTCTCGACTAAGCATTTTGCCAATCGCATTTCATTGTACCAAAGTTCCAGTGATTGTGTCCGGTGTTGCGTGAAAAATATGTCCATAGGCTTCCATTTAATTATATGATTGGATTTTAAAAAATTATTCAAAAAAGTCACTGGGTACAGTGCTACCCCTGCAACGGTATACATATAACACGTGGAGGGAAAACAATGAGCGAATTTATTGCCATCTCGGGTGCCCCGGAAATCAGAGCCTCGCACGCGAGTTAAGGGCCGTTAAGGGACAACCACCCCCTCTGTCTACGATCTCGCCCGCTCGTTTTCTCCAAGAATAATTACAGTCGTTATCGATAATTAGCGCAAAGTACGCGCTCGGGACTTTTTTCAACCATCGCGCCTCCTCGGATTTTTACCAAAGATATTTCTATACTTCAGGTACAACGACAGCGCTGACTCGTAAATTGAAAATCCTGAATAAAAGTAACTGGCAAATAAGCTCCGACCCCAACGAACGAGGACAAAAAGATCCCTCTCAAAAATCTTATGAATACCCGAGCACAGCGAGACGTATACGGGCGCGTCGACGCGCAACGTAAATTCGAGAATTAAGCGTTTCTCGCTCGCGCGTGCAAATACGCGCACGCGCCCAGATTAAAGATTCAAGGAGAGCTAAATATTTATACGCCCATAACTCGCGGGCGCGTTCAAGAGCAGAGAGAGAGAGAGAGGAAAAAAAATGAGAGGGTTTCCCCGTAAATTTGTCAAGCCCTTATATTGCGTCTGCACCACTTGTCGGCACGTATCTCTCGCGGGGATGCGCGAAAATATGTATCACAAGCAAGTATTGCGGGGGACTGCACGTGCTGTGCCACGAGACATCTGCTAATATCCGAAATGCCTTATGGCGTGCTCTTTTGGATTCACGCACGTATACATGTATCCCTAGACGAAACACGAAGAGCATGCAGGGCGTGAGAGATGACGAGAACTCGGCCGAATGAAAGAGACGGAAGCACGTGCGCCGATGAAAAACGGGCCCTAAAATAGGCGCCACAGCCCTATGGCCTTTTATATTTCCGTGCTGCGCCAGTAAACCTATCCTCGGCCAGACGTTGTATTCCGGAGATACGCAAAAAGCCCTCCTTTGGCGCTGTCTTATTTTTCCAGACCTCGGCGAGTAGACGCTCTAATAGCTCCGCGGGGCTCTCTCGCTAATTAAAATTGCCCGCCGGATTTGTTTGATTGTCAAAGTATACCCCGTGTTTCCCACTTTCTTACAACTTGTTTGCGATGATGGATATTGCCTCTGTTTGTGTTTATACTGCGTGTACCTTATATGCTCACTAAATTATTGGCTTGCTTTGGTTTTTCACGCGAGTATTGATTTCGTGTTTTTCTTCTAATCTGTTACAGGTGAGTACCCAAAGCACAACCATTTTGTAATCGTCACCCTCTGCCACCTCAGCTGTCAAATGTATCAGGTAAGTCCGTCTGACCCCCTGTAGCTGACAGCCATTGCCTCCCGAGCGAAAATGCCTGGAAGCTATACCACAGGTATACAAACAAAGCAAACGAGGAACAAAAAAAAACACAAGTACGTAGCGATAAGCCCATAAATGTTAATAACCCGCGGGTGTACAAACGAACCGTCCTCTCTTCCGTGCCCTTGAAAAATGAATGGCCACGAGTCATCTGCATACACAACGGAACGAGGAGAGGGGCAGACAGCGGTCGTAAAAAATGCAACGGTGGTGCGTATATATATGTATATATATAAACGTCCACGCACGTGTGGGAAACAAAAAGTCAGAGTACAACGGGAGAGAGAGGACCCAGCAACCCCTTTTTTCCAACTCCCTGATGGGTATACAAGCAGTGGTCGGCCGAGAGCTTTTCTCCTTTGACTTTCCCTCGTTGCGGAGTGAATTGTCTGCGACACCCCTCCTCCTCTACCGCCCTCGCCTTGTGTTTGTATACGCTATGGGTTTTGGCTCGTACTTATAGGTGGTGACTAGGGTTTCTACACTGCTAGTTTACGAGAGAGGGACGCGCGTATTTTTTTCCGTGCGTATACTCGATGGTCCTCGGGCTGTTTGTTCAGTCGGGTAGACGACTTTGTGGTTGACTTGCAAGTACATTGGAGTATCCTTGGATTCCAAGCGAAGCGTTGTGTTGTCACGTTTAGCGTTGATTAACCGAGAAAGTGTCAAACTCTGCAACTGCGGTGCCACTTCCGATCTTTGTTTCATCCCCATATTATGGCATAAGCGGCCCACTCGTCATCCCTGAAATTAAGCTAACACCAATAGCAACAGCAGTGCTCCGAATCAAAGGTGCATCAGTGTCTAAAATAGATAGTGCACAAACCCACACTGCACCGTAACCCATGGATATAGAGCGCACGTGAAAAGCTTATTTCACCCGTATAGCCGTCTCGACGAGCCAATAAAGCTCGCGCCCGTGTGTGTGGGTATTTGCTCCTGCTGTACCCTTTCTCGAGGCTCTTCTGGCTGAATAATGCATGCGCCAACGTTTTCCTTACCCTCCCTCGTATATATACGGCCTCTATCTCTTATTTTGCGTGCTACGGGTACACGCATAGTGTTGTGCTTATATGCTCGTGCTGCTACATATGCGCGGTCTTGCGTCTATTTTCCTTTTTTTTTTTTTTTTCCGTACCGCGAACTACCTTGAAGATATCGGTTTGGGCTTTCTCGAGCTTTTTTACAGTGTTGTTTTCCCCGACTGTTTTTTTATATTTAAGGTGAAACGCAAACGACTCACCCTCGATCTGATGCTGCGAGAAGAGGCGAAGCAATGCTACCTGCTACATTGCCCGTGCCTCGTACCTCGAGCCAGCGTGGATTG
Organism: Copidosoma floridanum; assembly: GCF_000648655.2. The sequence goes on from NW_019379561.1 coordinate 317,637, forward strand.
TCATTCCCACGTCGTCGTCTCGCGCCTTTGCCTCTTGTATTTTGTATTCGCCGCGTTAATGCAAAAAAAAAAAAAAAAAAAAAAGACGCTGAGCTTGAGCGCAGTTGAAGAGAAGGTATACGTGAATGCGCGTGGGATGGGGGAAAAACAAAAATCGCATTTGTAGTGTATGTACCACGAGGGTGCATATTAATTTTACTATGAAGCTAAATAGGCGCACTTTGCGTGGTGGATACCCGACAAAATTTGACTCAGTAATAGTAGTAAAACTAGCATAGGTGCAAATTTAGCTGGTGATAAGATGTTATCGTTGGTGAAAAGAGTCGATAGAAGTGGTCGAGCTGAAAGAGTTGTCACTGAGCATATTAGATGATTGAGCGCTGAAAGGTAGAGAGGAACGAGGTGACAAAGGAAAGATGGCCCTTGATTGGGACAAACGGAGAAAATAAGCGGAGAAAGAGGCCATAGCGCGGGACAGATGAGTATAATGATGACGGGAGTAGGCCTCGAGTGCGACGCTTTCGGCGCAGTACATCGTATAGTGTCCAGGCAGGCAGGTATCACTTCTCCCCGCTCGGCTTTGCTTGCGTTGCTGCGACTCCTTGTCTTTTTCATTGAAAATTGCCGAGCCCGAAACAAGTGGACGGGTGGGTTTGCCGAAGCAGGAGATAACTGCGCTTCATCTTGATGAGAGGTTGGGGAGGGAATTTGGCGAGACAGACGTAATATAGGTGTTACCGTGTGTGTAAAAAGGTATGTAATTTCAATCATATTTAAGTACAATTGCCAACTCTTTTTTTCTTTCTCTCAATTTAATCACCGCAGCTTTAGTACGTACGGTATAAACCGGTCCATGCAGCCACTTCAATTAAACATATCCTCTCGATTTCAATCAGCGTGCCCTGTTTGATTTCCCAGACGCGTGCTACGTGGTGCTTCTTCGGAAAAAAAAAAAAAAAAAAAAAATGTATACCTATACGTTACTCCGTGTCTCCAGCCTTAGACTGGAAGAAAAAGGAAACCTGACGAAGCGAATACGCAAATTCACTTTTTCCTCGATTGGCACTTGGCATTCAGTATACGTGCGCGCGGCGAGGAATCGCGGCTCCCTTATTCTGTTTCCTCCTCCCATCCGTCCTCGAACCCCTTCGACAGCAGTCCTTCTTTCTTTCTTTTCCTTCTTTCTTTTGGCATACCCTTTTCGACCCACACGTGTGCTCACGTGCCTGTAAGCAAACGGATCTTTCACCTCCTCCTTTAACGTATGTGTATGTGTGTGTGTGTGTGCTATGGTAGCGCAGCGCAGAAGTTGCTGGATTGCAAATATTTGCGACTATTTGTTTGCCCTCGCGGCAGTGTGGATAAATACCGGAATGAGATCGGAACAAGATGTTATTCGGTTTGCGGTGTACCAGAAGTACAGATTCATGCGGGTATTACATTTGGGCTGCTGTACAGTTTGATGTATGTATCACTCGACGTGTCTTACGAATTTCTAAAATAGATGCATCTGTATGGACATTGTATCGTCATACTAGACCACATGTAAATACAATGTAAAGATATTTTTGTGTATTTATAAAGAAAACAAGAATGAAAAAAAAAAAGTATAAAGGAAACTGATGTGAATTATAATTTCAGTTTAACCGTGGATGACAGCGATGCTGCAGCATCGGATGAAAAAAAAATAAAAGCTCAAACTCGGCATCCGGAGTCGAGGTGCAGGCAATGCAGACACGGCACCCAAACTGCGAGCGCAAAGTCGCGAAACGAATTAATTTCATCGTCGCGTGCTTTCCTTCCCTGTCGCTCAAGTTTTTCACCTTGAAACCCCCTCCCCCTACTGTTGCCCAGGCATGCCTCGTAATTAATCCAGCAGCGCAGCTGCAGCACCGAGATCTCTGTTTACAGGCCCCCATAAATATACAAATACCTCGCATTCTTCTTAAATATTCAATTTATAATCCACCCCCCCCCCACCCCCATTCTCTCATTTCTGTTTTTCATAAATATTTAAAAGCCGACCGCGAGCGCCAGGGCTTTCCGGAAGTCGTGCAGTCGTCGTTGCTGCTGGTATTTTCTTTTTTTAATTATTCGCTGTTGCTTGCATAATGCCCCGGGGTTTAACAACATATATATATATATATATAGGACTCGGCCATTGGTGAAAACTCGCTAATCTTCCGATTCGCTCGTATTTTTCTATCCTTTGTGGTATGGGTGAAGAAAGATGGATGGAGGTGTAGGTGATTTATTTGGAAATCGGAGAAAGAGTCACACGGGAGACGATCGGGATAAGCAGCCAATTATACCCACGGGACGGAAGAGCCTCTTCTTCCCCCGAAATTTCGTATTCGCGATGTGAGCTCCGCTGTTTTTTCTCCCTTTCTTTTCTTTTTTTCTTTTTTCTTTTTTTTTTTTTTTGCCACGCGTGAAATAAATTCATCCCGTGCACGCGAGAGACGCTTCCTGACGATCTAATCGCCCGACGTGCGGGGCAAAACACGCCGAGAAGTTTGGCTTTCTCCTTATCTCCGTCCCCCTCGTCCTCCTCTTTGCTACTCTCCTCCGCTGTCTGTTCTGTTGACGTTGCTAATGTGTTTTTTCGGTCGCAACGATTTTCGGCGTAATGACGCGATTTCGAGGTAGATACCACCGACTTTCCAAGTGTCGCACGGATAAACTCAATTTTACGAAATACCAGTAACACATTTTTCAACAACTATTTTACTTTCCTCAGCAGATTTGGAGGTACCACGTTGAGACGCGACGGTAACTGTTTGACAGCTACCATGAAACTGTTTCTCGTTTATTTCTTCCTCGCAGTAGTGGCGATGCTTTACGGTAAGTTTCAAGAAATGCAATGTTAAAATTGTAATTTAAGAAAAAAAAAAAAAAAAAAATAAGAAATAACTTGCAAAGTTCTAAATAAAGCAGCATTGTTTACGATGTTTCAGCGGTCGACGCCAAACCGTGCAACAACTTCCAACTAATGTACTGCGATTTGAAGTGCATTTTCAGCGACAACACCTGCATAGCCGGAGATGGGATGTTCAATTACACGTGTACTTGCACACAGCCCCTATAAATGAATTCATGAAAAAATAAAAAGCACCGGTTAACGTATCATTTGTTAAAATAAATTTCATCCCACGCACGCAATTCAAAGAAAAAAAAAAAAAAAGGAAAAAAAGTGCTTCCATGCAGTGTCAAAATCGAATTCCACTCGCGTGCAAACGACGAGATCTCGCGTCCCTAATCCCCGAAAAAAGTCCCCGACAAGTCGCGAACACGTGAAATCCACATCCTCCGAAATAAATTATATAGTCAAAGCCTACACGAGATCCCTCCCCCAGTCAGCTTCCAGCCGATTTAAGGAGACACGCTCTCTCCCTCGCCGCTCTCCGCTTATACACCCGAAAAACCCGAATCTTTAATTGTATTATCTTACTCTCCCCATGTGCCCTCGTCACTCCGCATCGCCTCTTCCCACCCCCCGTCCGCGTCACGTGCACGCGCGTCCGGACGACGGCTCGTTAAGCGAGACGCGCGTTGATAAGACGTACGACAGTGTCGTCCTCCTTCGGTCCTTTCTTTCTTTTTCTCGCGCTACTCCAGCCTTTTCGGATCGCGCGAACGCGATAGCCGCAAAAAAAGAGAGAGAGAGAAGATGCACGTTCCTCCACTAGAGCGCTGAAGGTGTATACATTCACCCCCACACGCTCGCGCACGCACATCGGCTCTTGCGAAGGACCGGCCGCTTAGAGACCGAACGCAAATAAACTGGCTCGATCTTTTTGATCTGCGCGACTCGTTTTCTCTTCTTCTCCTCGCTTCCCCTCGACGTTTATTTACCCGTTCTACTGCCGAGTTTAGGGGGACTCTTTCTCCTCATCCCCTCGCATTCTTTTCCGGGCGAGGTGTGCACGCGATTTCGACAAGCCATCTCGATAAGCGCGCTCGTTATTAACCCCGTGCAGCGCGGGTGCCTTGTACTTGAAAACGCTGGGTGTCATCTTCCACCGATGTATACACGATGTTCTCGTTCATGTTTTCCCTCCCGGTATATCGGTTGAGCTTTTGACGCGAAACGTCACTTCGAGTCGGTAAGTACACGCGCGTTGTCCGGTGAAAGGGAAAGTTTCACCGAGGGCTCTGCCTCGTTTGCCGTACCAGCGAATAAAAGCAAAAGCCCGTCTCTTCTCCTCTGGCCCTTTTAAAAGCCATCCATCTCAGGCTCGCTCTCCTTTTTTGTCCCTTTTGGGTTTTTTCGAGCTAACAGGAGGATAGATAAGGCGGCGCTGATTACCACGACTCTCTCTCTCGAATTGTACGGAGTACAGCCGTGGAATGAGGAAGCCTTTTGCACTCGTTGTCTTTGGAAACGAGCTCATATACATTCCCAGTTTCGGAGGAGAGGGAGATTGATGCGATGACGCCGGTGCAACTGCCTTACCGTACTTGGCTGTTTCTTCCAGATTCTGCGGTCAGGGCTGTTCCTATGGTAAAATTTATACTTTTTGTAATGTAAATGTAACCGATTCAATAAACCGGTTAATAAATCGAAAATTCTATTAGAGAGCGTTATAAAAAGCGTATGGGCATACTGTCGTCAATGTAATAACATGTATACCTACCAATTGAAATGATTGAAATGTAAATAGGGCTTTGGTCGTACGAAATAACGAATTCAAAGTCGATACGTCGTCTTGTCAATGGGAGCTTTGGTTATAGAGATGGGGAACGGCTTTTCCTCCCAACCGAGAATTGTCGTCGCTGTCGCCAAAGGGCGAGATCACAGAGCGTATCCATACATATATATATATACGTGGTGTCACGGCAAGGTGGAGTAGGAGAGACAGTTCAAAGAGTAGGTGCCTGTATCGGGGAATAATTATTCCAATACAATTTACTTATGCCTTTGGATTAAAGCACTCGGCTGCCGTGGCGCGCATACAAGTGTATATCCTATCGAAGCGAAGGAGCGAAGAGGGACGGTGAAAAAGAGTCGCGCACGAGTCGCTCCTTTGTGCTGTAAAGCCGATGAAAGGATGGGAGAAGGAGGTTGACGAAGGGGGGGGGGCACGAGAGGATGAAAAAAGAAAGAGGAGAAAACGCGAGACGGATAGAAGTAAAAATGGGGAGGAAAAAGAATCGCTCTCTCTCTTGTATGTATATATCTACAGCCGCGACCAAGGGACGTAGAAAGATTTTCTTGGAGATAGCGGGATGACTGCTGCATCTCTCCCGTGTTACTCGGAGAAGAGGGAGTTTTCCCTGCAGATGTACACACTGTACGTAGGTATACATGAGGATGGAGCGGATGGTTTTTGACTTTTCACCTTTTTTTCGCACAGAGCAAATAAATTGATAGAAAGTGGGTCTTGTATCTGTAGATTCATGGTGATTTAAAAAACTGATGTAAAGGTATAACGTCAAAACGGCGACTCTAGACATTTTTTTCCATTCTTTAACATTTTTTGATACTTGCTAGAAAAAAAAAAAAAAAAAACTTCACTTTGAACTCCAACCACGCTAGACGCATGATCTCATACACATCATCCATACACGCGCACACTCGCCGATATATCACCGTATACACCTGCAGCTGCATCATATATATCCGTTCCTTATTAGATATTCCATTTCATCGAACACTCGGGAGGAGAACTTTTCACGCGCCCTGCCTCCTTTTCCGCGACATCTTTTTTAGTCCGCGTCTCGAATTTCCAAATTTTATTATTCATTCCTTTCTATGCTCTCTTCTCTTTTCCCCCGCGCGAACATACATTGCTACTGTAGGCTCCTTTTCGCAAGCGAAAAATAACTCACCCTTCCATTCTCGTATAAAGTGCAGTCCTCTTCTCTCGTTCTCTGTTTCCCTCCCGCTACACACATGCGGCACCTTTTCTCCGTCTCTCTCGTACAAGATAACGCGCGCTGCTACCTGTAACGTCGACTCCTTTTTTTCGCCCTCCCCTCATACGCTTTTTTCTCTCGTGTACACACATAGGTATACCCTGTTATATATTGGGTTCGGTCCTCTTGTGCGATTTTTTCTCTTCGGCTCCTCTCTCTCTCTTTGCTATTATATTACCCTCTCCACTCCTACTCTTCTTCCTGCGAAGATTTATGATTTCCTGCAATATGAAATTTTCTTACAGATATTCCTAGATTTTACTGTACGTGCCTACATTACATTATTCCCGAGCGAAAGAGGTAAGGGGTGATATTGCGGCCGAGGGATCCAAGTGATATTTATATTATGCTTGTCTTGGTGTTTAACGTCTTTTTTACTTTGCAGTTCATATAGTCATGTTTGTCAGATATTGTATACCTCGAATGATTCAGTAATTGTAACTTTTGTCGAAGTGCAATGATTCGAGGTTTTTATCCATACTATCTTGAAACAAAGCAAACAAAAAAAACTCTAGTTTTCAAGGAATAAACCGCAGGCAACGACTCACTCTTAAAAAAAAAAAAAACAAANAAAAAAAAAAAAAAAAAAAAAAAAAAAAAAAAAAAAAAAAAAAAAAAACAATCATTACATCAGTGATGAATACGAAAAGTAATAAGTACGACAGGGCAAAGAAAGAAACATTCGTCATGGCTTGTATCCAAGAATCCATGATTCACTTCCTACCCGCGAGCCTGTATCAAAATCCTCGTCCACCAACTCCCGCGTGATCCTTCAATACCGACAATTTTCCCACGTCGCGTTTTCCATCCAGCCAACTTTGTGTTTTTTCAATCTCACCACCTTGAACGGACAAGAGAGGAAAAGGTCACGAGACGCACGCCGATAATAGACATACCCGTACAAATCAAGCATACACCTCACGCTCGAACGAATCATGATGTGGCCTCGCGCCTCCTGCATGCAGTATATATATACACATACTAGTTGGAGCTCTACATCAGCAGAGAGACACTGTGTGCGCGTGTTCTAATTGGTATACGTGTGATTCACAGCGTCAGCGCCCGCAGAGGCTCATTTATTCTCTTTGTGTCTCTGTACGCGTGTGCGTAGGAGGACGAAAGAGGGAATTACGAGCGCGCAAGTGGCGAACAAAGCACCGAGCGTCGCAAAGAACTAGTGTAAGTACAGAAACGAAGAGAGGAAGAAAGAAAGATACGAGAGCTGGCCCACAGGTTGGCTGGCTTGCTTACACTTGCACTGGATAAAACGGTTAAGAAGTGCAGAAAAACTCCAACGACCATCCGGGGGTGACTTTGTGTATACGTCCGATACAGAGATACGTGTACACTCGTTGAATCGCGTTGTTAATCACAAAAATAGCACGGGGGGGGGGTGTATCTTGACAATTGTTACTTCGCAAGTACCATCTCGTTGCATATTTACATATACTCGACGACAGAATTTCCCCCACCTTCCCTCTGCCGTGCTTATAGTAATTCTCGGTTGAATTCACATGCATCCAAACTACTCTCGATCAAGTGCGTGCACTCGACGCGCCATCCAATTTCGCCTCCCTCAGCTACGGTGCGCGTACAGAGACAAGGTCCATCGATTCGCCCCTGTCTCCCTCCTCACCCCCCCCCCGTGTATCGCGAGCGATCGGCAGGGGGTTGACTTTCCTGCTGATGCACCCTCCAAAATGATCTTTCCCTCCCGAATAATCAACTGTGTGCACTAGTGTGGCTGTGAAGCGGGGATGAAACGAGAATTATGTGTAGGAGAAGGTCAGCCGCGGCGTGAACGGAGGGAAAGTGAGAGGAGGAGAGGGAAAAAAAAGACCGCGCCGCTTCCGTGCTGAGGAATCCTCGCCCCAGGGGCTTCTTCTATCTGTATACACGTGCAATATAGGGTATATAGACGCGCGAGGGAGAGATATGTAATGTATATATATATACATGTGCACTCCGGGCGTTGTTTGCTCGCTGTCTCTCGGTGCCGGCTGCTGTCCTTATGGAGCGAGATCAGATAAATAAACGAGCCGGTAAACAGCCCTGACATAATCGACCGGCCAGGTGAGAAGATAGGGTATGTATACACGAGACGAAGAACAAGGAGGATGAGGTGACTTGGCACAATCGGCTCTGCAGTCCTAGCGTGCACTGGGAAAAATTTATATCGCACGTGCAGGCAGCTGTAGTGGGTGCACGGGATTTCTTTTTCTTGTTGTGTCTTAGGCGCGTCTTTGATGTCCGATAGGAACAGATGTTTTGTTTTTTGGGGGTAGATGAGGTGTTTCGGGTAATTTTTGAGTGAACGATGTGCAGTTTCTTTTGTTGAGTGAGGTAAACGTTTCTCAGTGCAAGCACCAATGACAAACAATTGGCATCTTTGGATTCATAAGGAGCCATTTTCAAGTAAAAAAAAAAAAAAAAAAAAAAAATAAAACGAGCGTCAACGGAAGAGAGGGACGGCGACTCGGTTTTGTACCGAGAGGGGCGTATTATTTAAGTTTTTGTCAAGTTTGCTCTTTATATTGTTTTTAAAAAAAAAAAAAAAATTGGAGCAACAATGACGAGGTTTATCGTGAGCCAATTACATGTTCATAAACAATTTCGATTCATTGTGTCATTGAGGCGAGTATTGGCTCGGACCTTTTCTGATTTTATTGGCTTCGAGAAAACTAGACATCAGCTGTACTGACTGATCCATACCATACAACCCGTAACGTATAACATAAGTAAGAAAAACAATTCTTATTAATAGCATACAGGTTGTTAAGATAACAAATACAACGATTTGAACCATTTAACGTATAAAATGTAGCATTGCACGTCTACGTTTTGTGCTTTATACATATGTACGATGGACAGGAAAAATAATCGTCAGTACTTGGGTTTATTGGAAAAAGTTTCAGAGTTTTGATGCAATTTTGAAATGCATCGTCCTCACTTTGATACACACCCCTAAAATATAAGTATTCTTTCATAGAACCATACAATAAAGGCAAAAAATTCTAACGAGTGGAAAGCCAAAATCCCTGAATCGCATTGTCTCGCCACAAATCCAACAAAAATTACCCTCTAAACACCGTGAGAGTAACGCAGTCGTGCCACTACATACCAAAGTAATATACGCATGGAAGGGAGGAAAGGGGGAGGCGACGCCAGCCGGGAATCAACCTTCGGAGATCCGCCGAGCTCCCTAATGAAAACACATTTGGCGTTTACCCCGCTTCCGTGGAATCAGGTCGCGACGGATCCGCTGAATAATCGAGCACCGAGTGTTAGACGCGCTCGATAACGAGACTTTGAAGAACCCCCTCCCCCCTGAATCTTCTCTCATTACCATCGTCGGCTTTAATTTTGATCGACACTACCACTACTATTTTTTGTACCAAACATATATATTTGGCACATATATGTGGCTCAATCGATTGGCACACGACGGAGGAATGAAACAGAGCCGTAGTCGGATAAAAACTTGGCCATCCATACATTATTTACATCAGCTCTCGTCACAGACTATAATATACGCACGCTGTGTTTGGATATAAGTTAATTAATAAAGCACGTGACAGGTATACACCCACATTTTATTCAGGTGGATAAAATTGTTCGCCACGCGAACTCGATGAATCATGAGCTCTCGAGTGCACGTGCACAGTTTGGAATGAAATGAAAAAAAATTCAGCTAATAAATTGTTTCCGCTTCATTTCGGTATACACACGGATCAAAATACGCCTCGTTGTCACGATCGTTGATGCAATTTACATCACGTTTATTTTCAAATACATCATCGATCGAATTCTGTATAATATAATGTACAGACTGTTGTAGCAGTTCCCTCATACGAGTGAATGACGCGTCAAATCTTTGGGAAGAAAATTCCCATTGCACACCACTAGCCCTCCCCCCCCTCCCCCCACGCAAGACCGAATGTGCATTCACGAGCGCGCCTCTATTGCATGAAATTCCTCGCTGCAAAAAAAGTTCAATAAGAGGAAGAAGAAGAAGAAGGACGAGGACGTCGATGCTGCAGCAACAGACAGGAGGCAGTCAGACATCGGTGGTACAGAAGCGGGTTAATCGGCTCATCCTCCGCGTCAAGCGTCGCGCAGCCAAAGAGCGAGAAAGCGACAGCCCGCCGGATTCCTTCGTCCTCCCTCGTGCAGCGCCCGTCGCCAGCTGCTCCCACCCCCTATATATAGGACGTGCAACGCAGCAAAAGCGAGCGGGACAGCGAATCCTCCTCGCTCGGCGACCACCCCTCGGGAGCAATGGCTACGTAGCTGCGCGCGTGTGTGCGAGAACAACCCTGGACGGAGATGGAAAGAGAGGCTCTCGTAGCAGCCCCGAGCCCCGAATCCGCGTCAGTGTCATCGGCCACCCCTCAACCCCCTTACGCTATACATTCACAGTGGGCGAGAGGGAGGTGGTGGTGGTGCAGCCAGGGGTAGCAGAGAGAAAGGGGAGAGTCGTCGAGAGTCGATGGGGGGGCTCTCGCCCACCCCAACACCGAGGAGTCACGGCTCGTCGGTACACGCGTAGGTGCGTCCTCGTGTGCGGCAACATCGGGGAGGTCATACACGTATCCTACTCTCCCTGCTGCCGCTGTAACCCTCGAAAGTTGCGTTCCTGGCCGAGCGCATGCGCTTGCGTCAGCGCACCAGCAGCTCGCTTATGTAGGTAACAACGTCCGCCACGGCATACCAGCAAACTCGGACGTATACGTATGTACGTAGATAGCGCGAAAGAGGAGAGGAGAGCAGAGGAGAGAGAGAGAGAGAGCAAGGAACTCTTCGTGGAGAGAGAGCAGTCAGTGCACCGCCTGGCCTCCAATCGCCAACACCCCGAGTTTGCTAACCGTGGTCACTTTCGCCTCTATATTTATATACATATATCAAGGGTATATAAATATATATATCCTCTTTAAAGCTGCTCCTGCCGGTGGACCTATACATACACGTACGGTGTATATCCCTCGCTCTGCGTGGCTTTACGCGGTCGGATATATCCTTTCCAAAGTACCCTCGGCGCGAGGGAGTGCAACGTATATATACATATAGACCCAAGGCACCGGAGAAAGAGAGGTCGATCGAGTGTAGAGCGACAAGGACGTTGCTGTGTGGTACAGAAACGTGTCGGCCGGCAGGCGACTGGATATCGTTAGTCCCTCGCTGGCCCATCTTGTACGGTCCTTCCCGCGCTTTCCAAGTCCGAGTCGCGAAAGTATATAGTGGCGTCATAGTGGGGCGCTCGCCGTGTTCATACTTATACGGTCCCCACGCTATACCTTCGTGTGTGTCGAGCTTTTCGCGCCTCTCTCTCTCTCTCTCTCGCTCGCTCTTCGAGGAGAGGGGGGAGATAGTTTTCTGATTTATCACCGGTGCGCATCCCCCCCGAGAGGGACGACCGGCTGCAGTGTAATTACTGATTCCTGATAGTACCGGAATAGTGTGCTCTTTGCCCGAGGTTTCGGACCTCATCTGTTTGTTTTTCTATTATTTTTTTTTTTTTTTTTTTTCTTTTTCTATCACCCGGAAAGGGGATAAGTGATCAGATAATATTACTAAGTCGTGAGACAGAAGACGGAAAGGAGGTGGCATATAGTCTGCGTATATTGTGTCCATGATTGGTTATTCAGTGTCCTGTGCAATGATACATCAGGCCGTAGGAGCCGTACTCGGGACACCGGACCAATGTACCAGGAACCATCAGGTGAGTGTCATTGTCACCGGCCCATGTACATTAACACACACGTATAGGCTCTATTGTCCTCGTATTGGCTTGTGTACGTCGACGGCCTTTGGCCCGCCGGGGTATAGTCCTTGCCTGCAAGCTCTCGTCCCCCACCACGCCCAAACTCGCTCTCCGCCGGTATCTTTGCCGTGCACTGGCCTATAACCTGTTCTCTCGGTTAATACACACATACACGTACGCGTAAGCGTCGCTTGCCATCCTCCTGTCATGCAAATTATACGTACATTTGCATATTATACGAGGGGAAGAGCTTGCAAGCTCGGGGAATTGACTCGAAGGGGGCTAAGCGACGAGCTGCGGTGAGGATTGGAAAACGCCCTTGCGTACGCGTCAGTTGATTTTGCGTGTTTTAGTTTTCTTTTTTTTTTTTTTTTTTTTGCATCAGTTTGCCGATTGTATTTGTGTGATGGCTGGTGACCGAATCAATGATCCGTTTTTTTTTTTTTGAAAGGTGACACTTTGTTTGCACATTCTCAAAGAAAATGAATAGAGTTCGCCATACTCTTTGATTCGTACGTGTACCATTCCAAATATGGAAAGCTGTAACGCGTTCGCCCTTTATATCAGTTTGTGATAGCGTGTGCCAAACTTTTGCTGGAAATTACTGTTTTTCTCATCAATGCTTCTTTGAAATGAATGGCAATTTTTTTTTTTTTTTTTTTTTTTCGAAACGTGGAAAAAAATACCGACTTTTCGAGATCACAAGCTAGTATTGACGCGGCGGTAGGGGCCCTTTAATCCGCGCCAGCTCTGGAAAAATCAAAGCACCAACTGCAGAGCCGAGCTCTATGATACATCCATCAAACCATTCATTCTTGTGTATACCCTGTACACACGGTACGCGTAGAGAGCCGTAAAAGCTCCCGTATACACGTATACCTTTGGGATATCATTGAACACAGGGCGGAGGCAATAAAAAGCCAATCCTGACAATTCAGCAGCGACTTCTCAAAGTCTTTGGAATATACATTACCTGAGCCTGCACTTAGCCAAGGTGTATATAGCGCGGGCGGGAGGACTAAAACTCGCGATCTCATCCGCTACATAGACGCAAACTTTCTCACGGAAAGTGCTCTCTCTCTCTCCAAGGCAGTCGCTTTAAATCCCTTTATATGTCCTTGGCTTGGAAGCTTTGCGTTTTCGCCGGAGCCATATCACCAGGACCGCCTAGAAGCGCCGCGGTGAATTGCTCGGGCTTATCTCCCGGCTGAGTTACGAGGGCTGTATATTTTTGCGCGCCTCCACCCGAAACTGCGCGACTGCGCGTGGATTTTATTTTTCCTCCCCGTTTTCTCTTCGAGGGCCATCGGGAGACTCGAATTTGATGGGTTTCGACAACCTGATGGTTAATCCAGCTCCCTCCGTAAAACTTTGTAATTTTATAAGTCACTTACGTTTCATTCCAAGCTTGCCAAGAAGAAAAAGCTCTGGGCAAAGTTTCTCCGAAAATCTCGGCTTGGTACGAATTTTACATGGGGAGGGGGAAGAGCATTAATGCTTACTTTACGAGAGTTTCATCGACGATATTTACAAGTTTCCTTCCCTTTCCACGGGAGATTAATTTTATAGCAACACTACTCTCAATATAGCCTCTCGTTCGGCAACTAGATCGACATACCCAAGCGCATCTTTACGTGGACCTCCCTGGGATTGTTTCGTTGCGGCCAAACAACGCGATCAGCCCCGTCTTTTAATTAGATCAGGGCCCCCGGAAAACACAGGGAAGGGGAGCAAAAAGTGCGGGCGCGTGATTTACGTTCGCGCCGAAGGGAAGTGATCCAAAGGAACACTGCGTATTGTATGTGTACTAGGGATAGAGAGACGCCATCCAAAGATGAAAAAAAAAGGAAAAAGAAAGGAAGGGTGGAAAGAGAGAGGGAGAGTTGTTTGGTTAGGGTCGTCGGACCTGCGGGAGCTATGAATCGTCTCGCTCGCGCTCGTCAAGTGGTTTTCCAAAGGTTCCTTCCTGGATGTCGTCTGGCAAATCCCGCGGTGCCTTATCGATTCGCCCGCGAGAGCCACCCTCAAAAGGGCGCTCTCTACGTATACTCAGGAACAGCTAGACGCTCGAAACAAAAGCCGATGGAAAAATACAGCTCCCCCGGTTTTTTCTCCTCCACCCATTGTATTTTCTTGACCCCCTTTTCGCCTGTCTTCGGCACATCCGACGTTTAGGTACACAGCCGAGAGTGCGAAACAACGTACCGAGCTGGCAGCTTTCTTGGCCTGCTGCGATTGCTGTGCTGCTGCAGTCTAGGTACTCGAGTGGCCGGCTAAAGCGGATCGGGAAACATCGGTCTCTCACGTACGTGTATACGCACACGGGAAAAGGGTTATTGGGTTATTGTTTCTTTAAACGTACACAATTTGTCACCTTACGTGGTTTTATACCTTAACACAAATTGTTTGAGAATTTTTTTTTTTATTAAATAAGGAAATAATTATAATGATAATTTGAAGCTGTTTGCTAGAGAATCACGAAATCAAAAAACGACCAAATCACTTGCAAACTAGAGAATTTCGAGCTAAAGCAACTACAGATCCAGTTACTGCCCTTACTAGCTTCTTTTTTATCGATGCAAAGCCTCCAATTGTTTGTCGCCATTACCAAGAACCACGACAATTTCACGACGCCGCCCAACTGATGCGCAACTTTCGTTGAAACTGCAAATCACGAGTTTACGTTGGTATTCAACGACTAGACATGACAATAATGTAAACAAAACAGTTTTAAATACCTGTCTCAGTGCTTCGCATTCGTTCCGAGGTTTTGCGAATGTTTGCGCGAAATTACCGTAATTTCCCACTTGAGATGGTTTCAGCAAATGCTCATCAACGAGCGCCTTTAACAATATATTTCGTGCGCCGTTCAAATCATGATGCATCGTGATTTTGCACTTGTGGCAATAAATAAATCTACCGGGGGAAGGAGCGACTAGGGCGAAACTTCCGCAGTGCGAGCAAATAACTGTCGTTCTAAATTCATTTACTTTCCGCAATATCATGACATCATTCGTGGCAACTTCGCGAGATACCTCGTCAAAGATTTTTCCTAGTGCGTGCATTCGATGCCCTTTGACGAACTTGGAGATGGAAGCATCTCCGATCGCAATCAATGCTGGTTCACTTTTAAACAACGCGACTTGTGCTCGCATTTTTTTCCTTATGTCACTTCTATCTTCCTTCGTACCATCATTATCAACTTTATTTTTTTCCGAAGATTCCTTCCTTTTGCTATCCCTTACAAATTTTTTTTTATTTCTGTTTCTTGGTTGTTTTCCGTGTTTGTTTCTTTTAATCAGACGCTTCGGTAAATTCGGCCCGTAGACTACACTTTTGGCCAAGGTTGATGTTTTTCGAGATTTTTTAATGTAATAGTCAAATCTCTTACGAGCTCTGGCCACATTACTTTTATGCCTCAATATTTTGTTGAAAAGCTTCGCTAGTTTGAAACTCTTCGGGCCGAAGTAAAATTTTTGACGTATACAGATTTCTGTGTAGGCACGACATCACCCTCGAAATGAATGGATGCTGTTACTACTTTTCTTTCAGGATCTGTGGGAAAAAGTAAACAGTAAAACCATTAAAAAATCGAACGACTAACGATTAACGTAATCGGACGATCAACTGACCGCAAGCAGAGTAACGCGTAGGTTTTACGTCTAACTTTTTCACATTGGTAACCACGGGAATTTTAGTTGTTTGAAGCCTGCTGCGGCATTGTGCATTATCTGTAAAAAAAAAAACAAAAAACAAAAACAAAAAAAAACATGAAATTTCATTCAATTACATGTAGTACAATCGACGATAAATACAAGCATACCACAAGGCGGCGAGAGAAAATCCTTGTTGTAGTGCATACAACAAACAACACCGTTCGTCGTAATGCTGCCATAAAATTGATTTACTTTATTTTTCAATAATTTCTTGACGTTGAAGATGCCACCGAAAGTTGCAATCGTTCCTCCATTTGTCAGATTTTCTGTCAGTTTATATCGCTCGTATGATGGGTGTACTTGTCTGTGTAGATCAATGATGGACGAACGATTGTACGTAATGTGCTTCAATCCCTCTGAATAGTTGGGGATGGCGGTCATGTTGCAATTTGGTACGTCCCATATAAGTCGATGGAACAACGGAATGTATCTCCAAAGTGCTTTTAGATCTACTGGAAAACTCAAATTTTCGGATTTTTTCAATTTTGACTCAAGTTGAGGTAAATGATGAGTCAAACCAGTTTTTAAAAAACGAGACACGTTCCTTTTGTCGACTTTTTCCTCGCTTGCGGCATTACAGTGCAATATTATAGCTCGTTCCAAATTAGTCAAAATATTGTTACATATATTTTTCACCAAATCAACAGCAGCTGAAGAGCACAAACGTGACCTCATAGAAAGATTGTGATTTTTATTGCCACTGACAGCTATGTACTCATCCAGTGTTTTTTGAAATTTTTTGCATTTGTCCGTGCATTTTTTGTTTCCCAAACACGAGAAAAGGAAATCCAAGTGTAGCCTTTCGGTTTCCAAAAAAAGGTTTCTGAACCATTCGTCGTCCTTGTCGAGTGCAAAATTTGCCAACCTCGAAACCTCAACCATAACATCGGACACGGCTTTTACGTCCAATTTGATTACGTTTTCTGCCTCTTTGTCGACAAGTACGCTCAACAAACCGCATTTTTTCGTGGCAATGTTACCGTCCACACGTGTCGCTCCATTTGTACTTTTAAAGTCTCCGGCACAATAATTTTTGTCCTCGCAGAGGCATTGATGCATACCTTTGTTTTTAGACTTGAGAATATGTTTAGCTTCGTAGTGTCGGTAAGCGTTAGTCTTCCTCTTGCTTTAATAATCACATTCCGAACATAACGTGTGCAAAACATCGTCAATTCTTGATATACTGATTATCACCTGTCTCTGTTCATTTTCGCTTGGCTCAATGCCAACGTTTCATATTATGTTTTGTCCCTACCATTTAATTTGTCACACTCTTTCATAGCTTACTATATGTTGTTTACTTTTACATACGTCTTGACCGTTATATTTTAAGATATTAATAAGTGTTTATAACTTTCATGTACTACTACAAACTTTTCCTAATGTCCAATTTTAAGCGTTGTGTAATATTATGCGTAAATATCCGCGCATATCGTGTCTAGTCTGTCGTCGCGCTACTTTTACAATTGGGCAAAACGAACGCCTTATTTGTTCTATTTGCTGTAAGCCTTATCATAGAAAGTGTATTGACCCCAGCTGGTTTTCAAATTCTGCATCTAATGTCTTTCACTGCTGCTCTTTAATACCCCTACGTCCCAGTCCCCCCAATTTTATCTCACAGCATCATTCACAAAATTGTAATCTAACAATCCACCACACAAATCTTCCTCACAAGAAAAGCTTGAAGCGTTCAATCCCAATCGACATACTTGACAATAGTTATTCCTTTCCCTCAGCAGCTAAGGCCCCTAGACTTTTTCTCTCTCGTCCGCATTTCGTGTATTTATTGAGCAGTATGAGCGATAACGGTGATCAAGAAAATAATTCGGGCATGATGCTTCTTCGAAGTCTTGTCAAAAATTTCGAGGATTTCCGGAAAGAAAATCATGACGATATGATAAAACTTCGAGATGACATGAAACAATTTCATAATGATATGAGGGAGTTTCGTGATAATATGACAGAATTCCGTCAGTCATTGTTGTTAGTCAATACACGTATCGATAATAATGAAACTACCTTAAACTCACAAGTAGCCAAGATTAATGACGAATTAATTTCTGCCAATGCAAAATATAATGCGATCTCTGATGCCTCTTTATACAAGGAAACTGCCGAATTAATTATCACTAACATCCCTTCATCAATCAACCTTAGTAATCAAGATATCATCAAAAGCGTTTTTCAAGCAATAGGCTGTCAAGAATTTATTAGTTATGTTACACGTACACGCGATTGGGCACCGAAAGTACAATCTAATCAGAGCAATCAAAGACAATTATCTCGCGCCGTTTACGTTCGCATGAACTCACTGGACATTCGAGATCAAATATTAGAAAATTCTAATAAACTTTCAAAATCCAAATCTTCTACTCTCTTCGGCAATGGAGGTGATACAGCGATATATCTACGACCATTACTCCCTCAGCCTGTTTATAATCTATGGCGTAACGCTATTAAGGTTCACAAATCTATTAATTACTATTTTCCTGTAATGAAAAATTTAACGGTTTGTATGCGTAAAACAAAAGATTCAGCATTGATCCCAATTCGATCTGATAATGAATTGAAGGCCCTCGTGAATGGCATGAATAATTCTCAAAATTGACGCCACTTAAATAATAGTACTCAAATTCCTATCCCCAACTTTTTAAAAATAGGACATATTAATGCGAACCGCTTAAAAACGCACTTTAACGAGATTGAACTCAAGTGTATCGATTCTGATTTTGATGTATTAGCAATCACAGAAACATTTCTTTCGGATCTTGATGATGATTCAGTCATTCAAATAGCTGGATATCGACTTCTTCGAAACGATCGTCTAGGCAAAAAAGGTGGCGGCGTCGGAATCTATTTACGAAATTGTTACCAGGTCAAATCGCTTGCTCAGTCAGATTCATTTTTTGATAACACACCTGAATTTTTAATTATCGAAATTGCCTGGCATATGCACACCCTGTTATTCGCAGTCATTTACCGACGGCCTAATGCAGCACTTCCACATGCTTTTTTCGCAACATTATCTACATTTTTGCCTAATTACAAAAATGTTGTAATCACTGGAGATTTCAATGTAAATATGCTATATGAAGGGCCAGCGTCTACTTTTATGCATACAAGCCTGAGAACCTACTATCATTTCTTGATACCATCTGGCCCAACACATCATACTATGTACCAAGGCCGTCCATCTCACACTCTAATTGACTTATTTATAGTTCACAGTCTCTCAGCTGTGAATTCGTACTCTCAATCTGATGCTCCATTTATTGCAGGCCATGATTTCATAGAAATAAAAATCAAACTTGAAAAGCCTCAACCAACACTCACTAAGTTTCTCTCCCGTAATTTAAAAAATATCAACCACATAAAACTTCATGAAAATATTTCCCAATCAATGATAGATAATTTTGAATTTAGTGTTAACACCGATATTAATTCTATTACTGGTCAATTTACCGACACTCTCATATCTGTTTTTGATTCAGCCGCCCCTGTACATACCATTGTCTTAAAATCATCTCGCAAACCATGGGTTACATTAGAAGTCCGTCATCTTATGAAGAGACGTAATAATGCATATAAACGCTTTGCCAGAACTAGATCACAGATTGATTTTGATTCTTTTAAACACTGGAGAAGGGAGGTGCATAGAATGATCGATTCTTTCAAGAACAATTATATTGCAAACAAGTTAGATTCTGCATCAGATTTAAAGGCAAAATGGGCAGAAATTCGTCGACTGGGTCTGTGTGGCTCTAAACTGCCCTCTCTTTTGTCGCGTTTCCACCCAGATGACCTCATAGAACACTTCACGAGTATTACTTGTCAAGGACCACCCCTATTACCTGGAGACTTGGCTGAGGTATTAGAAATACCTCTTGATACCACTAGACCAGTTTTTAAATTTTCTTCCATCACAGAAATAGATGTGAAGCGAGCGATTATGCGTGGCAATTCGGGCTCTTGTAGGGTGGACGACATCTCCTCTGCTATGCTCCAAGTGAGTGCTGAGTCGATTGCCGGACCACTATCATTTTTGTTCAACATTTCTCTATGTGACGGCAATTTTATCTCAGAGATGTCTCGAAGGTTACGATCAATGGGATGGAGCTTGAATATGTGACTGAGGTCAAGAATTTAGGTCTTTGGCTTACTCCTTCACTAAATTGGGACCGACATGCTACATATGTCTCGGGAAGAGTTTTCCGTTCGCTCTATTTACTGAAACATTACACACATGCACTCTCATTCCCTAATCAAAAACAGCTCGTTGAGAGTCTTATATTTCCACTGTTCGATTATATGTCCACAGCCTACCACTCCATCGACTCAGTGTCTAATCTCAAGCTTCATAGGTCATTAAATGCGTGTGTTAGGTTCGTATTTGGTAACATCAACCACTCCTCGCGTGTTACACCTTTTCGTATAGCATTGGGCTGGCTATCGGTTGGTCGTCGACGCGACTATTTTCTAGGATATCAGTCATACTCTTTTATAGAATCTTCTCACCCACAATACTTATCATCTCTATACATTCATACAACTGACCTTAATCATCTTCGTCGATCTGCCCGGCAGCCTAAAGAAGCCCTAGTATGTCCAAGATTCCACACTGAAACCTTCAGGCACTCATTTCTCATCCAATCCACTCTCCTTCTAAACTCGCTGGGCATTACAGTTTTCGACACAAGGTTAAAAAATAAATTTCAAACATTTCTGTTTAATAAATTGCTTGATTCTGATTCTCAAGATTGGAACCGCGAACAAGGCATTATCTCATGACTCTAAAATTTTTTAAAATCATTTTTAACAAAAACAAACTTATACAATCTTACAATAGCTACAATAGTGTTAAAATAAGTCTAATCAATAACGTTAAATTTATTTATTGCCAAATTATACGATTGTTACTATTACCAATTTTATTAATTATTTTGTCGATTCTAATTATATGTATTCTGCGTACTATTACTTTTGTCATCTTCACTGTATTCTTATTCCATTGTTATTAATTATGTTGATAAATTGTTATGTATCTTATAACTCTATTAATTATCTGTAAATTATTTGAGAACCATACGTGGTTATACCACAAGGTTTGAATAAAAAATTAATCTAATCTTTTTTTTGATCTAAATGGAAACTTCTTTTAATGTTCCTTCTTATTTTTTTTTGCCGTTCATGATGGACATTTTGTTCAAGAAGATGCTTTATTTTCGAGTGTTGCAGCACGTCTTGGGGATTCGGTGACTCGTAGAATTGACAAGTTTTGCACCTCCACACTTCACCAGTGCCACATGTTTCGACTGTAGCCTTTTCCGCGAGTATTTCCTCAACTAATGCATTTTTCTCTTGGAATTTCACCATATTTTGTTTTTCCCTTTGAACTAAAACATAATTTGAAGGTAGATGATTTGAAGGCCGACGCTGCAGCAACATATTTATATAAGTACACGAGACACTTTTGCACTTACCATGTCTGTATTTATGCTCTTTCCGCATATGAGACCACATACTATTTTTATTTGTCAATTCTACTATGCACAAGTAGCACTTGAAGGTCGTTCTTATTCCATTGGGTGTTTCTTTTCTTACTTCTTTCCACCAACGAAAGCGGTTTAGATCTGTGTCTACTGCTAAAAAAAACGAATTTTTTGAATTTTAAATAACGATGTCTATGTTAACGCGCCAAAACTATTTGAGGCTATATCCAGGTGAATCTTGAAACTAAAAAACTCCGATAAACTCTGTACGTACTGGACACTTTCGCAACAGGTTCGAAAGATCTTGTTTGGGGGCTGTAACATCACATACATCCTTCGTTGCTTCGGCATCTGCGAAACAGAGTAAAAAAATGAGATTTGCCATTCTCAATGCTTACGCTGCACTCAATATAAAACTTATATTTACAAACCCTTGTATCGAAGGAGCTATAATTTTTCCTTGAAATTGCGTTTATCCACCTCCATCTGAAAGTATAAATGTCTACTTGCACCGTAACGAAAATACCGGAACTATGCACTATGCTCATTGCTGCGCAGGCCCGTCCGATCGTGCCGCCGCCGCCGCCGCCAAGACGCCATTCCTGAAAAGTAGGAGAGCTTGCCGGTGGCGGTACGAGCGAGTCTTTGGTTTTCTGCTGCAGTCGAGAGCGGCGGCGCCATTCGGCGCTAATTAGGACAGTGACCGAATGGTGGCGTCAGGATGACCCTGCAATGCATCTTTGCCTCTTGTCCGCTTTCCCGCAGGTGGCGAAAAAAGCATCTGGTTAGTATATAACGACCTTCCAAGCTAACGGAGCTCGCACATGGAGGTGAGCTATCATAGCATGTGTACGTGCCTTACCGAAAGTGTCGGGCGTATACGGTCGTCTGAGTCTAAGTGTACTTTTATCCAGAATCGACCGCGGGTAGCTAGAATATACCCGTAGGTCTCCCCGGGGAGATACTCCTCCTCCCCGCATCACCCTTTGAGCCTCGTGCGAATCTTCAATATTTTCCTTTCGCGTAACAATGCCTCTCTTACCTCCTGTCACCTTCTCTTTTCTCTTTCTTTTACGCTTCTCACTCTTTCTAACTCTAATGGTCCTTGCCTTTTATCTTTTTTTTTTTTTCTCCTTTTCCGACCAAAATCACGTACACTCGCTTACTTACTTACTTTCCAGATGAAATATTTATCGGGTCCCGCGGGGTTGTTTCTTTTGCTTCGTGCTCCCACGTACACCCACCCCCCGGGTAATTAATAATGCAGCGGTACAGTCGGAGCCTTGTTTGTTTTTCCCCTCCTGCTCCGCCGAAGCAGGACCGCCACGTTCGTGCGTACACGCGTCCCTTGCGCGTTGAAGAATTTCCGATTATACCAGATCACGGCACGCACCGGCGAAGGCCACCTTTCTTGTTCTTATCCGCGTTGGGAAAAATAAAGCGTATACAGTGACCCGGTTACTCAAATCTTTCGTTTCGAATACATATACATAAGTTGTGTCGAGACTGTAATCACTGTAAGCTGTTTCGAAATTGCGCGTGCCCTAATGGAATATTCATTCTACTGACCAAAGTTAAAATACGTTAAATCGGTAAGTGGATTGCAAAGTGGACTACTTACCCCGTTGTACTGGAGATTAGGTCTTAAATAGTCTTGGGCGAGCTTTTTTTTTCTTTCTTTTTGGCACCAATTGTTAATCGGACGGATGATCAATCATACAGTTCTGAGCGAATTATTCATTGTGCTGATGTCACACTCGTGCGGACGTTAGCCTCGATTCGAGTAACTTTGAGCGGCTGAATCGGCACTCGTGCCTCTGGAAAAACGCTGTTTCACCCTCCGCGTCCGCAAATTAATACGGATTTCCAGCCATAACAAAGTAGGTTTCCCAGAAACGGCCTGTTCACATCGATAACGCGATAATTTGCCGTTTCCTCGCGACATGCAAAATTAAACAGTAGGGAAAAACAGTACTTAACTCTCTCTCTCTCTCTCTCTCTCTCTCTCAGTATACGTACATGCCTCGCGGGGGAAATACAAACGAGAGGCGCTGAGAGGCAAGCAAAAAGAAGAATAAGGGCTTAATAGAGGCGAACGGCATTTTAATGAAAACAAATGCAGCTCGTATCTCTCCCCTTCCACTTTCGCGCTCTCGAGCGTGTATTATGTATCGCGAGAACACAGCATCAGCCCCAACAGAATAGTACGAGCAGCAGCAAAAACGAATAGCCGGGGCGCACGTGCCGCCGGTGGCTATATATTTGTGTACGCGCGAGGTACTATACATGTAGTGGTGCCAAAATTAAAACCAAAGTCCTTTAATATACCTAACCATGTACGTGTCGCTGGCAGGCGAGAAAAAATAACGACACTCGCTTGGGTACTATGTGTGTATGTATAGACACCTCGTTATTTGAGCAGAGGGAAAAGCTCGTGTTCGCGTGCTTTTTTAACGATCGACAAGGACCTTCCGGCTCACTTAATTTTTTTTTTCTCACCCCGTCTCGCGCTCACTCGGTCAATCGTATATACACTTTCGCTCTCCATACAACGAAGAAGACGATCCCTCTTTTTTTCCCCCCTTCTCCGCTCGTTTTGCACTAATTGTAGCTGCAAGCACATTTCGTCCGTCTGTTTGCTCGCTTAACATATATTTTCGCTTGTTCCAACAGAGCGTCACGTTTTTCGTGCTATAATGTGTCACTGAGAGGTCACTAATAATTCGAACGCGGTAACGATCCCGTGCGAGCTCACATCCATTATAGAACACAACCGTATATATAGCACTAAAAGTCAAATAGATCAAGTCCCGCGTGTACGTATATCTGTTTTCGATCGTGATTCCGTCCGTGCTCTGACTCCGGTGCTTCGTTATCCTCGCCAGCCACGGTTCAGCCAAGCACGCACACAACCCGATACAGTATGTATATATTATATACATGGGCAGCTTAATTGGTGAGAGAGGGAGGAGGACCTATACACAGTCCGCGTCTTGAATGTTGCACGGGGCTCGGGTGCGCTATAAGCTCGAAAATCTAATACGCCGAGAGCGAAAGCTGTGTACAGACTACCACCACCGGGGCCGGTGGACCCTCCGTGGGTTATACCGGCATGCGGATGTGTAAATCCCTCGAGGGATTTTTGGGTCGCGTTGAATAATTTAGAGCCCCCGGATGAAGTGCCCGAGAGCGCGTGTGGGCACAATAGGTTGGCGAACATGGGGGGGTTGGATGATGGCACGGGGGGGTAGAGAAGTGGTCGCTAAATATTACATCTGTAGGACACTGGCCGATTGAATTGCTGAAGACGCTGCACGTGCGTATACGCGCGAGTGGCGTGGTTTTTACGAGCTCTCTCTCTCTCTCTCTGGCGTCTGGGTACAGTTTTATGCGTCAAAGCGCCTTGGACTGTGGCTCTATCTTTTTTTTTTTTTTTCTCCACTTCTCATCAACATCGATGGGGCCTTCCAAAGGAAAAATAAAAAAAATAAAAAAATGCAAGACAAGAGTGCGCGTACGGGCCTTGAGGTTAAACAGCTCTTGTTTCTTTGTCACTCGCGGGTAGACGAAGAAGGTGAAAAAAGGACGAATCGACCTTGGCAGGAATCAAAGAGCACACGTGTAAAGGGCCGACAACCTGCAGCGTGTACCTTATGGATTTTCATTGCACCCTTTGGTGCAAGCTGCGTGATGGCGACGCGGGTGCAGCGAAAGTAAAGAAACGCGCATGGAAGGAACGTCGCGAGCAGAGACAAAAGACCGCATCGAGAGAAGGAGGGGAGAAGTGGGGCGAGGCCCCGAAATCGATTTACATGCGCGTCGGCTCTGATGGCGCGCCTATATGGAAATACACTGGTCCCCATGCAGATTATTCAAGCCGCCTTGGCTCCTGCGCTCTACATTTCCCTCGTCCCGTGCGCTGTAAAACCCCAAAGGATTCCTCCGTGGTGCCCCGATTATCTTTCCCCCCCCCCTCTCTTTATCTTGTCCGGAGACTCGGTTCTTCTCGGTATAGCCCGGGCAATCAATTGCACTTGATGCTCCACTGGCGAACGGAGCGAGACGAGGGGCAAGAAGAAGGAACAAGACGTAAAGGCGGGCTGGGCTCTTTGGTCTTGGCCGCCTATTAAAAATACTTAGGTCTCGCGAGTCGCCGGTCGTCAACCTCCCCTTTGTCGATGCATCGACGCGCTATGCAAATAATATACCTACTGCCTCGTCTTTTCCTCCTCCCCTGTTCGCTTCCACCTCCAACAAACTTTGGATACTCCGCCACGATCCTCCCTCGGGATGCATTAGGTCGACTACAGGTGAATTTCGTGGCGCAGAACCTTCCACGGTTATTGCTACCGCGTTAGAGCTGCCTCGCTCTTCGCTTGGGTGTAGGTCTGTTGTAATAATGTCCAAGCTAAGTAGATGCAGCTGAAACTAGCAGACAAATTACAGTATAGCGATACCGTCAAATAACAAATTCTACCATGAGCTTATTATCTTCAAAACTAACAGAGGGGTACCCCTTTGTTTTACCAAATTAGGAAGATACCTGGTCTAGTTTTAAGAGCACCCCAAGTAGAATTTGTTATTTTATGGTATCGCTGCTAAAACTTGCCTACTAGTTTTAGCGTCATGCAAAGTAGTCTAAAAGAACTTGCCTCCAACGTCACTCCAAGCTTATACTTAGATTCGATCTTTTCATCTTGACTCTTACTTAAGACTAAAGGTATATTGTAACAGGAGAGTTTTTAACGTCAAAGGTAAACTTGCGCGTTTATAAGTATGGATCCAAAACCAAAGCGACATTGCAGATAACATCTCTCTTATGCTGATCGTTACTTTGTGTAACTCCCGAGTTGGATCGATTTGCTCGGTGTACACTGCGAGAACGACGCAACCCCGAACATCTGGTTGTTCAACTGTGGGACAAAAGCCAGCCTAAAATCAACAATTGCAGCCGTAGGTCAGGGTACATAGACGGTAACCAAGGTAATCCCGGTGTGCGTATTTACCGTCCAGGCCGTAGGAGCTATCGGCTATACCTGTTTCTGAGACGATGCCAACACTCGGCTCGACGGTGCTACGTCGCTGCTAAGCAGAATCGGGTTACTGCTTCGTAAAGCCCGACCTCTGCTGGTCCTGTAATTTCAATCGTCTTACCATGTAGGGACATCTCGGACGCTGGGCTGAACTTTAATCGAATAATTTCTTTACTATGGCGTGTAACGAGGCAAAATGGCCTCTATATTCCAAAATGCTCTCGCTGATGCAACGCGTATACAAAAAGCATCAATTTGACGTTTCTCCGAACTGTTTGTTTTTCGGGAGCTGTATACATGCTGAGAGGAGGGGACGAGGACGCCAACGGACAAACGGTTGAGATGCAGAGACACAGCATCAGCGCCAGCAAAAAAGATTTTTGTGGCGAGAGTTGAGAGAGTTTTCGAGAAGGGGCGTTGAGTGTTGAGAGAAGAGAGAGGAGTGTGCGTGCAAGACGAGAAGCTGCTGTGTTCTCCCAGGACGACGAGGTCTCCAGGTCGAGGACTACGGCCACTGAGAGAAGAAGAAGAAAGAGACGTGAGAGAGAGAGAGAAGAGTTTGGGTGAAGCCGTAGCACGAACGACCCACTCGAGGACACCGGACGATATCACGCCGGGTTGGACTCGCGGACGTTTGACCAGGAGGTGAGGCTAGAGAGAAAGAGAGAAGTAGTGTGTAGCGTATATAGGCAGTGCGAGAGAGAGAGAGAATTTTTGGGTTGACGAGACGAGGTATACGAGAGACCACGAGGTGCATGCTTGGGAGGGCCGCCATTGTCGTGCGTGTTGTCGTGTTAGGGTAGATAGTAGAGTAGAGAGAGAGAGCGTGTATAGTAGTGTGAGAGATTGGGGACGGAATGTGAGTGCGTGCATAGTAGGGTGAGTCTAGGACGAGCAGGAGCCCCTCCTGGTCCAGGACGTGGTGGACGTGCGCTCACGACTCACGTGGTGCGAGGCGGAGTCGCTGCAGCGTAGTCCAGAAGACGAGGTGAAGCATTGTGTCGTGTATTGTGAGGAGAGGGAGACTGTGTATTAGTGTTAAGTGTTCAATAAAAGAAATAGTGAAAGGTATTTGTTGTGTGTAAATTAATAGTTCTTCCCGTAGAACTGGAGAACTCCCGCGCCAATCCCCCTTTTTCAGGAGCAGAAACCCAAGAGGTGAGAGGGACGATGGTGACGAACGTGATCGATATTTGCTAATGCTGCGTCGGCGCCTCGTTTTATTTCAGGTCAAGAAGCAGTGTTACAGGGGATTACCACCAAGTATATAATAAATACATTGTTTTTATACCGAAAACATGGGAGAGAAGGCGTTAGGTATACTTACTATTATCGGTAACATTTTTTGTTTTCCAAGTATACCGTAACGAATTGAGACGACATGAGCGAGATGATTTAATATACTTTGAAAAGTTATTTCCAACAAGTTCATTCCGAAAATTGAGTTTTGAGATTCTCGTTTCTGATCTTGTTCTCGTGAAACTGAAATGAAGTTGGAGAAAAGTATTGCAATTAAAAAGATTTAATTAATCGACACAAAAGAAACTTTGGAAAATGTTTTGATAACGTCCGATTCGTCAAACTATCGTGTATAATTTTCATGGGTGTCATACCTACGATGTTTAAGCAAAAAACTTTTCGATTTTTCGACATTCATTTAATCCGAAACGTTTCGCACCATTTTTCGTGTAACACTTTAACCCAAATTTGATCCTTTAGCCGGAGGGTATTGTATCGATCTTTTACAGAACGGGCCAGTTAGGCGGTCATACCATACCTACTTTGGCAACCACACGATCGGCAATTTCATTTTTAATATCGCGCCCGAGACTGGACCGCCAATATTGCAATTTTCTCCCAAAATTTCGTTGGAATGCCAGGGTGACCCACATCAAAAATTCCAATGTTAGAGCTCACCTGATTTTTCAAACCATACAGGTATAGAGGGGGATACGTGTATGTATGTAAAACGAAGCTACATTGAGTTACGGTATCCAATTAGGGGAGATCCATAAAGTGCTCGAGCGAATATCGAAAAGTCATTACGGACCTGGACGACGGTACCACGTACACGTGTACGATATCAAATAACCAAAATCCAATATCTGGGCATTGGTGGGCCAAGTAACACGCACACACCAGCAGCCAGAAAGCACGCGAAAATTGAATATCGACGATATGCAAACACACTTTGTGTCTTTTTTTCTTTTTCCCTCGACCATTAGCATCACCGGCCCACCGTTGTATACACGTGAAAGACGACGCAAAATAATGCGAGGTACAAAAAAAAATAGAAAGAAACTTTTACTCGCGTGCACATAAAAGTGCTGAAAGAGATATCCCCTCGCGAGTGTTCCACCTGCGGGAGAAGAGTGGTGCCGTAAAAATTAAATCAGCAGTGGCAACGCGCTTGATCCATAACTTTTCAATGAAACAAGTCTCCGTGCCTGTCGTTTCTACTTTCAGCATGGGAGGAAAAAAAATGTGCACGGAACGACTCTGGTAAGAGAAAAAAAAAAAAAAAAAAAACAAGAAGCGGCGTAAAAGGAAAAAGCGTTTTCCCAAACAGCGGTACATGGCTGCTGCCGGCGTGACCGACTTTCCGCGCACAATTACGCGCCTTCCTTCTTTTTCTCTCCGATGCCCTGCGGCTGTTTTTATCGCGCCCACTCGTACATTTATACGCCGCGCTCTCAGATTTTTGCGCGACTCATGTCCCCGAGAGATATCAGCTTCTGTCTATACATGTGTATATG
This sequence comes from Copidosoma floridanum, assembly GCF_000648655.2. The sequence continues at coordinate 346,311 of NW_019379561.1, forward strand.
TGTGCAACGCTCGAAGTAGCTCGCGAGATTGCCGCTCTTTCTGGGCCTTTTTTTCCAGTAGGTACGAGACGTATAAGGACGCAGAGTGGAAAATGCGAAGGGAAAACTCGAGTTTTCGAGAGAACGAGAGAAGGAAGGAAAAAGAGAGGGAACGTGCGTGAAGGGAATATTGCTTTTTTTTCTTTCACAATTCCTTTTTTTTTTTCCTTTTGTATTTCACTTAGCTGAGACGGCGTGCTCGCCGCTTCACTAATGAAGTGCACTTGTGTGTTCAAACCTATATAGTGCACGTTATTTTCTTATCTTTTTTTTCTCCCTCTCTTTTACGTAACCAAGCGCTAGTTTGATTCCCAATTCAAATGGAACCGGTTCCCCTAGCAAGTGAAGCATAAAGAATTACATTTGCCATCGGTAAAATCGAAAAAACATCGAAGTCTAGAATTGCCCACAGATTTGCACTCTTGTATTCATGTCTAACTTCCAGCTTATTCCCCCAACAACTGAGTCTCGAGTCTCCTCAAATTTTTTCATATTTAGTATCATTTTTATTGTAATAACATCACAAACATGTAAATCGCGTATCTATTTTTTATTTATTTATTTATTTTTTTTTTTTTTTCAAGTAAACTTTTACCACTAAAAGTAATGCATCATAATAAGTAAATAAAATAAGTGAAGTGAATCAACTTGTCACGCTGTTTATAGCATAATTGGGAAAGGAAAAATTGTTTAATGATCCAACAGGATGCAACCCATAAGAAAGAAGTCATAAGTGAAAATAAATACTTTACTAAATTACTTTGTCAAATACTCCACATTTTAAAGAAAGTTGATTGCCTCAAACAAAGGCACAGAAGTTTAACATTTAGATAACTTATGCAGCCGCAGGTGTCCCATTCGCTTACATCCCCGTTACATTGATTATTACTAACTAATTGTATTATGATTTTTCAAGTAACAAGACTGATCTCCAATACTCTAAAAAGTAAGAAAATTTGTTGCATCGATTAATGTACAAGCTCCAGGTCTGAAAATAAACTTCCCAAGATGTTTTCCCTACACCAACAGACTCAATTTTACATAAAAAAAAAGTCCTTACGATAATCCATCTCCTCGAATAAATGCGCAACTCAGTAACTCGTTAGCAGTGATAGCTTTCTCGTCTCTCGGAAACTCCCACCTTGCGATCTACGAAATATCTTATAAATAAATGTAGTTTGCACGGCACGTGACTTAACAGCGTGCTCAAGAGAGCTCCTTGATATATATGCTCGAGGTCCCGCAAGTACCCACTTACGACAAAGCCAGCATTTCCCAAACAGACCACCGCAAGCGTCGTTATCGAAAAACAAGCAATAGCACACACTCCGTCGCGGTCCATTATATTTGTCCTTCCGGGGCGTGCGAGAGAAGGAGAGAGAGAGAGAGAGTCTCTATCAGAAATCGAGGGGCCCTTAGAGCATCTCTGCGGAACAGTCGAAAAGACGTGGAAGAGGAAGAAAAAGAAAAAGCGGAGAAATAGCAGACCCGTGCTGTCCGGTGCATCGACGCAAATAAATAAGGAGGGAGGAACAATGGCAACGGAGGCGCAGTCGCGCCTCGCATCAGGAACAATGCGGTGTTTACAATAACTCTGCCCGCAAAGCAGCCAAAGAGCTTGAGGGTGTATAAAAGAAATAATAACGACAACGTAACGGCGTTTACAAACACGTCACCCGTAAGTACACGCTATGGCGGAGCATCTATACGCGTTTTCTTTCTCCCAATGAAAATTGTTTGACCGCGGCGATGTGTACATCACCTATACACGCACGTGCTCGAGGGCGCCCAACGAGACGACGTCTAGCAGTTGAATCTAGAAAATTCATTGAGATCGCGGGGCGGAAGCGACAAAAGGAAGCGCCCGACCGGCCACAAAGGGGGGGGGGGAGAAAAAAAAACAGCAGCCAGCCAGCCTCGTCCCGACCGAGGTGTACAGAGGAAATCAAGTGGATGAAGGCGCGACGCTCGAGCGCGCATTGCTCGGCTTGCTCCAGAAAACCCTGGGCGCGTAAACTGCCGTCGCGTGAGTATGGGCGCTCGAAAGTGTAATCGGAATAATAGCGAAGGAAAAAAAAAAAAAAAAAAAGTTAGTAGGTGCACGCACCGGGGTGCTGGTGGAAGTCCCGCTTTGTGCATGTTGTTTAGCTCCGCGGTGAGCTTTAATTTGTTAAAAGCGGGAAAGCTCTGTGGCGCGAGCTCGAAAGCAAAGACTGTACTGCGGAGGAGCGACTTTTCTCTCCGCGGGATTGTACGTGTGCCTGATGCGCGCTTGTATCAAATGAGTGCATTATCTGCGGAGGAAAAAAAAAAAAAAATTTCATCCGCGTTCACAAGGTGTGCGAGCTGCGTATTCTTCAGAGTTTTTGGGGCAAGAGATGTACGTTTGCCTCTATCAAGCGCGTTTTAAAACCTGGGAAGTTACCGGGGCAATGGATTTTTCGTTTCTGTCCCTCGGCTGCGCGGAAAATGGAATTTTTTTTTTTTTTTTATTCTACCGTACCTCATGTACGTTAATGTGCAAAAGTTCTGTCGACGCCTGTGACACCAATTTTTTTTTTTTGTTTGGTACAAAAAATAGTTGTGCAATGGCCTGATGAAGTTGAAACTCCATACCCGATGAGCGCTGAACCCCTCGTATGTCCGTACACTTCACAGTTAGTCAATCTCCTAGCCAATATTTTCCAAGCATCTAATCGCATGATATGACTCCTCTGTCTTTCCAATGTTCAAACGCATCAACTTGCGCCCTAATGATTGTACCCAATGTACTTTACGAGTAGACTTTGAAAAAAAACTTCAAAACCCATACAAACTAGAATAATGAAAAATAACAAAAAAAAAAAAAAAAAAAAACCGAGGCTAACGCTGCAGGTATACATCACGCAACCGCGTCGCATTAGATAAAATGAGGGTGGTCCCCGGGTTATTACGCCAGCGCACTCTATAATCGTACAGGCCTATAGACCAGCTCGCGCGTCTCGTGCAATTAATCAGCCGTTCGTTAAATTTTGCGGCGATGGATCGATAACGTTCTTCGTTCGCTCTCTCTGTTTATAAGCTTTTCCCTGTCAAATTCCTCTCATGTCGCACGTATAGCGATAAAATCAATAAACACGCGGTATAGTGCCGACGAAAATTCGGTCACCATTGAACTTTTCGTGATTGATTCGATCGAGAGTGAAAGAAAAAGAACTCACTGGTACAGCAGTTGAACAATAAGAAATTGCTATCGACCATTGGTCTGCGATAAAATGCAAAACTCGAACGAGAGAGGCTTTTTTTCGATCGGCGCTTATCTACATCTTTTTTTTTTTGCGGACTGTGTGTATTGTACTCGAGTGTGCGTGCACTCATGCCTCGATAGGCTCCAATAGTCATATGTATAATCCAATGAGGCACGATGTGTGTGCAGTTTGTGGGTCGAGTCAATAGCTCCTTGTAAAAAAGTCCTTCTTTTTTTTTCTTTTTTCACTCGTGTACGTGGCTTTAAAACGAGGGTAAATTGTTACAACGTAAACCCGACTCATTATCAATTATTACGGCTCACGTGTTATTAGAATAAGTACTCTCCCAGCGTTTCCAATCCATCATCGCCATCGTACCCTCCGCATCGTGACACGGTTACGGACTCGCATTTTTCATGGGAATATCTGCCACTGCTGCATCATAATACCCTTCCTCCTCAATTTCGTATAATATACCCTCCCTTCGGACAGGATCGCGATTAGTAGGGGCAGTTTTGCATCGGCAATGATAACAATGACGATGGTAATAATAGATCCCCCACCCCCGTGCGTGCCGAGTGAACGAGTTGGCGCGTTATACGTGCGCGTGACAAGTTTTGTTTGTCTGTTTGCAAGCTCCCCGTGCGCGCGCTGTGTGTACGCCTGACTCGGAAACGAAAGGGAAACAGGACCGCGTGCATAGGGTGGAAAGGAGTATTAAAATTTTATCGAGCGAGCCGTTTTCACGGTGTCACGTGGAAGGAGGGATGAGCCGCGTTAAGGGTTGGACAGTGTCCGAAAACTGGCAGCTCAAGCTCTGCTGGTGTGATAGTCCCTTATATCTGCGTGTCTGTGGCTGCCCGGGAAATGGTCACAAGCTCACTTTTTGAAAAAAAAAACCGAGTGAGCGGTGGATTCGGTACACCAGAGTGCCCCTATTTCATGTAACCCAAGCCGCAAAAGAACGAAAAGAACGTGCAGTTTCCAGAAAAAGGTCACAAGTCCATCAAAATCCAAGCTTTTCGCTGCTTTCTGCTAGCACATGGAAACATTTTCTTCGCGATTTGTACTAAAACACCCCTTGCACTTTAATTTGCTTATCAGCATGGTACAGAATTCCAACATGCTTTTTTTCGGGAAAGCCACATATATGTATTTTTATACATCCAAGTGGTACATGACCTCATCATCCCACTCGATAGAATCTGTGTTGGTTCTCTGTGTATACATATGTACCTGTGCATGTGTTTGCAGCATTCGTTATTCCATTTGTTCCTTTTTTTCGTGTTTATACGTACGAATATTGAAATATACGGTCCCTCTCTTATTCGCTCCGCGTAGTGTCCTCGCTGACCTATAAAACAATCTAGATATATACTCCCGGCCCGGGCGAGCTTTAATAAAGCTTTTACCGATATTTACGTGGATTTTCAGAGGTATATACGCGTACCTCGTATCGTCGTTTTGTGTGACACCGGCCGAATGTACTTTTCGAAAAGGTTATTAAATTTTTTTTTTTCTTTCTTTTTTTTTATTACCAACTTTATCCGTGTGATTAAAGCGAAGCCGCACATTTACAGTTTTAATAATGCATCCCGGGGGCGAAAGAGAGGAAGAGAGAGGAAAAAAAGGGTTGCCTCTGTTAACGAACAAAGAAATTGGGTTTTAAAAATGCAACAGCGTCATTATCTTTGAGCTTTTGCCAGAGGCTTTCATGTGTACGCCGAGCTTTTTCTCGCCTCCTTTGATTAACCGGAGCTTTGAGGCCGGGAGATTATATCTGTTGGCTTTGATTTTTTTTTTTTTTTTTTTTTTTTTTTTTTCAAAAAGGGACACACCTACTTTGCAACCTTTCTTTTACCCTCGTATCGATAACGCGGCCGATGGGTCATCTTTAAAGGTGAGATAATATACACGAGCAAAGTTGGCCAAAACGAAATTTTCTTAAATTTCTGAAACTTCACGTTCATCTTGTTAAAAAACTTTTATTACACAGTCACCAAGTTTATTTATACATAAATTTTCACTACTGATACATTTGGCTTATTTAATTTTCACCCAAAATCAATTTTTTTACAGTTTGTGTGAGTCATAAAATCAACTCTCATACTCCCAGCATATATTTACGATTCGATGTACGAGAAATAAATTCAGTCGCAAATGCTGATGCAAAAACGTCATGAAACAAAAAAACAATAAGAAAAAGAAAGGTACCCCAATATTTCATTTGACTCCCAAAAAATATGACCGAAGCTTACTTTCACCAAACGCATCTCGCCTCGTTCGACCTCCGCTCGTCGTCTTCCCGAGTCCAGGCTGTGCAGCATCAGCAGCGGTATCACCACGAGCTCGTCATCGAAGGAATGCGTGCATTTTACTACTGCTGCTGATCCGTGATTTATGCCAGCCCCTCTCTCTCTCTCTCCTCCAGGCCTCGGAGTGACGATAAAAACTGTATAAAAAAACCGAGCCAAGTGGCCACAAATCACTCGAATTTTAGCACACGCATGTAAGTGCGTATAACTGTAACGAAGCCTCTTTCTCTCTTCGAAATTAGCGGGGCCGAGTTTTTTCTTCCCGCTTAATCCATATTTATTGTCCATCGGCTCTTTTTACTTCGCAAATCCTTTCGTATACTCTTCCGAACGTCTGTTTCAGCATCTCGAAGTGGCCTATGAAATCTAATTTTTTTTTGTTTAAGGCAAATTTAGCAGTGATTCATTCGTATGGAGTTAACTTTGGTTGCAATAAAATTCACCTAGAAATTTCATAACGATATAGCGCAACATTTTTTTTTTTTTTTCATTTCACACATAACTTAGTGCGGCTTCGTGGTACGCGAGGAAAAAGTTGGCGTGTTCGCTGGATATTGAAACGTTGAGTGGGAGACGATGGAAAATTTTTTTAAACAAACGTTGCTTTGTTTGCCTCTGACGAGCGTTTTAATGTCAAAAGCCAGAGAAAATCTCAATATACAAAGCACAGAGTGACCGCATTCCTCATGTGCAAGAATGTGTGCATGTGTGTATATACAAAATAAATTGAAAAATTGCCCATATACACCGAGTACAAAATTATCTTTAAAAAACCCACCTATCAAAACCTGTGTACGTATAGTATTGATACTGGGATTTATGCAGAAAAAAGATAAAAAAAGACAACACAAGAATAAAATTCGCTCTTTCTGATATTCCGAGCACGTGGCCGCGTGTGAATTGCATTCGTTCAGAGATTAGAGCAAACACGCACGCGTGCGTATATATACCTGCCCATATCGATGCACACGTGTAGGTACCTATAACATCCAAAAAGGAGAGATAGAACACAAAAGGGAAAAATCCATTCGGCTCGACTCGCGCGTGCACACGTAAGTACATGGATGTGTAGCGCGATTTGTACGTCCCGCAGCGAAAAAGGTTTTCCTGGTTGCTTTTTTTTTTCTCTGTAAAACCGAGCTTTGGCGATATCTTCTTCCTTTTTTTATCCTTTTTTGCGTTTCTGCCAACTTCTATCCGAGACGATACGTGTTTTCCATACGCACGAATTACCGATACGTGTGTTTTGTTATTAGCCCACTATTTCACACTTCTCCTTTAACACCGTTTTGAGCTTTTATTACAAAACTAATAGAGTTATTGCACTTTAATCACCGTAGCAAAGTGCGCATGAGTTTTGCATGAGAATCGGCTTGTGTTTTACTCAGGATAGGCACACAATACATAATTATACGTCTTAATTTAATCTCGTGGATGTTACCTCGCTCTGACCAGTACCTGTACTAATACAGCCCGTATTAACTCTGTCGCAATGAGCGTACTTTGTTTGCCTGTACGTGAATTTACACTGTATATTATAGAGTATATATATACCACAGGTGTGTCGTTTTCGTACGCCGTTGCGCGCGTGTGTGCGTCCTGCGAGTGGTACATAAAAAAATGTACCACGTGTATGTACACACTGATCCGCGTGGGTGGTGGAAAAAAAACGAGAGCAATGCTGATTTCGTTGCGGCTCACGCATCGGACGAAATTTAGTGCCGGCCATAAAACTGACCGAGAGGGATGGGGGACGAAATTTAAGTTTGGAATGCGCGACGCGCCGCGTGATATCCCCCCGAGGTCCATTTCTAGTTGATGCCCCAGACACTATAGTCGACTGGCGGCTGGTCCGACGAAAATAATATCCCCGTGGATGTGGACGGACAGCCCCGACGGGGGGAGACGAAGGTCGGGAGTTAGGAAAAATGACGCGGACGTGGTGATAAGGATAGGTGGGTCTTTTTTCTTGCGACGGCGAGGGTCACGAGAGGCACGAGTTTCTTCGATCGTGTACTTTTATTTTATTTGTTTAATCTTTGGTCATTATGGACCAAAACGTTCAAGTAAGCGGGTCCACCAAAAGGGGAAAGCTGTTTATGTGAATATTAAACCGAAAATACTCGATCCTACCCGCCCTTTGAATAAAAAAGGGAAGGGGGTTATATGCGTATGGGGTATCGATACGTGTAGAAATAGAGAATTGGAAAAGCATCAATTTCGCGGCAGCAGCTGTACATTTCGAGCTTTTATTTTTCTCTTCACTTGCGAACCAGATGCAGCAGCAGAGTCGTGCGTAGGTATATACAGTCCATGCGAAAGTACATAGGTAAAAATAAAAAAATAAAATAGAGAGAGTACGGCGACGCGATTGATTGCTAGAAAGTGAGCTGACAGTGACGCACAGGCCGGAAATTTTTCCCCACTCTCGTTTCCGCATGGCATGGCCCCGCGGGGAGATTCGACGACGCAGACTAATCGCGACAATCTTGGCCAATCGGTTTTGGTGAAAAAAAGAAAAAAAAGGCAAAAAGCTCGATACCTTGGGGCGATTCAGTGATAGACGATGACTCTTTATTTAAGCTGTGGGCTGTCGCTTGTCTTTCGTTTAACTTTTTTTTTTCACAGAGCAGTGAGCTTGAATTAATCGAATCGATTGCTCTCGGTTATGTGTTGAAAATTCGGAGCAATTGCTTCGGGCGTTTACGAGACTTCACGGTGCCGAGGCTGGCCGATTTTGCTTGCACTGGTAGAGCAACGTGAGCTGTTGAGTGAATTTTCGTTTAGAGAGTGACGAGTTTCATGATGGTACGCCCAAGTGATTTCTGTCCGTATGACTTACGGAGGTTCGTTTGACAAATCAAAATGATAATAATGAGGGGAATTTAAGTTGGTTAATGTGTTGCATTGAAATCTTAGAGGGATTTGGAATGTAGGTGCGTTTTTAAGATGGGCTCTTGTGGCGGAAATTATAAATTTCTCAATGAAGTTTACCTAACTTTGGTTAAAATAATAATAAAAATCCAAATAGTACAACTTGATGTGTAAAATGTTCCAAGTTTTAAAAATAAGAAAACACACCATGATGTGACTTTATTTTTACCTTGGCATGAAAAAAACGGAAAAAAAAAATTACCTCCAATTTTAGCGACCCTTACTTTGAAAAAGCGTCTCCGTTGATAATGAAGGGGAAAAAGAAAAAAAAATTCGCAAGTAAAGCGTCAAGCAGGTCCTCCGCAACCCATCCCTCAATCTCGCTCTTTGCGCTCGTGTCCCTCCCGATTATACGGAATAATGAAACGTTCCGATGCCGATAGAGCTCACTTCTTAATTGGCGCGTTTTCGCATGTTAATTGGCAGACAGTTACCTCCCGAAGACGCTGAATTTTTCGTGCGCACGAGGTGGATCGGCATATTTGCATATTCACATATACCGATATGACGCCCGATTATGCCGGCAAAATCGAGCAAGCCGATCCTTGGCTTTCACGCGAAGAGCGTGAGTATATACATGTACAGCGCGAGTGACGAATTAATTAAAAACCAATGACGTTTTAAGGGCCATCAGATCAGCTTTTTCACCAAATTTAACGACCCTCGCATCTTTGTGTACTGATCGATCGTACTTGCGAAAAAAGTTAAGCTAAACAAAAAACAAAACAAAAAAAGCGCATGCAAATCGAGCACCGAGGAAAATTTTTAATTAAAAATTTACATTTTAGATGAGCAAATTCAGAAGCAAAGAGTCCTTTGCTCCCCACCTCCCTTATGTTTTGATCTCGACGTCAATTGCTCTTGCATTTTCAGCGACGTCGTTAAAGCGCACCTATATATACATATATATATGTGTGTGTATATGTATGTATACACTACAGCTGTACCGCATAGAAGATACCTTAATTAATTATTCCGCGAGATAAAAAGCTACCCAGCCGATAATCGCGAGATGAGAGCGACTGGCTCCCTCAAGAGTGTATATAATGTATAAGGTGTACAGTGAGGAGGCCTATTTGAGTTTAAAGAGGTAATACAAGCAAAAACAAAGAGCTTACTCATGGCTTCGTGAGCGTACATATAAGAGCGTATAAGGTTGTCGGTGTGCGCCGTGCACAGGTGTGGTAAGCTCGAGCCAATAGCTCGGCTTTTAAATCGCCTGTAATTAATTTAAACGATACGAGCGCGGAATTTCATAAGTAGCGGATGGCGATGGATGGATGGATGGATTTGAGAGGCGATTTCACACGTCGATGCTGTTGCCGCGGATGCAAATGATCCTGTGCCGCGGTGTTGCGCCAAGGCTGTTATTATAATAGCCGTTTGGGGTGTTTACTCTGCGCTCCTCCTCGGAATGCAATGAAAAAGATTAGACCTAGCCGTGTTGCTTTTTTGTTCCTTGGAGCTGACTTTTTTTTCTTCTCCTTTTTCCTTTTTCTTGTCTTTTTGTCTCGTAATGGGCAAAACCGATTATTCGACGTTATTGGCCTATTGTCTGGTGCCGCGAGCCAAACAATTACCTCACGAGAGTCGATATTCCCAAGCTAATTCAATAAACCGATTTTCTTCCCCCCTCCCTCGTTTTCTTCGCTTGCACGGGCCCACTTGGAAAATAAAATCTCAGATAATAATTCCATTTGAAATGCATTATCGAGAACGAGCGAGCGTCTGGGAGCAGTTCTCGGCGGCCTAATGGCTCCGAAAAATAAAATCGAGCTCTTTTTTTTTTTTTTTTTTTTTTTTTTTTTTCTTTAGCTGTCGGGGACAATGGGCCTCTCTCTGGCACGACCTATAATTAAAAGGCAACCACTTTTTTCCACCTCTGCTGCTTCTTTTCGCGATTCCAGGACGAGGTAAGAGGTCGTTTTTCTTGGGCTCGAGTGTATAAATATACACGCGCACTTTATTGGCCCGAATCGATCCCTTTTGTGGTCCAAGGTGGGGGTGGCTCGGTAGCTCAAAGGACGCTGTGCAGGTGGCAACTTGCGGGAATTCAAAGTTCGATCGTCGGGCGAGGTTGAAAATGGGACGATTGAGTGGGCGGTTTCTATCGAGTTTAACTTGTTGGTATTCCCGAATGTGCACCATTGAAATTCCCAATGTTTTAATTCAACACGAATTGTAATGTTTACCAGGAAATACTTTCAAGTTTTTGTTTTTTTTTATACCAACTCACATCTCGAGGTACTTTTTCACGACTCGTCAAACGAATGGGGCTCGTTACGCCAAAGCAACGCGAGCAAAGTCCAGCAATACTTAAAATTCCCTGGTAACGATCGCACATTACGGGGAAAAGAGAGGCTGGCCATTTATTTAGCGAAAAGCTCGTAAATTAAAATTCAAACGGCAGCATCAGCTACCCACGTAAATAGCCGGCTAGCGCAACGAGGTCAGCTGCAGCGTAAAGAGAGAGAGGGGGCTAAATCGATATCGGGGTTTTACTTTATACCCCGTGTGTATAACCCCGAGTTCCTCTTTCATCTTTATAATACGCTCTATTATCTTTTTTTTCTTCATGTTTCTTTTAATAAATGTTCGGAGGTACGTGTAATTGCATTTGCAGAATCGACAAGACCGATAATTTGAAAGAGGTATAAAAAAAAAAAAAAAAAAAAAAAAAAAACANTTATTCTCAAAGCATTTTAAATTACTTTTTTTTACTAAAGAAATATCTTACACTGGTACTAGTTCTGTTTTATCAGAAATATTTACACTTCCAACTAAGTATTTACCTAAAAGCAAAAGAGTAAAGGTAGAAGCTTCAGGAAAGCCTGAACTTCCCTCAGCTGTCTGTTCTGATGAATGGAGGAAGCAGCAATTGAAAAAAGAGGAAGAGAAAAAAAAAAAAAAAAAGAAGAGAAAAAATCGGGCAAAAATTGGCTCAATACATCCACGAAGGTTGAGAAGCTACCGCAGAGAGACTGATTTTCACTGCACCGTAGTTTCGCGTGATGTTCTTTTTCGACGGACGTTTAAATGGATGTAGCTGCTCTCGCGATACCGATTTTACCCGACCGGTTGAGATCTCGTTTTCTCGATTTGCTCTACACAAAAATTGTTCCGCATGTACATGTACGTGTACCTGCGTTTTTCGAGTAACGTGTACGTAACGCCAATTTCCATTGGAAAACCCCGATTAAGACATATGAAGCCAAGACACGTAGATTTATGTAACCCAATCACTTGAGCCCGATTTCACTGACCGAGCGACTAACGTGTTTTCTTTTTTTTCTCTGTTCCAGGTGAGTTGCTCTACCGACCGGCCACCAGGATCAGGTTTTCCGATTCACTCGTTTATTTGACAAAGTAATCTCGACAAAGTGGCCCTAAAAAATCACTCCCCACCGTTAAGCGATAGTCCCAAACAAAAAAATGAGCCAAGGCTTATCGTAATTTAGCGACACAAGGCTGTATCTTAAATGAAAGATCTAACTTGCACACACCTCCTTAACTCTACAACGAGGGAGGGGGGAGGAAGGAAAAGCATCGCCGCTCTTTCCCCCTTTAAAATCTCTATCGCGAGATATATATGCACACTGCACGGGGTATAGCGACGGCGGAGTCGAGATACCTTTATCCGAACGACCGATTTCTGACCCTCTTAATAAGGCCGCTCACGCGAGTTCAACGGCCACGCCGAGCCTTCCTACCCTCCACACACACCGTCGCTGCGGGCAGTGAGCTCAAACTTAACGAACGAAAAAATAAAAACAAACAATGTGGCGAGAGCGAGCGCACGATCTTCCTTAACAATGCAACGGTCTCGGAAAAAGAGTTGTAAAAAAAAAAAAAAAAAAAAAAGTATAAAAAAAAGGACGAGGACGGAGTCTTTGCCGTGTGGTTGGGTGTTTGTGTTCATGGAAAAAGAGATATGAGTACGAGAGAGAGAGAGAAAGAGAGAAAAAAACGAGGAAGAAAGGAGAGAGAAGTTACTCTAGCGTGTTGTTCTTTCCCTCGTACTATACTGCGTCGTACGGGGCAAGGAGTAAGAGAGAAGGTGCATGCAGAAAGGGGGAGGTTGGCGGAGGAAAATGCTCGGAGCCTCCGGTGGCGGCGCGCAGCTTGAATAGAGTCGCCAAGGGATCGATACTCTTGTCCCGCTGTACACACCACCCTCTCTTTCTCTCCCCGTCCTACGTGCATAGTCCTTTCTCCTTTACGCGTATATTTTGCACTTTCCTTTTCCCCCCACTGCAAATGTACTTGTGCAATAAGTATAGGGCTTAGGGACTTTTCGAATATTCCTCGCCCATCGAGTTTATCAATAATTGCAATTTGCATTTCAATTCGTGTAAACTTGCTCTTAAAAGTCAAATTTCATAGGCTCCGTTCAGTGCAAGAGTATATGTGTTGATATTTTTCATCAAACGTTGATTATTCGTCATAAAATTATAAAAAATGTCATAACGAAAATTAGAACAATACTAGTGGACACCTTAAATAATATCAAATAATAACTTGCTCGCAATACGAGAGAGAGAGAGAGAGGGTGCTTGCATGAATAATTTATCAAAAAAAATTCCCAAACGAAAACAATAGAATGGGGATCTCACCACATGGCCCTACATCAAATATATCACACATCTCGCTGGAGCCGGGCACACTTTGGCTGGATGATATCGGTAATCGTCCGTGATGCCCGAATTACAGGGCCCAAATCATCTGCCCGCGTCTCTCAAATTACTCGCTAATAACGCAGAGCACAATAGAAACGTAGCGTACACACATCATCTTTTTTTTTTTTTTCCCCAGCCAGTCCTAGGGGGAATTATAATCGTGTACCGCGTATGAGCCCAGCTCTTATGTATTTCCGTGAGTGTATAGATGGAGTCGCGCGAGTTTAATCACAAGACAAGAGAAAGAGAGAGGCGCGCGCCATCAACCAACAACTATACGTCTAAATGCACGCGTTAAACTCTGTTGGGCTTTAGAAATCGCGTCGACGTGCATTGTTCTCGCCCACGTGTGTGTGCATACACGATACGTACGCAGATATAGAAATAAGCGAGAGAGTTACTCCATGATGATAATCGCGCGGAATATCCACAATGTAATACGTGACACGATGTTGCCTCCTCTCTTTGCGCGGTCCACGCGCGTGTGTGCCCATTATACCCATGTGTGTATTCATTGTGGCGCAGCTCTCGAGCGCTGTATCATTGCGCGAATAGGCATATATATATATATGTGTATCACGAGCCAAATTGAAACTTACGCGCTTGATGAATCCCTCTCTCTCTATCCCCGAAACTAAAGAGAGGAAGGTGGAATTCAGTTTTGATAGAGCATCGGTGACGCTTCGTTACAATATACTGTGGTATTACCTGTTTGGTCGTTTGTTTCGATGTCGTACATTTACACTTTTTTAATTTTTTTTTTTATTTTTTATTTTACGCATATCCCGCGAACTTTGTTGTTTACAGTCGCGTCAGAGTTTCCAGGCGCATCAGTCATGTATTTTTTAAATGTTTTTCTACACACACCATGCATGTATATTGTACCGCTAATCCAATACTTCCGCGTGACGGCTCGTTGATTAAAAATCACGGCGCATACCTATATACAAATATATAATGCACGTGGCCTTTTTACTTTTTCTAACTAATTGCATTAGAATTGCTAATTCAGAAAAAAGCTAGCGCGCCCACCGTGCACGTACAGCTATATGTACACTCGCGTGTATACTAGGGGGGGGGGTGAGAGCAATATCTAATAAAACTGACAGCTCCGTGTAGTATCCGGCTGGCGTCTGTCGCATCTGCCGCGGCGCATAAATGCGGCAAGGTTGGCGCGCCGAGCTCTGTGTGTATACGTGTTTACTTTCGCTAATATATATACCTATTTGAGTTTAAAGAGGTAATACAAGCAAAAACAAAGAGCTTACTCATGGCTTCGTGAGCGTACATATAAGANTATATATATGTGTGTGTGTGTGTGTGTGTGTATGTGTGTGTGTGTACATCTTCGACAGCCAGTGCCGAAAAACCGACCATCACCCCCCAACATTAAGAGATACGAATCTCGGCTATGGCTGTATGCGCGCACTCCAGATCTGATGCGATCTTACGCGGGTGCGTATATATATCTACGGGCGTGTTTGATTTAATTTCGCGCGCACGCCTCGATTCATCCGAGGGTCCTTATCCGCATCTTCCTTGTATTCCAGCGACAACTGCTCTGGTTTTTGGTCGATCGAGCGTAAACGCCGAAACCTCGATTCCCCGCATATCTGTAGATGCAGTATAGGTAACCCATACATATATATGTATATACCTCTAGGATCCTATCTCTTTGCCGTATACCCTCGGCGATACATCAGACGCGGTCGAGCGTTTACGTACGTGTGTCCGAACGTGCTTACTCGGCAGTGAGGGTGTATTGGTCCAGCAGCTAGAGATAGAACGACGGTACAAGCAAGTCGGGGGGGGGGATCAGGCGACACGCCAAATAATGACTGACTCTGCAGGACTTGTATACGTGGATTAGCGAATCCCGAGCGGAATTAGGTTTACTACTGGCGCTCGACGTTCCACCGTCCCGGGGATACTCCCCTGGTTCGGCTCGCTGTCTCCCTCTGGCCCGAAAATTTCAGGGATTCGAATCGATCGTGCAGCGCCACTGGATGTTACGTACCATGTATTTTTTTTTTTTTTTTTTTTACTCCTTTTTTCGAGTGCGTCGGAGAGATAGCGACTTTTTTTTATAATGTAAACGAAAAGCCGATAAGCCGCGAGGCACAGTACCGCGCGCGATGTTTTTGTCACTCCAAACAAAATCTCTGCATGCGTGGGAGAGGCGAAATTTGATGAAAATTATCGTCGTTCCTTTTTTTTTGCAAGGCACGCACGCGATTTCTACCGGAGCTGTGTTTTTGTTTTTTAAATTTGTGATCTGCAATTCGAGCGCTGATGGAATTTAATTGAAACCAGGCTCAGCGAGCCCTGTGCCCACAATTTGAATATCTCGCGAGTGAGTTTTTATTTTTAAACACGGTTCATCAACTTTATTAATATACGCACGGTTGATGTTAAATTTTTTTTCATCAAATAACAAAGGGAAAAAAAAAGCCAGTTTTACGCGAAAAATTACAATTTTATGTCCCTCCTCCTCTCTCGCGGTTACTTAGTAAATTGCATCGATAAATTATGTCCCGGGGAAGCATTTTCTCCAAGTAACTTCCAATAAGCGATGCAGAGCCGAGCGAGGGTTCACTCGCGTCGCTCCAATAAATGATACGTAGCGTCATTCATTAACTATTTACGAACAGATGTCGAAGCGGCCGACGCCGGAGGTTTTACGCGCCGGGCTTCTGATTTCCACGGGACGCACACCCAACGAAACCTCCATGTACATGTGCATGTGTATGGGGAGGGAGCATGTGGTCGTGTCTCGTCTTGTGGTAGATTGAAAAAAATGGATTCCCGCATTAGAAAAGTAGACGGTGCCGGCTGAGGAGAGGGAAAATAAAAAAAAGAGCAGCACGTACGTGCTTTTTCAAAATTATCGTGTGACATGAGCTGCTGAGTGCTGAGTGAGAGAGCCCATCGCTGATGTGCCAAGGATTTATGGTGATCGTTACTTTATATAATATACGTTTTTATCAAGCCAAGTGACGTTAATCACAAAAGCTGAGAACGAATTACTTTTCTTGAATTAAAAAAATCAACAGCAATGTGGTGTATGGGGGGCAATAAAGGGCAGTCGATATGAATCTCAAGCGACGAGGGAACCATACCGAGACTGAGAGAGCAAAAAATTTCAATCTCACAAAGTAAACTCATCATGATACAGGTGGGGATGTTTACTCGGAGTTCCATAAATACTCCAACAAAATTCACGAGTGTGGAGATATCCGTAGGGTATAATATGTGCTTGATACGAGATCGTATACATACCACCTACAACTGTATTGTAAACAAAAGTATGGACTTGAAAAACCGTAAGGCAGCTCCGAGTACAAACGCTCGCAAACTAATAAGGTGGTTCTTTCATGAAATGATTATGAACAGAATGGCATGAAATCTTGAGGAATCAGTTGTAGCCTAGTTATTTATTTACCGCACGTGATTAAGTAAAAAACTGACCCGATAAAGCTCATGTAATTCTAAACGTACTACTATCTCGAAATATATGGGTTCATTGACTTAATCAAAAGATATTGAAAGAAACACAGGCATACATTTTCGTTTCCTATGTTAAAAGCATAAGTAAGCCTCCACTGCTGGTATTTTGAGGTTGAGAGCAAATTTTAGATAATCATTCCTACGAACGTTTATATCATATATTATGATCTAAAATTTTGAATCAGTACTTAATTTGACTCAATAAACAATATTTACAAACAATCGTTTAAACTCAAAGCAGTATTAATAAATATCAACCTGATAGTTGCACCTTTGACTCGGGAGTCATGAAAGAAACACCTTAAATGACGCGTCTCGTGTTCCATTCGCGTAAGAATCCTCATGCTTGATTCAGGAGTTATATCGATCGATGAATTTGCAACCGCACACCGCGGCGAAAAGTATTTTCAACGCCATGCTGGACTGGAACGGTCTTATTAGCGAGTAATTGATCATAACTAATTCACGCTCCGCTCCACGTAAGGGGAAAGGCACATTTAGCCGGTACCCGCGCGTACAATGTTTCCACCGGCTCTGCCGGGAGACTCTGGCCGCTGAATGGTATTTATGCAAGATTCATTCGGAAAAATGATATTAATGGAGTAACCGCAGCGAAAAAAAAAAAAATAAAAAAGAAAGAGAAAAAAGGAAAAAAGCTGCGCGAGACTTCGAGAGAGGGATGGTATGCGCGCAAAGGTGGCAAATCCAGAGCACTCGAAAGTTCCATCAGCGTACACGTGCGCGCATAATAATGCCTCGGCACAAGTGCCCCGGGGCAGAGAGAGAGAGAGGAAGCGCTTGCATGGGAGGCCCGCGGAGTGTAGGAGCCGAGCGAGCGAGTCTCTCTCATCAGGGGCACGGGGCTTCATAAATAATGCAAACCCCTCCTACGGTGCAAACGCACACCCGAGCACTGGCACAGACGCCCCCCCCCCCCACCCCCTCCGGCGCCTACTTACTTATACCTCGAGCTAGCTGCGTGAGCTTACATCTGCTGCAGCCGCTCTGCTGTCGCTCTTTAAAACACACGTTGCCTCTTGAATTTCGCATGTAGGCGTATACATTGTGCACGCCCTCGTTTTCCTTCGATTTTTCGTGCAATAATTTCCATCTTGAACCGTTAAAGTCAATTTTGCGTCAAAACTGCTTTTGCTACGGTGCAACGTGTGAGTTCAACGATAAACACCGAATGAACAGCTCGAGGCGAAACACAATACATCGGTGGCTGAATTGTCAATGTTACCTCGAGAGTAGCTAAAGCGTTGACTAACGCTCGTTAGGATGAGACGCTCCATTCAACGCCTTGGACTCGTCCTCTTCTCTCTCAAAGTAGAAAAAGAATAAGGAGGTTGAAGCTTTTTCGAGCCCCGTGTCCTCGCTGCTCGATCGGCCGAAAAAATTCCTCCTTTCTACGATGAAGAATGGAAAAGAGAATTTGAGGTCGGCGGCTCAGCCATAGATCCGCACACCTGTATAGCATCGACGTATAGATAAGAGCAAGCAGCAGCGTCCCGGCACTCTGATCGATAGACTCTTGCTATCTCGAGGCCCTCCCATACCTACCCTTTCGTGTCGGCGGCAGCAGCGCACCCTCCTTTTGTACGTCTGTTTTCTCTTCCATGCGCTCCTTTCTGCTGCAATAAGGATGTATTTTTATTTAGATCCACTACGTAGGTGTACACCAAATAATTTTTATAGCTTGCAGTAAAAGTAGTCACGGATGCTCGAGCGATCGATAACCCAGAAAGAGTTGCAAGATGCGGCCTATTGTAATCTAGTTTTGCAGTATAACCTCGTAATTTTATGATCCGAAGCGCTCGTGACTATAGACAGAAGGAAGGAAAGATGAAGGAGGTATTTATAATAAAAGAGTGCAAGTATACCTGCGAGTGTGTATAGTCGACCTTTTTGTGCGATGTATTCATGTTTTGCCGATTATTAAAGCTTGAATTTACCTCTCCGAGCTTGGATCTTGAACAACAGTCACCCTTGAGCATAGTTTGGAATTGTTATAGGAAGTTGTTTTTTTTTCTTTATAACTCATGTAATGAGTAGGTAACTTTGCCTTATGTTCGATGTCAGTGAGATTGACCTGATAATCGGAGTTGCTCTCTTTGACTGTCTACGACAACCAATAATTTGGAGTCTCCTGTACAGGCGAGAGAAAACCAATCGTATCTATCGAAACAATAAATTTTGTTGGAGGCTTGAATTCGTATGTCAATAAATTATGCCCACACACCCTTAGTTTTCCCTTTACATTAGACTATAATTAACTTTGGACGGGAAGCTGTATTGAAAGACCTGATGAATTTTTCTGGGAATCAATTCGAAACTTTTAAAAAAGCTTCAATATCATTGGAAAAATCTTGAGTAAAAACGCTAATTACAAAATTTATCGACACCAGATTTTAATAAACCCTTCAAACGAATATTTAAAATTAAAACTTTCCTGGGGTACGGAGTCTTCTTCAATATTCCCAGGAGTAGAAAATAAAGTTCTTTGGTTTTTCGTCTTAAAATATTAAGCACCACGATGAGAGCATCGTCCGCATTTCCAATAAGATCGATACGTAAAAATAACGCTTCGATGGTCGTCCATAAGATAAACGAGCTATTATTTCTATACCCGAATCCATATACCCCTGGATACATATTTTAAGCAAACGCTTCCACAGGGACAAAAGTTTTCATCTCCTGCACGTACGAGGAGGTATAGATTTGAAAAACCAGGAGAGCTGGGAATGACACCTCTGGCCCGATTTCTCCCAGAGAGTCTTAGCTTCGCCCGATCCCTCGAGGGGGTAGGTGCACCGGAGTAGCTAACTCCACTATACGTTTTTCCCATCGCTCGATCGTTTACTTATACATACCTACTCGCTTAACTAATTCACGAGGCTGTGTGCTACCCCTTCCCTTTGTACAGGTATACGTGTAAGATTGCGAGAGCCAGCGAGCGAATAACCTTTAATGCACGCCACACTGGGAAATGTGTGCCAGGCACCAGTGAGAGCGTGTATTTATATATACCTACACACTTGCACACATCTCTTTTTTTTTTTTTTTTTTTTTTCTTTTATCGAGCGTTTATACGTACAGAGACGCGGAGATTTCGCTGCGCTCGCGGCGATTCACTTATCGAACACTTTGCAACAACTCTCTTGAAGCGTCTTCTTCGCGTTTTCTTTCCATCCCCATTTTTTTTCCTCCCAGAGGTTTTTCAGATCGGATCCTTCGGAGTAATGACGAAACGCGGGATAATGAGATTAATGGAAGGAGGAGGCTAGGGCGCGCCTCTCCCGGCAAGTTTATTTTTGCATTACACTCTGCTCCGGTGATTTCATTATTGCCAAGCTTTTACCTTAAAGTGAGGTGCTGCGATTCTTTTTTTTTTTCCCCCGTCCCACGTTTTTTCTTTCTTTTTTTCTCTGCAAACAGTGCCCAGGGAGATGATGCGATTTGCGTGTTTTTTAATAATACCGAGGTTATTATTAGAGCACGATGGTCGCGCTGACGTTGGCTTAATTGACCGATGATTGTGTAATTAAACGAGGAATCCATTGAGCGGAGTTTTAAAAGTCCTAATGGGTTTCTTTTGTCGCTCACTTGTGTGCATGTAATGCCTTTGTCATTGTTTTGTTTGCGTCGTACGTCGGGGGGAGCGATAGTTGCGCAAGTAATTTTATGGACCGCATTGATCAATGAAATCGAGTGTATGAATCTGACCAATCGCATAAAAGCTAATGGAGATCGGGAGAGAAAAAAGTTCATTGAAGTTGGAAGATTGCGAGGGTCACCATAATATATATACATCTGCTCGTTATGTGTCTATGTACGGCTCGAGGAGAACCAGTTCAACTGTATGTACTATCATGTGTGCGCGTATATATATATAAGGATACACCCAGAATCCCCACACGTGTATAAATATATACCTTATACTCTGCTACACTGCGGGGACAAATGAAAAATTCGATTTCTCAAGGGTCGCGTACAAGCAGTGAGTTACGTAAACAGAGAAAGACGAACTTTGCTCCCTCTTATCGATCCGGCTCGTTTTCCCTTACCCTCTGGAGCTTTTGGCTCAAGCTCTTAGTCGCTCTTGATACGAGCTCAGGCGCTGCAGTGGAGAAGGTCGGGGGGAGGAGGAGGAGGAGAAAAGGGTGGGAGAAATCCACTGGAGGACGATGAACGTACCTATATACACACGTTTCTCTTTCTGCTCTCTTTCTCATTACCTATTTAATGAATCTTTCGAAAATCTTTTAAGGGTTTCAACCTCGTTGCTTTACCTCTTCTTACATGTATATTTTTGTATTTACACTGGTTTTTCAATCAACGACATAATAATGCGCATTGATTTGCACACTCTCTAATGAAACACATTATACCATTAGATAAATGATTATTACTTGGCCAACTGACATGGCTCGGTTGGTAGGACACAATGTGGGAAGGTGTTTTGACATCCACATTACACTGATTACGTAAAGCCTAAATTATTGTTTATTTTTACTTTACGGACTTATCATACGGCAAAATCGCTTGTAGAGATCCATACAGGGTAAATGTTTTGTTACGTATTGCAGTAATCGTAAAGTTTTATGGGAAAAACAATTTAGCAAAAGTTGTACGAGCACTTGAAATGATGACTTTCTTTACGAAAGATCGAGCGTAAGGGATGCGAAACCAGGAAGAGAAAGAAAAAAGGTTTCCCTCCTTTCGGATAAAATTATCAAAATGTTGAGCAAAACTTTCCAAGTCCGCGGAAACAAAGCACGAGTCCCGCAAAAGCCAACTCAATTATTCGTTCATTAAGTATACATATCACATCATCACGGCGCTGACTCTCTTTCGCCACGACATTTTAATCCACCTCCTTTTCGCTTCCTCTTCGTCTTCACCTACAACCTTAATACCTCGCACTTCGTCATGACATCATCGCTCGTATATTTCACCAGCCCTTGAGAATGACTCCCCTAAGGGCTGTAGATGAAAATGCGTGAATCTCCCCTTGGACACGTTGTTGCATAAAACAAAAAAAAAAAAAAAGGAGAAACTTTTCTTCGTTGTCCTTTCGCTCAATTGGAAGGGATAATCGGTGGGAAAACTCGATTATCGATTGCACGGAATCCCGGCATTTCCAGCCCGATTACGGAGTTCATTCATCTACACGTTGAACTATCTCTAAAGTCGATAACCAGGTTGATGTTTTTTCATTGTTTTTCAACTTTAATCCGTCGCCAAAATTTATAGTATCATGCATACACCGCTCAATAAATCATCATTTTGACTCGTCGGCGAAGGAAAGGAGATCCCAATATTAATATACTTGGACGAACCGATTGAAAATAATTACCTCAAAATACAACCCTCCATACCACGATTATTATCGTCATTCCCCAGCAAACGAAAACCACGAGCGGGCATATAACTCAGCCAACAATAAAAAACAAAAAAAAACAAAAATCCTACCGTCGCGCTCCGCATTTTCCACGTAGATATAACACACAACGAAAATCCCGCGCTGGCAACAGCCTCGCGAACGAGACGGAGCCACTAGCTCAAATATCGAGTAAACGTTCCGCTCGTTAACGCGAAAGCAGCGTCATTCATGCGTCACCGCGTACGTGCACCTAAAGCCGTACATGTATAGTCAGCACAACTGCGAAGAGGACGTATAATCCCATACAGCGCGAGAGAGGGCATAATACGCCCGCGCGGTTAACGCGTATACGACTCTGGTTCGGCAGTTTACATACGTAGAGAAGATTTCCCGAGATGGCGGTGGCGTGCACACCGTACGTATACGCGCGGGGAATGACTGTTTCGCGGTACACCTGCGTACATATATGTCTATACCTATAAACGCGCCAAGACGCTGATCGTCGTTTCCCGTACAGCACATGTATATGCACGTAAAATGCTGCCGCGCTCCTTTACGAGCCCATGTTGTTACCCTGTACCCCTGGTATTCTCTCTGTTGTTGGCTTGGAAATGCCGACCACGTCGTTGTCGCTGCAATGGACGCCTCTTTTTTTCCCCCCGCGCCCTCCGTATCCCTCTGGCGATCTCGCGCGGCTCGCGTTTTAAATTGAGTTTGATAACCAGGACAAACGAGGCATCGGTACTGTCGCTTTGTGAGAGCGCGCACACGTTTAATTGCCGGTGTGCCGTGTTGTTTGTCCAGGCGTGTAATTTGGATGGGTGAAATTACTTTTTAAATTTAATCAAATAAAAAGGGCTCGTGCAATGAGAGGGAGAGGGGGGTGAAAAAAAGTTGGAGAGCACCAAAGAGGAGGGAGAGAGTTGCAGGGGCGAAAGTTAGCTCGCGCCAACTCTGGCCTTCCTCTCCAAATTTTCCTCGTCGTCTCATTTTTCACCGCGATTTTTCCTCTTTTAATTCGCATTCCGCTCTTTCGTCCTCTTCTCGCTCGCTTAATCCCTTCCCCCACCCCCTCCCTTTCTCGGCGAGCGTGCAGGTCCATCCGCGCCGACCGAGTTTGCTGATGCTCGTTGCCATAGAAACTCCTATCTCTCTCTCTCTCTCTCTCTCTACCCTTTCTGGCTG
Organism: Copidosoma floridanum; assembly: GCF_000648655.2. The sequence continues at coordinate 369,580 of NW_019379561.1, forward strand.
CAGCGAATTTTCCCCGTTTCACCTCCACCGCCGTCCCTTATCGCATTTTCTCCGTTGCTCGCTGCTGCTGCTTCTGTTTTTTTTTCTATTATACGCTCGGTGAAATACACACGCCGTGGTTTTTACTTTTGAGAACGTTTAAAATTCATGAGGCACGAAAATAAAGTAAATGAAATACAACCGCGACGTATTTTTCCGGGTTTTTCATTTTTTTCCCTTTTTTTTCAAATTTATTCGTGTTTATTCCTACACCCCTGGCTTTTTTTAGTTTAGCCACATGAATCGATTGGATATTTATCAGTAAATTAACGACATGTGTAATTAAAATCATATTTCTCTGATTAATCACGCCTAGTACGCAATCCTTCGCGTTTGAGTAATTGCAGTTGAAACATACTGTTTGTACGCTGAATTGATTGACTTTCAGTTTATCAAATTTTCAAGCCAAGATACGATGTACGTTACAACTTGTTCACACAGTCTCTCGAGCATCGGGTGAAAAACCGTCAATTATTCCCACATCACCGGAAGTACAACATCTGGAAGGCCTGATGAATTAACACGAAGAGCCAACAGAGACTTTGGTTTCCCAGGGCGTTATCAATTTTTCCAGCCACCACCAGCAGCCTTTTCTCGCTCGTGTAGTCTCTCGCTTTTTTTTTTTTGTTCTCCACACGTACACCAGCCAGAGGCACCTCTCGTAGCTCGAGTGTGCCCGGCGACTCCGACACTCCAGTTTAGAGCCCTTTGCCTCTCCCTTTCTCCTCCATCTTTTGCTACTCTCGAGCCTGTTTGCTGCGCCCCACTGGGCCACGGGGGGCTGGGGCGTTAATGGGTTAATGGCTCCCTGCGATTGCAGTCGTCCGCCCTGCTGTATCTCGTTTCCTCCTTCTTGCGTGTCTTTTTTTTTTCGTTCTTGTTTCTCTTGTTTCTTTGTTTACGACGGGAACGATTTTTTCTAGGCGCGCACAGGTTGCACAGACTACAAGACCGTGAACCTGATAGCGTGTGGGGACATTAAATTTCTTTTAAGTACAGGGATGCAGGGCTTATTCGGCTGGTGTATGGACTTGGGCCCAATTATTTTATGAGATTTTTAACACTTTATGAAAGAACATTTTTTTTTCCTGTACAAACTGAATGCAATACTTAATAAGAAACAATTTTTTTTTTTTTTTTGTCACAGAAGTGTAATACATTTTATACAATATATTTAATTTTATTGTTCAGTGCAGTATGTGTAATCAAATTTTCCCATACTTTACTTACTTGTTTCTTCAAAATTGTTTCTTCTTTCGATTTGCTATGCATTGTTTTTGGCAACTTTACCAAGCACTGTATTGCAAGTGGTAATTAAAAAATTTTTTTCAGCATCAATAGTTTCCTTAATTTTTGTATTGTATTCCAAATAATTGTATTGCAAAAATATTGAAAAATTGCCTGTAAATCCAATCATGCTAAAGTGTGTAGATATAATTTTTATTTTTTATAAAATACATCGTGGTGACGTGGATAATAATTTGAAGGACAACCAAAGCTATGATGCACCAAGTGGTTACAACCACTTATATTAAACTGGACCCATTTAAATGGGAAAAACTAATGTAGGAAAGCTGTGGAGTGAAAAAACTTGGTTGTCACAGATTTAACACCATTACAAGTGGGTGAAATCTGCGACAGAAATGTTTAACCCTCTAAATTCCTTTTATGCCAATCGTTGAAGAAAAACAATAGATTAGTTCAGTAGAACAGGTGAAATAGATTACGAAGCATCGATTTGGTTTATTTTAAAAAGTTCATCTAGACTATTATGATGCATTTAATAGAAAAATAAATTTTGATAACAAGCTTCAAACGTGTACTTTAACACACTTGGGATTTGACAGTGCGTCCCATGTATTCCCGTATCGAAAAAGGAAAAGCGGTAAAGACAATAAACAAAGTAGTCCCGTGATCCTTTGTTTCGAGTGAGTCCCTCTCGAAACCGCGCAAAGTACTTCCTCGCCAATACTACCCAAGCACAGGTCTTTCTTCTTTTTTTTTTTTTTTTCACTTGCCACAAAAAAATAAAACAAAAGAAAATGAAACACGGACTCCACTTCTCCCTCGCGATTGATCGGAAACCAAGAGCCGTTAACCTCGTCTAAATTTCCTCTCTCTCCTTCCTCCGAGAATCGGATACCCAGAACGAATGAACCGAGCGAGCGAACAACCACCGCACCGCCCGAAAACAACGACGAAACAAGCCCCGAAACATCCGAGACTCTCCCAGCGCGCTATCTCCGAGGCATCCGACTCTGGGCTACAAGTGCCCGAACTTGAAAAAAAAAAAAAACTCGAACACGGAGCGAAGAAAGGCCGACTCGAAAGAGGTATTTTTTAATGCCGATAAGGGCGCCCGGTATAGACATGTATGCGTAATCTGCGTCATATAAAGTACAGAGGGACGTCTGGGCAGCGTCAGCGAGCCAAAGGAAAGAGGAGGGACGGCTCTTTCGTCCGCTCTTAATGGGATTTTAAAGTGGCCCCCGCGGGCGGAGTCTTATCGGCCCTCTCTCTCTCTCTTTTAGTCGCTCGTCGTCGCTGCAGCTTCCCAAGGAAGAGCCTTTTAACTTACAAAGCACGCGTGCGTGTGTTTGTGCATCATTGTGCGGGGGTACAAGCTTACGTTGAACTTTCAGCGACGGTCCGTCCATGGAAATTCAGCCCTTCCGCCCTCCAAAGTGGCGCCGAGGGCTCGCACAGCTCGTAATGACGCGGAATTAAAATTATAATGGCAACAATGGAGAGCTCCTCTCTCTAACGAGGACAATTGCGCGCTGTAAAACGGGGTGGGTGAACGTTGCGGCTGTAACCACGCGCGGCTGATTATTTTCGATCCGCGTAAGTTAATCACCAACAGTACAACCCCTGAAAAAAAAAAAAAAAAAGAACAAAGCAAATACAATGAAGAACCCTTCTGCCACTCTTTTAATCAATCAATCGACGTTGATTGGAGCGAGTAATTCGTCATTACGAGCTAATTGCACCAAATCAACGGGAGACGACACGCGTGTACATTTTCTGCACCGGACCTTTGTCAAACGAGCTGTGCAGCCCGTGTAATAATGTACAGTCAAACTTTGCTTCGTGTAAGCCGATGTGAGAAAATCAAGGGATAACGAGGCGTACAATGTATAAGTCGTTGTTCAAAACTATTATCACCTAACTTGCGCATGTGGGCTGTTTATTTCACAAATATGCGGGAGTAATCCAAAGAACATTTAACTCTTAAATGGCATATATTTTTGCAATGTTTCGGAGGCATTCGAAAATTGTGGTGTGACTTGCAACGACTTGAAGGTCTTTTCGAGACAATGGCAGCCTTTTTTGCAATAACTAATTTTAGAAACAACGAACATTGTTTTTCTCGTATTTTTAGTTTTTTTTTAAACTGTAGAAACATGACACTCAAACACGCTTTTTTTATTTAAAATCTCCAATTATTATAGCTTCCTCGCACTGAAGTACGCAACGCGCGTGTCATTGAATATCCAAAACAGTGAATCATCGCACATCCTAGATTTAACGCACAATATAACCGGGGCCTTGTCGGACCAGCCCACCCCGGAATTAAAGTGTCGAAATCCGAGGACTCTCTCTCTTCCTGTGTATATTTTTCTGTGCTCCGTTCCGTTATTTCAAATTGGAGCTGGAAATTTGAGGACCACCCGGCCAATTTTCGAGCTGCAACGCGCATTTCCTCCTCTTGCCATTGGGAGGCGTACCCCTAAATAGAAGTGTATTATTTCGATACGAGTCCCACGCGCTTGCATACATATAATATATACGTCACGGGGAATAGAGAGGATGTGATTCATTGTCATTTTAATGACTTGATCGTCGATTTTCCGTGTGCACGCTTGAAAACGGAGAACTGCAATTGTGCAGGGGCGTGCGCGTGTCGAGTTATAAATTTATTAGCCCGATTTTCCTCTCCTTTTGTTGTCCTATTTCAATTCGATCCTCGTCCAATTATTCAATTTGATATTCGCGACTCGGCCGAAGTATCAACAAACGGTGTATACGTGAGTAATTATCGACGCTCAATTTGTCTTTCTCGCGAATGAAATCTCCACCCCCGCGACATTGTAACGCGCGTCTCGTTCGCGACTGACGGCCAAAAGCACCCGCAGACATCGCTCCCCAATCAGACAAAAACACGCGCATCAATCCCCCAGTGTTTTCCCAAAAGGGAATTAATACGTCGCTCCCAGAGAGCCCTCGCAAGTAACACATCCATACACCCCCTTTTTTTCGTAAAACGCGACGATCGCTCGGTGAAAAATCCATTTTCCGCGATTTCGAATCAAGAGCTCGCGGGCCGTGTTAAAACTGTTTTGCCCTCCTCCCCCTATCTGCGGGCCAAATGGCAGTGACGCTCGACATGTTTCTCTTGTTTTTTTTTTTTTTTCTGTCATCCACTCCCCCGGCAGTTTTGTCGCCCGAAATTCTTTTTTCGCGCGTGAAACAAAATAAAATCCAAAGTGCACGAAGGGTTTTTAAAAGCGTTTTAGTTTTTCATCCCGTGTGGTACTGTCAGTTTTTTCCCCCATTCATGCGATGATTCACTCTGCCCCTGGAAACGGCACCTAATCGTCTCAAGACGCTCGAGCTGGGAGCGAGAAAAAAAAAAAAGAAAATCTCCACCAGCGCGTGTCTGGAAACGTCATCGCGCGCAATTAGCATAATATATTCGCGCGGTGTGTACGGTGTCCGAGTTCATTATTTCAGCTCGAGAAAACGAGAGCCGTCGAGGGGTGGAAGGGAGGAAAAAACGCACTCTCGGGCGACGACGACGCAAATTACAGCGGGGAATTCGCTGGTCCGCGAAAATGAGAAAATTAGCGGTGGTGGCGGCAGAGGGAAGAGCGCATAATATGTACGAGTGTACACGAGAGCGCGCATGCAAAAAAAAAAGGGGCAGAGCGGGAAGAAAACACAAGTAGGTACATACGCAGGGGCTTTAATTACGCGAGCACTTCGAGAGATGGGCTGAAAAAAAAGGAGCAGCTAAATTACGCCATCTGTGCAGTCGTGACGATTAACGCCCTCTCGCCTACATCTTTCTTTGTGTAAAAAAAAAAAAAATAAAAATAAAAAAGAAATACCGTGCTTGCGCGTGTTTTGACAAAAAGACGGCAATCTTGCACCACGTGGTAGGTTTGAGCGAAAAATTACCCGCGACTTGCTCCAACAACTTCCCATGATTATCATTTTAGCGAGCTTATTAGTATATCAACCCGTGCACATCGTGGTTTGCAAATGACGTAATTTTTATGACAAAAGTCGACCAAACGGTATCATGAGAATAAAAAACACGACAAGCAATACAATACACCATCAGCAAAAGCTTCAGGGTCACCATAACGCCCCTGCCCTCACTCATCACGGCGCAGAGCGAAAGCTTTATAACACAGCCAACTATAAAGCCCGTAAGGTGCTTATCCTAATAAATTCGCCTCCCGGCACCCCGACCATCTTCTTTCCGAGCGTCCAGCGGCGTTATTTTATTATCGTAAGCATAAGTCAGTGCGCACCGGCCACGTGCCCCCCTTGCAGTCTCGGGCAATATTCCTCCCTTTGGACACTCGTGATAAGACACCTATATATCGAACTCACACGCGGCCCTTTCCCCGTACATTATGCGAGCGCAGAGAGATGATTCCATCTCGAGCTCGGATCAGAAGAAGAAAAGAGAGAACGCAGTGGTAATAGAATGAAAGTGTGCGCGGCCATATATATAACACACACATGTCCACGCTCGCGCGTATCGGTTGCACCCGAGGGTTGGAGTCCAAACTGGGCACACGTACATATATATATATATACACGCGGGTACACCACCCCGCTGTACGCTCCGTGTTCCGAACTTAATCGGATTGGAAGCGAGCTCTATTCGATCCGTCCTTATTCGCCCGATCTCTCTTTTTTTTTTTCTTCTTCGTTTCGAGCCGCCTTGTTCTCCCTCTTTTTTTTTATTTTTAGTTTGCCACTGCAAATGTTGCCGAGTCCCGCTGTGCTGTCCCTTTTGTGCGAGCGCCCCTGTCGCCCGTGGATTTTCTTTTATTGGCCTGCTGATGATTATCCGTTGATACCGTAATGTCGGGGCGATTTGTCGGGCCCGTGCTTTTTGTGCGTTTGTATTATCAACGGGATGTTGTTTTTGCTCGCAGCGCGAGATGTTTCTGCGTCGCGGTGATAAAGGGATCGCGTGAAACAACAGCAAGGACCCTTTGCAGCCGAGTGTGGAAAAAGTGCGGGGGTGAATTGTGGAAGGGAAAAAAAGCAGCAGGAAGCCTTGAGTGTACCTATATGAAATTATTTCAGATTTTCGTCGATGAGTTTGAAGAGGAGGAAAGTACCATGTGTTTAGGTGTGGTATGCTTTTTCCCGAGGATTCACGCATATCGCAGATTTTTTTTTCTTTACTTTTTTTTGTAAGATCCATTTTGGGTGATTTTTTTTTCAACAGCGAAACGTAAGTTAAATCATAGCGCGAATAATGCTAAACTTGGTGCAATATATTCAATCAATTATTTTCGTGAAAAAACGTGAAACATTTCAAATATCATTGAATCGAAATTTCAGTAATTCTATTGATTATTTCTGTAAAATAATCAAAGTGACGAAAAAGTAATTACCTAAAACTATGAAATGAAGTAATAAAACAAAAAAAATTAGGTATAGGTAGGAGTACGTGGAGGTGGTTAGTACTGATAAAAAATTGAAATGTTTTTAATAAATTGATTTCAAACTTGTAATGAAAGATATATTTTTCCATTACACGAACTGATTAATCTACATTCGGAACATGCAAATAACTTTTTTTTTTATTTTTCCAATATATTAATCACAATTTTGCCAAAAGTCAGCACCCAAGGAAATGATAAATACTTGATCCAAATGAAAGAGGATGAGGCTTCTTCTAAAACCCCCGTGGTTGCCAGAGGGAGAAGACTCCCTCCTCTCTCCGATATGAAATACAGCAGATTCAATCGACTCGTATAATTCGATGATAAAATCCCGTGGAGGTAATTGGCGTGAATGAAGTAGTAGGTACGCGCGTTTTGCCCTCCCTCGACAATTGCTCGCGACGCACTCCTGCAACGTACACATCCTCCCGGAGAAATGAAAAATATATGAGAGAAAAAAAATCAAGGAAGGAGAGACCCAGCCGCTAAAAAAGGGACGGAAAAACTCGCGCCTGATCGATGTTAGAGAGGAGTGAAAGATTTCTCAAAGTCTGTCTGCGTGTGTACGGGGGGAGGGGAGTACAACCCCTCGTAGTCGGGCGCCGGCTAGGCAGGATATTGGAAACTTTATACCGCCGCTCGTGGATGGTACCTTCGTGTGAACTGTAGCGAGTGAAAAATACAAAAAAAGAAAGAGAGCGAGGGTTTGAAACAAAGTACGATCAAGGGAGCATAAAATGTATTTGAAAACGAAAAGAAAAAAAAATCGCGCTATTATACAAGGTCCTTGCAAAAAAAAAAAAAAAAAGAAAAAAAAATGGAAAAAAGAGAAAGGGTTACGCTAGCCGAGGATGATGAGGAAGAGTTTTTGCTCGAAATCGGAGCCTCTCCCTTTCCCCACACGGACCTCACAATGGGACTTGCATTGTTCTGCTCGGCAGCTGCTGGAGAGGCTCGTCTATACTCACGGTACAAAGAGTCTTGTTTTTACGATGGATTATACACTTGACCGTCTAATCGGAGCACATCGTCCGCGAAAGCATTCCTCAATGTACCGATCGCCCATTGCTTTTTTCAATCGTTACTCCAGCATAATGGTAACTTTTACGTGATTGCATTTACGGTTAATTTTACTTTTATGGTTTTATTTCAACTTACACATGAAAAAAAAAAAAAGAAAAGTATCATCGTGATTGATTACCGATTACATGTAGGTACGAGCCAATTCACGTAGATGCAGAGTAGAATCAGTTTTTGGCTACGGAAAAATCGTGCAATTTATAGAGTAGCCGGAAAGTAACAATAAACGACGCTGGCATCTTCTCGTCTTGGGAAAAAGGAAGGAATTCCAAACACAAAAAAAACACTAAGAAAAACGTATACGCATCCTTCGAGGAGTAAAACAAAGGAGAAGCGAGTAGGAGAGGGTAAGGTTCGTCTGAAGGGCGAGAAACTGTAAAGGAACGGTAGCAGTGGTGGTGGCGTGTGGATTCCATTCAATAAAAATCGTCAGTTGCGATGATTTACACGAGGAGACGAGCGGCCATCCGAAAAAAAGGTGCAATAAATACGCCGCGGTGAAGAAGGAGGAGGAGGAGAGGGTGACGCGCACACGTGCCTGGAATCCCGTGTGTATAATACCACGTACGCATCGGAGCATCTCGTCTTCTCTTGTGGGAGGGAAAAAAAGGGCCGCCGCGAAATAGATTTTTTTTTTCCCAAACTCCAAGGAAAGGACGAAAGAGGGTGGGAACGAAGAGCCGTGCGCCACGCATATGCAAAGCGAAATCGGGCGGAGAGCGATGCCTCGGAGGGAGGAGAGTAAGATGTTTGTTCGGGAAAAAGAGGGTGTACGTGGGTGTGCGCGCGTATACATACAATAAGGAGGCAGGCGGGCGATTTTTCGAGCCGGTGATTTGCGGAGTGCAGGAGCGGGGGCTCGAGGAAAGGGAAAGAGAGATGCTCGGGAAGAGATGGATTTATTAAAATTTCCGATTCGGAGCTTCTGTAGTATCATATTCTCCGTGGTGAAGGCTTTTAAAGGTTTTTCATGCCCCAAAAACGATGAAAAGCTTCGGCAAATATATTTGCGTCATTTTAGTGGGTACCTGTACCACTACGCATTTTTACACGTCACTAAATTACAATAGGTACCATGTATCGATAATCTGACAACTATACAGTCACTCGATGTATTTACAAACTGGTAGCTCAAGCTCCTCGATTCCCAGACACATAAACTCAACCAAACTGAGTTTTCGTCGACAAAATAGTAGCCGCACCTACTATAGGCACTCCTCGTTAAGTTTTTGGGGAGCCAGAATAGAGTATACGCGCACACGAGAGGAAGGAAGGGGAGACACGAGCTGAGTAATTGTTGCGATGAATCAAAACGATACAGTGTCCGCCGGAAAAGAATGGAGGAATGCAATTTGTTTAGATTAGAAGGCCCGTATACATGATCGATCACGCGTTCAGTCCGCGCACGCCGCATTATTTTTCGAGAGAAGCTCTCCTTCTTCTCTTTTTTTTTTTTTTTGCCTTTTCAATAACAAAAGTTTCGCCGGGGTTTGGTATTCATCAGAGTAATATCCGTGAGGGAAGATTAGTGGGAAGAAAAATCGGGCGAGTCAGCTCGGGTGGGTGGGAGCCAATCCTCTTAGGTTAAATTAATTGAAGGGGGTGAGAGCCGGCCGATAACCTTATCAATCTCGTAAAAACGATCTCTATCTCTCTATTTTTTAGAGCAACCAACAAACAAATAAGTGTACGCTGCGAGCTTCGCCCCCGCATGAAATCCAATCACAACTGGCGTCCTGATCATGATGCACCTTAAAAGAGCATCTGCAGGATTAAAAAAATAGCTGCTCAACTTAATCGCTTGCTCGAAAGTTCAGCGACTCTCGGTAGGTATGTACACCCATGAATAATCCTATACACATCAGCCGTCATTGTCGAGGCCGAGCCGGCCAGAGGAAATTTGCATTTTCATTTGGCCGAGGCTTGTTATTACGGCGATTAGATCGGAGCAGACTCCTTTCTCCCTCTGTTTCGTTGTTTCGCCCTCTCTCTCTCTCTCTCTCTCTCTCTGGGAGAGATAAAATCGCGCTCGTAAGTACGGACGCTCGAGAACCCGAAAATCGATATTGACGTTGGATTTGTCAAAACTCAACGTTATAAAAACAAAATGAAATAAAGTCCCTATACTACTACCCTCGGTGGTAGTGCACCGAATTCAATATAATATTTATGCGCCACCCAACGGGGCTTTTCGATGCATTACGTATTCGTACACGTTTGAGCAGCGCATTGTCGCGCCTTTCTTCGCTTGATCCCGCACCATCGTCCTTTCGGGGACCGGGAGAGGAAAAAAAGAATTTACATTTCCATTCCCGCTGGAAACCCATTAGAGCTTGTATTGCATTCGACACCGAGGCTAATGAAAGTGCGACGCTTCAAACTTGCCATATCCCGCCGTTTGAGCATTATACACCACCCTCGCCCTTCTAACGCAAATCTTTGGATTTCAGATGCCTCGTCTCGCTATTACGCTGCAAATCTTTTTTTTTCCCTCAGTCAGGATAGAAAGGGATGACGCCGCGTGGGTCGTTTTACGCTAAAGTATCGAAGAAAAGAGCTTTCGTCAACCCAAGCTTCCCGTAACATTAATCAAAGTACATTTTAGCTCATCGACTGCGATTAATGACCCTCTTTCCCGTCCAAATAATGTAAACAAATAAGGGTTCCATGCTCCTATCAATTTGAGTATTAGTTTTGTACTTGTCGACGCTTCTCCTTGTGTAACCTTGTATTACATTGGATTACACTGCCAGACGTGGAAGTTCTTGGCGATTGATACCAGAGTAAGTATAACTTATACTATGGAAGTTTTGGTTGTGCTCTCCATATGATAGTATATTGACAATAGCGGCGTCGAGGGCTACTCTAACCGATGGATACAGCGAACAATGACGTCCATTTCAATATCGCATGAAACGCGAGAGCGGCAACAATACCAACTCGTAAGGAGCAATAACCCACTCGCATCAAAGTCCATCATCCAACGGAGCGCCAAGAGGTCCGCGCGCTTGGTTTTCCTCTTGCCTCGTGGAATTCGATCAGGAGCACGAGGTCGGCGGAGCGTAGGAGGAGAAATCTCCAATTTTCGTGCCGCAGGGACGACCCATCCGATGTACCTATATGTATGTACTTTTCGATACTTTCGCCGAAATGATCACGTGTGGGGAGAGTAGAGAAGGAGGACGAGAAGGAAAGCAGAAAAGTAATTTCGGTGCAGCTGTACGGTGCACACACAGCACGTGTACAGCGGCAATATACACACGCCGGGTCCACCGTATACCTACAGGGCGCCACGGGAAGATCTTATCTATCGAACCGTATTATATACATCTATGTACGCGAGGATAGCTAGGAAGAAGAAAAAAAAAAAAAAAAAAAAAAAAGACAACCGGGAGAGCGACGCGATATTTTCTTTCAATTTCGCGAGGGACTGGCGGCGAAGGTCCTCGTGTGTAAATACACGTACAGGGGAGGAAGCCTAGCCGACTGGAAAAAAAAGGTGAGGGCAGTGAAAGTGAGAGCTGCCTCGCGGGACACGGAGGGAGACTGTGCTATACACACCCTCAGGGGGTGAGAGGGGGTACGAAGAAGCAAAAAGAAGGGAGGAAGAAAGGGCGCGTTAACCAGAGCCACTGGGGGAGAAAATCTGGGGTGAAATTAGAAAACGGGGAAAAATACCGGCCCCTATTGGAAATTCATCGCTCGAGTGTGCGTCGAATCAATCGAGCGTGCGAGTGGATTGTCGTATCGATGAGTGTTGTTAAATAACGAAAAGACTTTAGTTTTTGCGAATGAATCACGGGAAGGGTTGATTTGCCAACGGTGGGCAGAGAATCAGTCCGATCGGCAGCTGGTCGGTAATTGGCTATTCTTGCACTCTATACCTCCATGCAAATGCAAGGGCATCGGCGCTTAAGTGACTGAAAGACTTATGTGCGAGCGAAAGGGGCCGAAAGGGTAGGAGCGAGATTTCAAAGCCAGTGGCTGCAGGGCTACTTAGCAGCTTCCCTCTCTTACGCTCGCGCGCGCGCGTGTGTGTGTGTGTGTGTGTATGTGTATAGGCACCCCACGGTAAAATAGAGTGTGTATATAGCTGATGCAGCACCGGACGAAATTATAGATGAGTATCAAACCGCACGTGATCCGAGCAGATAATGCGCCAAATGAATAGCTACTATTCCCAACGGGAGTCCCGTGCACACGCACACACACATACGTCTACTTATCTACGACAATGAGCCCCCCCTCCGACTCCGGTGACTCTTTCACGCAGCGCGTACGTAGTACACACACACACACACATGACTGTCGGGGCGAGCTTAAACTCTCCCTTTAATCAGCTCCGCGATCCCCTAATGATTACGTCGCCGCGGCAACGTTGTATGTACAGTGTTTGTGCGAGTTTGGCTTTTCACTAGTTCTCCCGTTTTGTTTTCCAGCCTCGGTTGGTGCGCCTCTCTCTCTCTCTGCGCTTAGGAAAGGGACCAAGATATTCCTTTGGCCGATCGAAATCCGGGGATTACCGGGTCGTCCGTGCGACTCCCCGGCTGTCGAGGGTCAATATTAAGGAGCAGCCTTCGACTGCGCCGACACGGAAAATGTTTTATCGAGATTTGACGTCGGGCTTAGTTTCTTCCTTTTTTTTTTTTTTCTTTTTTTTTCCTCTCTTTGACGTTTGTTTGCGCTCGGTCGCGTGATTCCACGCTCGGGACTTGATTCCCGTAAGATCGGGCTTTACACGGCTGACGGGAAATCAATGCCGAGTTATTGCCGTGTTTTTCCCCCGGCCGTTAGTTGACGTGTAATTAAATCCGAGATGAATCCGCCGCGATACGGGATTTATAAAGTTTTAATGCTCGATCGAGGTGGAAAGAGTCTGTATCAATTGGGTCGAAAATTGACTTTTTTTTTTTTTTTTTTGAAGGAAACTTTGCCCAACTATTTCATTGTGGAAATTCAAACACTAATGTGTAAATTGTGGTAGTACACTTATTTGATTTTGATTTCAACTTTGATGTAACCACGTGAAAATTTGACCGATGGCATTTGCACGGAGCGATATTAATTTAACTAATGCACGCGTGCCAGTAGAAATACTCAAAGTCAAACTTTGGATGCTGCGTTATCGTATGTTTATGTAAAATTGGATATTAAACTTTTGGGGGGGGGGGGGGGGTTAATAACATTTGGGAAAGCAAGCGATTAAGCGAATACATTATTTGACACGAATATATAGGAAGATTCAATGTCTCCTGAATAAATAATGCACACATTTATGAATTCCATGATTATGATGTAAGCAATAATTATTATTAGTGAATGACCAAACAGTTAACTTAGCCTAATCCATCCCCCGTTATTACAGTGGATTATTTAACCCATATCAATTATAGACGCAAGTTTTCTCTCGACGACTTGAATAATATTCGGTAATCAGGCAGTGGTATACAATCAATTATCGATGACATTTCCAACTTTGCAGTTATTGGCTATAAATTGTTGAAAATCCCTCAACTATATCTCAAGCGCTTAGCGAGCCCAAAGTCGCATGTTCCTCGATCGACACGCGCTCAAACAACTAAATCAATCTCCCGAAAGTTGAAACCAGCACAGAGCGGGGCAGGTGTATATATACATAACTTACGTAACGTCACCTGCAGGGCCAAAAATCAGGCTAATGGCCTTTCCAACCGAACTCGACTCGGCTATACTCCCTTCTTCGTTTTACACGTCTATGCCTTTACTCCGACAAAAGCGACACTCGGCAGCCAATTGAAAATCACGAATCTTGCTGCCGAGTTAAGAAATAAGAGTCGTCGCAGAGTCCCGTTCGAAGAGAAAAGAGGAGGGACCTCGTTTCCTCGTTTTCGCGATCGTCGACCGGAAGAGGGTCGCAGCTGTTAACCCTATTTTCTCGAGGCTTTAGACGCCTCTCCTTGCGCCAGGGTGGATCGATTCTTCCGAGCAAAGGCCCCTTTCTGTGTCTAAGGTCGGCCGCGGGAGCTCCGTGCGGGCGAGATCGTGTTCCCTCCTCGCTCCATTGTCTGGAACAAGGGAGAGGGGTAGTGGTGGTGTAAGGTGTCGAGTGGGCCCTCGAAATTCCAGGGCACTCGGTGGTACTCATAGTGGGGGGGGGGGGAGAAAGGAAGATACTCACTTTTTACCCCAAGCGAAGCTCTCCCCGCGATGGTTTGGCTTACAAAGTCCCCTGCTACCCGAGTGGTGTGCATTGGCTTGTTTGCGTTATTATTCTACGTTTTTGCCCCACTGTCACGGTTTTCCAAAGCCCTAATGACCTCTACCGCACACGTACGTCATGTAATAACAATAACACTTCACAACAGAGGTGCACTATTGCTGGGAACTGTACAGATGATGGCTGGCAGGTCGATTAACTCGATCGCTGTTGGACCAACAATGTCTTGGCCATCGCATAATCGTTGCATAGTTGCAGAACTGTATAGGCTATTCCACGTGTGCCGTGTTTGCTAATCAGAAATGATGGGTGTTCACTGTTGAGGTACATCACTGCCAGTGAGTTTGGACTACGCTTCAGTTTCACTCGATGGGATTTTGATTCGAGCAACGATAGCCAAACCGGGAGCCTGTAAAAACTTCGCCCGTACGTATACATATACCTACGTGCTTCCATCGCTTTCGCGTGGATCCATCAAAATTCGGTGTTCAATGAAACTTTTTGACGTGCCTAATGAATAGCGATGGAAAATTCCTTTTTTTTTTTTTTCGTCCAACTCTCAGGGCGAGCAAACTTTTTTTTTTCCACGGCACACAAAACGAAACACACACACAAACCCGGCCCCTCCCAAAACGCAAACATGATAAAATCCATCCGAGCAGCCCACAGTCAGCCGCCCTTTATATCTCGAATGCCGGCTCCTCTCCTGTCTATCTCTCGTCATGCAAGCGCGGTAGGACTCGCACTTTGGCAAACAAACTTTGGCTCTCTCTCTCTCTCTCTCTCTCTCTCCCTCTTTGGCTGGGGCTCAATTTGCACTTGGCACGGGGCCCCTGCTTTTCCACCCCTTTCCCTCGCGCTCTGTGGCTGCGCTCTCGCGCTGTGACGGGGTGCCTTTCAATTATCCCGGCCACTGACTGCTGCTCGCCGCCTATATGCGCGAGCTCGCATGACTAGCCGTGGTGGTAGTATCTAATAGTTCCAGCTGCGGTGGTGGTCGTGGTAGTTTGCACCAGTCAAAGTCTTCTCGCTCCCTGTAACACGAGGCCGTTGCCCCGTTATTCCTCACACTCCTCCTGCTCCTCCGAAATTACACCCACGTACTCCCTACGTACGTGTAATATATTGGTGGTCTGCGAAAAATTTTAACCTCTTGTTTCTAAAGGAGATGCGGGGGAAAAAAAAGCTCATTCATTCATTGAACAAATTCAACTCCCGCGACAAGGTATGGATTTCATTATAAGAGTAAAAGTGGCATCGCGATGGAATACACATTACCAGATCAAAGCATAAATGTACAATTCACTTGTGACGTATACATCGTATTCCGGATCCACGATGCGCGCAGGAGAATATATTATTACGTTACCTCGGAATATCACCGGCAAGCGGGCCACGGGCCAATTACACTTGTGTATCGCGCGGCATTAAAAAGCAAAATTTATTTACGTCACGCGTGGGCGATTTTAAAAATTACATCATGCTCCTCGTAATTACATTACAGGGTATATAGTACATAAGAGAGAGAGAGAGAGGAAAGGGGGCCGGGAGGGACAAACAAAAAAATCCCCAGCAGCCACCACGGGGCGGAGGGAATGATTGATTGTGAAATCGCGTTCGTTCGCGTGTACATCCCATACACGTATACGGAGAAAGAAAGGGGGAAGTGGGGAGTACGAGCTTTGTGCCCTCGTTGTTATACGATTTCACGCTAATGAAAACCCTTTCGACCCAACGCACGGACGCACACACCGACCATCACGCCCCCCGCAATTCGATTGACATCGTTTATTTCCGCGAACGAGGAGGAACTCCATAGAGAACGAGAGAGGAAAATGATGTAGCCGCGCGGAGGACAAAAGAAAGAGGGCCCCGGAGTGTAGGGGTGGAGGGGGGTGAAAAAGGCAGAGAACACACACGAGTGCACGTCCGTGGAAATTTTTACGGCCGGCCGTCGGTGCGGTCTAGCAGCGGCGCATATTAATTATCAGGCATGACAATTGCATAAGTGGGATGTGTGCGCGCGTGGTACCGCTGACGGTGCCTGAAAATTCCACGCGATGCGGAGGGACAAATAATCTACTCTGCGTGCAGTTGCGTATAATGAGTTCCCTGGTTTTTATTTTTCTCCCTCTCTCCATGTGTCGCATTTCTTCCACCCTCCCCCTCCCCCACCCTGTTTTTATAATTGTTATTTTCAAAGAGCAGCGGCGGTGGTGTGCCGTTAGGGTTTCCTTTTCACTCGCGTGGGCTACTCTTCCTTGCTCGAGGGAAAGTGCATGTCCCCGCGAAAAAAGGAGGTACTCTAATTAAAAAATTAACGTTAGTTACGCTCGCCCGCGTCCCCGTGCACAGTGGACGCTTGAACGTGTCGCGTATAAGAGCGCATGGGTGTGCTGTATATATATATGTGTACAAAGAAGAGCAAAACGCGAAAAAACCGAGGTGTCTGAAATAAGTTTTAATGAGAGAGCAACAACTGCATGCGACCAACAGTTTTGTTCTCTCGTTGGCCACTTGCAACGGAGATGAGAAAATACCAAGGGTTGTTTATTTATTTATTTTTTTCATGTAGCTTCTCATTAGTTTGTTTTATAATGTAACATATTCTCTTATTTCAGTAAAAAGGTGGAAAAAAAAATAATAATCATTACTTTCTGTTTTTTTGTTTCAGGTGAGTTTAAAATAACCTACAGCCACTCCTGCGCGCCACGTAAGTAGATAATCCAAACCCTATCTGGCGAGCGCGTGCAATCACTCCCTTGACTTCCAGCGTAACAAACACCCCCCGGTGAATTAAAAAAAAAAAAAAAAAAAGTGAAAGAAGAAAAAAAAACAAGGGTCCCTGTAAACCCAGCCCCGCAACGAATGGCGCCGCTCACCCCATTGCCATTCTTTCTTTCCCCCCCTCTCGGGCTCAATGTCCGAAACCCAATTTGCCGCGCCGATGACTCGCTCGCGCAAGAAGACAAAAAGCCATCGACGAGGGATCGCAAGTGAGCCCGGGGTTGGGGCAAACAAAAAAAAAAAAAAAAGGTGAAAAGGGTACGTGGGAGGGGGAGGAAAAAATTCCTCGATGCCGTTTTCACGCTTACGCGCGAAGAGTGTGGGTGTGTGTGTGTGTGTGATGCAGTACCGGCGCGTCGATCCGTGAATGCTAATTAAGGGTGGGTGTGGAACGTAAGGGTGGGAAAAGGGGGCGGTTGGCACCGCAGCGCGTGGCCGAGAATTAATTAGCGGAATCTCGATACTTCGTGGCAGATGGAGAAACGCCGTGGCACACTCTGTGTGTGGGTGCTAGTGGGCAAGGAGGGTCGCGTTTGCCCGTGTCTTATATATAGCTCTGAATGGCCAGTGGGGGTTTTTCAAGCTGTACTGCGAAGTAAAACTTATCCGGACTAGTCACAAATGTACCCTTTAAATTAATGGTGGCGTAAAATACGTAATTCTGAAACGCTAAGCTTTACGAGACTCTAATGCGTAAAACACTCCAGCTTTGGTAAATCAGCAATTACGTATATTGTTTACGCGAAAAAAGAATCTTTTGCCCATGAAGTACTACAGTAGGTAGGGGAAACAAAGCACCATACGGACAAAAATAGATATGAAATTGTTCACCTGTTTAATCCGGCATTAATTAAAACAACGACGGGCGAACTGGCTAAATAAAAGATGCACCTGAAAAAAAAACCACAGGAACACAAGAAGGAAAAAAAGGCATACACAGAGCTAGCCACGCGGCCTCGACAAATTCAAACGATTTTTCATGCGCTCGCACACCCGTGTACACAAACATCGGAGGGAGAAAGAAACTCAGCGCCACCAAAACTAACGGTATAACGTTCGCATAATGCGCCATATCTTACCGTGGAAAGAGCGGAGGGAGTCGTATAGCCGAGCAGCCGTCTGAGCAGAAAGAACCAGCCCTGCGTCTATCCGTACGTACATAGATATACATGTATACCTACGGGGCTGTAAAAGGGGAACCCCTTTTTCGCAAGGGTTGGCTGGCGTATACACTGCACAGCGCAGCTCTACGTTTGGCTCGAAAACGCAAAATAGTGTATACCTATACTCAGAAGCGCGTGTGTGTGTGTGTTGGCGCGCATGGTGCATGTAGGTACGACTCTCTCAGCAATGCGGCACTCGAGACTCTCCTCTCACCCCTTATTCCTTCCTTCCTCGTCTACATCCTCCATCGACCCCCCCCCCGCGATCTCTTTCTTTATTTCGCTGGTTTTCTCCATAACCCCTTTCCACCGCCTACACGTACACACACCCGCATTCTCTTTCTTTTTTTTTTTTCTATTTTTTGTTTCAAACTTTTTCTCCTCCTTCTTCTTACTCTTGGCTCCACTGCCACGTTGCTGCCTACACAGTATACTCTGGCCGAGCGGGGGTGAGTCTCATTGGGCGAGGGTGTACACATATGTGTATATACAAGGTCACACGTAGAACGTCGTTTAAAGAGGAGAGAGAGCTGGGGAGGCCGTTTTAATTCGCGCGGGTAAAGTGCCAAGAGATAAACTCTTGTTTATTATTTAACGGCCCCGTTGTATGCTATCTCGTCCGCGGGGGTAGGAGAGGCTACCTAAGAATACTTTGGAATATCATTGGAGACTGGTAGTACAAAACCAATTGATTCATCAAGAGTATCTCATAAATGATCGAATCGATAAATTTGTTGGGTGACTCTCATCTTTTTTTTGTTGTCACATTTACTTTTATGGACGATTTGAAATTAACTTGAGGAAATAAATTAAAGCGGCGGTGCTCGTCGCTGTCGGGGGGATTTTTCTTAATTTTCGCCACCCCCGGCGAGACAACACTCGCCGCATTAAAATACGGGCGGTGCCTCTATACGTTCCCTTCTCCTTTCCGTGGCATTTGAAGAAGGGTCGGGCCACGAAAGGGCTCTGCAATGGGGTGTAGCATAGGTATACATATACCGCACAGTGTAGGAAAAAGACGCCTCCAAGTTAACCGCATCTCGTGCCCTTATCGTTGTAATATTACAGTTGATGAGGGAGAGAGAGAGAAAGAAAGTCGGAAGGGATGTGTACCAGCCCTCTCTCTTTCTTTTTCTCCATCGAGGAGGAAGCTCGAAGGTTCGCGGACGCTGCCCACCCACAGAGACGCAATAAAAGAGTCCATAGCGATGTTTTCAATCGCGTGTGAAAAAAATAAAAAGGACGTTTTCCATACTGTGATGATGGTAATAACGGCAGTAAATGATCTTTTAAAAGTGAGTTGGTATAATAGAAAACACCCCCCCCCCTTCGGCAGTGAGATCAATTTTTTCTACGTTGGTGTTATTGCATACACCTTTATTTATGATATAGTATACGCGTCCCTTGCAATTTGGCACTTTTCTCCCTTGGGTAAAAGTTGGCGCGCTCCAGACAGATACCACCATCAATAAGCTCCGCCGGGGCGCAAAGAAGCAAACTTTCCTTCGTCCTGAGAATTGCGCGAAAGGCGCGACAACATAATGGCGTTGCTGCTGCTATTTCTTATCAGGGGGGGGGGGGCAAGGGGCCTCGAAAAAGGTCACGTGAACGATCGAGAGCTGCTGTGTTGCTCTTTATCGCCCTGCGCCAGGCACCCGATGCCAAAAGGAGGTGTGAACATAATGCGCCGGGAGAGGTAAAAACTTTTCGTGTCCCGATTCACCTTTTCTCGGCGCTCCTTAATCTCCCAGTTTTTTTTTCCGTCTATCGGCCACGTTGGTGAAAGGAGGGGGAGGGATAACAACAAAGACGAGGTGGTGGCCCTCCCTCTGTATTCTAAATGCCCCGGGGCTCGGGGAGCGACAGCTCCGGTGGTTTTTTTTGTGCGTCCTTTTATCACCATGCCAATCCTCGGCGCTGCAATCTAGCGTGCAAGCAGAGAGCTTGAAATAATTTTACGGCGAAAAAGATCATTCATCGTGGACTTTTTGCACGATAATCTAACCCCGGCACTCCATCAGCCAAAGTCTAATTATTTTCTTCCGCCACGAAGCACCAGCCCCCCCGTGCTACTTTCATTCGCCACAGTCGCCATTCTTCTGTCCCGCTCGCTTTGGATTTTATTCCCAGCCTCCTTCTTTTCGTTACTTTTTTTTTCGGGAGCCGGCCTTTCTATTACCACGCAACCCTTTCTTTGTCCCCCTCGCGCGACTCCTTTCTCCGCTCGCGCTTTATTACACGGCGTGACAGTTAATTATACGTAATTAAATCCGACTTTCATGGGGTCTGACTTTAAAGAATCGCGTTAACTTTGCTCGTTGTCGGCCGGGCTGAGGAGGCGGTTGCTTTATGCTACGCGCGTGATTTACAACTTTTTCGATAAAAGAGGGAACATGGTTAACTGCTATTGTTGCCACTGCTGTGTCGACTCCGCTCCGCCGGGGCTGCTTGAAATAATTGATGATCGGCCTCCTCGTTTGGATCAAGATAAAAAGAGTACAGCTCTCCAGTCGAAACGATACATTTTTCATCGCAAAAGTATTGTTTGTTTTAAGAAAATTCTCACTCACTCATGACTAGCGAGAGTTGGTCGATTTTACTTCGGCTCTCCTCCCAACCTGGGCCCCTATGCATTTTTCCAACCCCCTCCGCATGTGACGTTTAGTCGTTTGCCGATACCCACTGAATTTCCCTTGGATTAAGATGATCGAGAAAAACACAATGCCAACATCGGCACCTCGACTTTTAAAAACCAAAAGGTAGAGGCAAAGCGCGGGATGAAGAGAAGGGGGAGAACAGGGTGCGGGGGGGGGGCGTAAGCCGCGAAATGCAAAATGCACCCAACCGAAAGGGGCGCGAGGGAATGGGGGTGAGAGTGGAAATTCCACGTCGGTGGCAGTGATAAATATATAAGAGAACACGGGCGCGATAAGAGGATCAGCCTTATAAATTAGGGTTCCGAGTATCCCTTCCACGTTGGGGGGGGGGGGAGGGGCGCCTGGGGAAATTTCGCGCGCAGGGGATGATTAATTGGGCTCGCTAATTCGCCGATTTAAAAATATCTCCCGCTGAGAGCTTTAGTTTTTCCCACTCCCTCTCTAGCCCTTACCGGCAAATCTGATAGAAATTAAAGGAAAGATCCAACGGTAAGGGATATTATATTATACCAATGGTGTGCTGACTGGAGGCTTTTTTTTTTTTTTTTCTTGTTCTCGAGAATTTAAACGCGCTCGCACGTCACTCACCATCCCTTTCCGGGCTCTGACGTCTCTGTGATTTTTCCTGTCGCGTGCACACGCTCTTTTTCCCGTGCGCGCGCGAACGAACGTTCCACGTCATCGTTTTTCCACCGAATATTCTGTCACCGAACGCGAAGCGCAACCTCCAGCCCTCCTCTCTTTCTTTTTTTTTTTTTTGTTCATCCTCGTGACCGTAAGAGCTAAAAGCTATACACATTCGCGGGTATAGGCGAAAAAAAGAGGGGAAAGGGGACAACGAAGTTTCTGCCTGGATTTTCCCTCCTCTTTCTTTTCTTTCTTTTTCTGTTTTTTTTTTTTTTTTCTTTTTTTTCATAGATATACAAGAGAGAGCCTCGTTCTCCTGGGCCTGCAAATCGCGTTTTAATTGACGTGCGTCGGAGGAAATGCGGGGGAGCTAAAAAATATACGAGAGCGAGATAACGAGATAGAGGGCGAGGGTGAAGCGAAGGAAGGAAGGAAAGGAACGAAGGGGCGAAGAGGCACGTGTGTGTGCGCGCGCGCCAGTCGTCGTGGTGAATATTTATGCGAAAAAGAAGAAAGGACGCCCGCAAAGCAGTGAAGGGGCGAGAGGGTGTGCGCGGGTGGCGAAGGAAACTGATTGCGTAATTGGAATCGAAGCCGGGAGAGGTATACAGACCGAGATTCGCGGGAAATAAAATGCTGACGTATTTTCATGCTTTAAACGTGAGGGATGCAGTGATTGATCAGTCAACGAGGGGCATATTTTATTTTTTTTTTTTTTTTTTTTTTATTCTCGCACGTCAAGGCCTTAAACGTAATTGTAACGCCCGCGACTCGATTGAACACGCATTTCCGAGAAAAATAAAGTTTTTATCGATTCGCCATTGGCCGGCGCAACGTCGTTACCCAACACGACAAAAACAAGCTTATCGCTCGGGGATGTATATAACAGCGCGATAAGGTATATACGGCGGTCTCGGCGAGTATACCCGTGTATATAGCAAAGAAGGACGAAAGGAATAAAGAGAAGGAGCAAAAGGAGCGGAGCGACGAAATTTATTATCGCGTCAGCAAGTAGTCGTTACGCTACGCGCGGGGGTGCGTGCGTGTGTATAAAAAGGAGGCGAGGCCGAAGGGGGTTTCTCCGAACGCCGCCGTCTAATCGTCCAAGAGGGATTTCTTGCCCGAAAAATTTTTACGCCGCCGTATGCGTGTCGAAAAGCGCGAGCGCAGCGAAATATTCGCAGAGGAGGAGACGCGCTCTTGACGATGTCACGCTGGATTAATCCTCTCTCTATTCGTATACGCCTGATGAAATTTGAATACAAATTTGCATGGCCTTTATTGTAAATATGTTGACGGAAATCAGCTCTTTTTTTAACATTTAGTGCTTTTTTTTCGCAATAGTGTGCGGAAAATGGGTGTTTTCCGCACTGGTATTAGTGTGGAAAATCGATTTTCCCACATAGTGTGCGACAAAGGTGTGTGGCAAAGGTTTTTGTCGCACAGTGTGTGGAAAAAGTGTGCGGAAAAGGTTTTGCCACACACCGGAAAAAATTTTCCTACACACTGGTAATCAAAATTCATACCTATTTTGTACCTATTTTCCTCACACATTGCGAAAAAACTTGTACGCAACTCGTGCGGGACGATTTCCCGCACTCGTGTGATAGACTCGCACTCGTGGCCGGTGACGGTAACTCGTACCTTGCGATCACACTCGTGCTACGCACTCGTGTGCTCAACTGGTACTCGTTCCCGTCAACTCCGGCACTCGTGTGAGTCAATCACTACTCGTGCGGGAAATCGTCTTTTCCGCACTTGTTACGTAAATAACTATTTTGTACTCTTTGATTTATTGTTTTTTCCTAAAGCTCACAAATTGTGAACTAATTAATTAATAATCGTAGGTATACGTATAATGGAATTTACATTTTCAGCTGTTGTATACGCGTGTGCGTGCGGCTTACGATGTTATAGATACATTGGGTTATTCAATAGCGATGATAACGATGATGATGCTCGAATTTGAACCGAGCCATTAGGTTGGCTTTTTATAATGACGATGTGTATAATGATATTTACTGCCATCCCCCGCGGTACTGCCGTAAACAATGAGATCTGCGCATCGCCAGTAATCCGCAGTAATGGACAAATTATTCGTGATAAATTATTAAATCATAGACAGCTGCGTGGGTGTAAATATTCACTAATGAGACTAAACATTGAGGAGCGGGTGGATTTTGACTCTTTGATAGCACTTTTATATTTGATCGAATGAAAAAAAATGTTCATTCATCGGGTTACAATGGCTCTCGTTTCAATGACGCGGAGGATAATATCGTTTTTCAATAGATTCATTGTATTACATCGGTATAAAGAGAGAATCTTTTGTTGGAGATAAAAAGCGGAGGAATAATCCGATTTGAAAATTCAATCAAATTTCCCTTTCAGCGAGAGATATGGATTTTGGATACCACCACGGTTCTTTAGCTCAGAAAAATTCAGATAAAATTTCAAAAGCGAAACTCGATATTTTCCTTTTACAGGTAATACGTGTCCCAACGAGCATTATAGAGAAACTCTCACCGTTGGCATTCCCAGCAGGAGCGGGACATAAAAATAATAAAGCACGTAACAACGACAGGTAGCGTACTCTTGGGCAACAGTCCGGGCGCCACGCGCGACCATGTTTTTACCAATCAGCCGGTCCGCAATTAATCCAAAACGACCAGAAAGCCAATTCCCAACGCGTATGATATGTACGCGCTCTGTCCTAATTAGCATTGTACGATCGGTATTCACGATTTCAAAAACTGAGCTGCCGGAGCTGCGACAAAAATCGAGATTCCAAGGGACAAAGCGACACGGAGCGCGTGCACTTGGAAATCGCCGGCCAGAGGAGATAATAGGAAAATCGGAGCTTGGCGCGCCTCCGGTGTAATACCTATATATATAAATACATGATGTTGTAGGGGATAAGCGGAACGAGAGAAATTTTCAACTCTTCTCTGCTGATTGAGGCAGAATTTTCTCCTCCTCCTCGTCTTTAGGCTTGATCCGCTGAGCGACGACGACTCTAATTTGAATTTATTTACATTAATCCCCTTCCTGCAGACTCTGCGATTCTTTCTCGGCCCCTCGGTGCACTGGCAAATGATTGTTTGTAATCATTTGGAGCCAAAAAAGCGGAAAAGCGCGTGATGTAACAACTACTTGTCTTCTATCGTCGATCGATATTAATTTAATCGGCGCACGCCCTACCGGTTACGAAATGCTCGAGCTCTTGGGTATAAATCAACGCGAAAGCGACACGACCAACAGCGTCCAGGAGGAAATAAATGAAAAAATAAAGAACCGGCCCACCACCCGGTGGTGTCGTAAATCTAAAACGTCAATCAATAAAATGTAGGTATTTCAGCTGAAACGCACTCACGCGTAACCTCGCGTATTATTTATTTCCTTTACTTTTTTATTTGTTACATTTTTGCTTGTGATCCAAATTTTCGTTGATTTCTCGTCCTCCGCGTTACTCGGTTTGATCCGACGCTGACACGTCGACTTTTCCATGTACGTGAAGCACTGGGTACAACAAGGAGGGGCTAGGAGCTATAGAGTTCCTCGCGCGACCTCTTCGTGACCTCTTGCAAATTAGTCCTCGGCACGTGCCCGGAATATCGTGTGGCCGAGCGTTTTGGCCATCGGTCGAATTCCGATCCCGTAGCGCATTGGCTCGCGCTTTTTTTCCCTCTTTTTCTCGCCGACCCCTTTCTCGGTCGCTGGAGATATTACGGAGATTTTCGCGAGAATTTCATCCTTCCAAAAAATACCTTTCATTACAGCTCAGAATGATGTACGAAATGACACTCTATCCTACGTGGTGTGCGTGTGACCGGAAATTCCTTAATTTGTTCTGTACAGTCGTGAAACTTGTATGCAAATTTTACTTATCTATCTGGAAATGGCACAATCCAATCAAGTTCCAACCATTTACACGCTGAGCACACGTATTTTCAATATTCATTGATCAAGAAACGTATATGGAGACCAAAAAATAACGGAGACTTTTACTTTTCGTTCATTTTTCATTCACGTGTACGTGAACAATCTGTCGAGCTTCGGATTGGTTTGCATAAATAATGTCCCTTTTTTTTCATCAGGCACTCACGTCCTTTCGTGCGCATATGTTTATTTAGCCCTAATTTGAGTTATCGCGATTCGGGGTATGCATGCACAGGAAGGGACGCTGAAGGTCCGTTTCGCGTTATCACGGGGGTATATGACAAGACTTTGCGATACTGGCGCGCGGAGAGAAAAGAATTCCTTATCACGCCCTCCCGACCAACATTTTCGTTCAGGACATAAATGGTAAGATAAGGTTGAATGGGTTGCTGTTAACACGACCGTGCACCACGTTATACTTGAGCGCCCCAAGAATTTTCGTTACGGGGACAAATGACGGCAGGGCGTTACCGTGGCGGGTGTGTGTTTGGGAAAGTTTTCCGCGATCAAAAACCCGGGAGAGTCCCACGGTAAAATGGGAAACAGAAAGCACGAGTGAAAGCGAATTTTCAAGTTTCCACGGACAAAAGGTATGTATACACATTCGCGGATTCCGCGAGTACGCGCACGCGATCTACTTTTGGGGATCTTTTTCTGTACGAGAGTAGACGCGTACGCAGTCGAGGATTGTTTTTTTTTTTTCTTTGATGCAAAGTCAGCGCTTTCCGTTGTAATGGGCTGCGCGGCGAAAAAACGAGCGGCTTATGAAAAAACTGGAAAAACTTTCCCCTACCCCCTTTAATGTTTCTCTTTTTTTTTCATTCGTACGCGTAATCCTCGAGTAATAAACTGCACAGAGCTCGCGAGAGATTCCAGGACTTTTAGCATTATTTTTGCCTCCAAATTGAAGACGTTAAAAAAACTTTGTTAATTAAAGTCGTGCACCAGAGCCGACATTTATATGTATTGCTCGATTGATTACTGTATATATACCTGTTCGTATCGTTGCACGTTGAAAATGATTTATTGGTATTTACAAGGACATTATCGAAAGCTCGACGTAACTGTATACGTATGCATATTACTATTCAACAATGCACTCGGATGAATGGTGTGCGTCGTTGAAGTTGACTCCGACATCAATAACAGTTATGAAAACAACACACCGACTGATATGTGTAGCGGGTTTGTTTTAAAATAAGACCCGTACGGATGAATGGCCGAATCGTGCCAATATTTTTCCACGCAACGGTGAAACGGTCAGCGTGACAGGACGCACATTCAAAGGCTCGTTATCGCGCTTATGAATTAAATTTTCCACGTCATTATTTACACGATCGTTTTCCGAGTTTTTTATTCCCCTCTTCGACAATACACCAGTGGTGGAACGAAAGTTGCAGTATCATCGGCGGATATACATTGACTCACGAGAGAGAACAGGGCAGTATCCCGTATACGTATATATACCTGCCTCGGTAACAGAGAGATATACGTCCCCACTACCGCAGTGGTCTCTACATGTACGTGAGTATCCGGTCGTGCAAGAGAAAGGAGCAGAGAGGAGGCAGGAAGCGGCAGGCTGGAAAAAAGATAGTGGCGCGGAGAGGAGCGTATATGGATACAAATGCACACGAGAACTCTGTCTGGAATGCCGTGCAACCTATTCTCCTTTGGTTATTTAATTACTGTATTGACTTACCACCAGTACTTTCTCTTCGTGATGAAAAATATATGTATGAAAAAGTACCGTGCGATACGTGATTGCTACTGTATACGTAACAATGAATTTGAGGGGAAAAAATGTCCCAGTGGTGGGAAACGCGGATCCAATGATAAGTTTTTTTTAAACTATATTGTTACAAAATCGTTCAGAATATTAAAACAGCTTTGCAAAAAATAAATCGAATTTTGCATTTTTCAGAGGTTTTTCTGCAATTTCAGTTGACTCTTAGAACTGAGCCAGTGCATGCGTGTACCCACACCTAAAAACGCACATACCGATCTTAATTTTTTGTAAAAGCGCGAGTAGAAGCTCTTCCGTTCCTTTGAAAGTCCAAAGTAACCATATAATTATCATGCATCAACACGGGCACCTACAGGACAACAAAACTGGACAACACGTATGCACGCAGAGACGAAAAAGGAGGACGAACTGCCGCACCAACCCATAGTCTACCCAGCACGCAACAGCAGTAAACCGTGGAAGTGCACAGAGAACAGCGCGCATTAGAGGTAATTGTCGGACGTCAGGAGAGTGCCACCCCCTATTCGCGAGACGTCGCGCAGTGGCTTGGCCTTATTCGTTCTTGCGAAACGGACGGGCGCATCCTTTTTTGCTCGACCGGCGTTTACTGACCCAAGAGAGAGAGAGAGAGAAAGAGTCACACGGACGACGGGAACAGAGGAAGGGGAGCCTTCGAGCCTGATGCGTAGACTGAAACGAATCACCGCTTCCTCTTCTTCTTCTTTTTCTTCTATTTAGCTTCCTCTCGTTCGGCCGCATTCTTTCGCTCGATTCATTGTCGGTGACGGTCACATTTCTTCTAATGTAGTTATTTTATTTGCAGAAGTCAAAAAATGACTATTTGTCGTAATATCAAATGTTAATCCGCATTAAAATGTATATCCACACGTGCGTACTTTTCCCTGGTCACGTTTTTTCAATGTAAATAACGAGTCATTTCCGAATGCTGGTATCATTAAAAAGGAAAAAAAAAAAAAAAAAAAAAGAAAAATAGGTCAGAAGCGATAAGGTGGAAATCCTGTCCACCAAACAGAAGAGGAGGAGGAAGATAAATTCCGGAGCTGCCTAAATAAAGCAAGCCCGCACACGAGTCGGGACGAGGAAAAAAGAAATTTAATCAATCTCGACCCCCCCCCCTCAACTCCCTCCTTATTCCCGCACCCTATTCACCAGATGTGTGTGTATATATATACGTGTACATGTGCACACGTTCGCTCTATTCGTGATACTCGGGTGCAAGTTGCTCGCGCTGCACGCCAACATTCCGCCAGCTTCAACTCTGACCTGCAATTACTTAGCTCGTTCGTTCGCCTTTGTTCGCGAGTTCACTTTGGGGAAGCGCAGTAGAAAACCAGGACGAGGAGAAAAATCGGCCGATGTATATAAACTCGCATGCAGGTACGGCATTGGTCGCGTTATGAACTTTTGCTCGTACAAGTATATTGTATGCAGGATTATGTTGATTACCTCTGTCTGTGCATGTTTTTTTTTTTTTTTTGTGTGCATGATATTGTATAGGTGGTAACGAGGGTTTGTCAATTATAAAAATCTGCACTGCAAGAATCATTTTCTGTCTCGAACCTATACGATCGATCACATGGTACTATTGAGACACATGTACCATATCAACTCAACCAAGGTCCTTACACGTGGTTTGTAAACTTTTTAATGTCTACAGTCAGACGAAAAAAATTAGCAAAGTCCCGTGAACTAAAAATTCTTCCATCAAATTGCGGAAAAAGGGTCACCTTTCACCTTCCCGTCAAAGAACGATTTTTCACTCTAAAAGTTTCACAAAAGATAAGATTTCGGAAAATCACCTCTTGGCACCAATGCATGTAAAATTTCGAGGCCATTCCAAGGACCAAGGGCCATCGGCCACAACTGTGCCCCGCACAAACTGTCGTTATCTCCCCGATGTTCCACTTGCCTCGTCCTAAGTTTACTTTAAGAGAAAGAGGCTCCATTGAAGTTGACCTTAAGGGACGCGTCGTCAACGACGGGAAAGGACACTTACAGGTATATAGCTCCGAGGGGCAAAGCTAATGAAGGGCTATTACGCAAGAAACTACCACTCGGCCGACCAAAGTTTCTGCCACCAGTTATCCACGCTCGGTTATTCCCTACAACTTCCATCATCGTGTCACCGTTGACTTGCCCATGTACTCTGTTATACGCGCGCCGTCGTCAAATTTTCTTTTATTGCCGGCCGGCGTACAACTGTATCGAGGTCGGCTGCTTCTTTTATTTTACAGTTTTCTATAGATACACGCTCCCGTGAGCCAATCAAAAGTTACGACGACTCGCCGGATCGCTGAAACCGCAAAAGTAGTATCGGCTCTGCAAAAACTATCCTCTTCTCCGATAATATCTTATTTAGCTCAAGATGGAGGGAATAGGAAAAAAAAAAAAAAAAACCTTCCCACCAAAACGTATATACTCCATCTATCAGCAGCTGTGCGCCGTATAGACGCGCAAGCGGTGTATGGTATAACAGCTTCCGGGGAACGCACAATACACATATAGTATTAGGCTCGCGCTGACCAAGTTAAGCAATTTGTGCGCCAGGAGCGGACTGCTAATAATCCATAACTAAGGTAGATTGTGACTAATTGCGCGCTCTCGTTCTTCTCGTCTCCTAGCTCCTATGTTTGCAAAGGGCCTCACTGCTGTGTCGCATTTATATATACTTATGGCATCTTGGAATGCATCTGGGACTCGGTGTCGTTGCTGCGCGGGGCAAAAGTTGGAGTACACTTTGTGCTACGTGCCCGGAACGCGGGATTCAATTAACTTTTGTCTCCGAGCTCTCGTTTCTATTTTGCTGTAATACCCACTACTACTGCTGCAAAATAAATACGCAGAAGGAGCGTCTAATACATGACAGTGTCGCGTTGAATGTTGCAAAAATAAGTATGGTTTTTGTATGAAGAAAGATGTAGTACACCGGCACCTATCGGGTACAATCTGCCATAGAAGTACAGCATGCACGTGCAAGTATAGGTACACCATCTTTTCTCTGTATTGCTGCACAACTCATTCTATTGACGCTTGTATTCTCCGCAAGTATGTACTATTGTTGATATTAGTTGTAAAAAAGTTCAACTAAATTAAAACAAAGCATTCTTAGTTAAAGACATTTAAGGTTTTGTTCTTTGATAGTTTCATTTTTTTTCTCTTCGTAATCTGGGGTCAAACAAATATCTCTTACTTTGTGCGAATAAACACACAGGAGACGAATAGCAGTCCAATACATTTTAATAATAGCTGGTTCATCATTGTCACCTTATATTTACTCGATAAACTGGACATAAAAAAGTGAACGTAAAAACAAATATTTATTTGCTTGATTATACTTGCTTTTTTGAGTGACTACCAAGTCTTTCCTCAAAATTCAAACTTTTATTGCTCGACATTGGTTCATTCGTCGTATTTTGCAAGAATTAACTACAATCTTTTTTTCTGTTCCCTTCAACGTACAAAATTTGTCCCCTTACGTGGTTATATACCTTAATACAATTTGTTCAAAAAAAAATTTTTTTTTTTTTTATAAAATAAAAAAATAATTATAGTGATAATTTGAAGCTGTTTACTGGAGAATGATGCAATTGGCAAGAAAAAGGTGACACACAAAACTACCAAACGACTTGTAAACAAGAGTAGATAATTTTGAGCTAAACCTAATGCAGATCCAGTTACTACTCTTGCTAGCTTCTTTTTTATCGATGCAAAGACTCCAATTGTTTTTCACCATTACCAAGAACCACGACAATTGCATGACGCCGCCCAACTAATGCGCAACTTTCGTTGAAATTGCAAACCACAAGTTTAGGTTGGTATTAAACAACTAGACATTACAACTTTGAATAATATATTTTTAAAGTTTAAATCATGCTGAATCCAATGGTATCTTTATTTATGTGTTAGAAAAGATTTAAAGTTAGAAACAAACAAAATATGAATTTTGTAAAACCAGCTGATAATTTGGCATGAGAAATCAACCGATTTTTTTCAGTAGTGCGTATCACGCAGCTACCCAGTTGTAATAATTAATTGCGCGCGCGCCTCCACGATTAAATCCTTTAGCCCCTTTCCTCTTCCACTTTCGAAATATTACATAGTCCAAAAGGGGTGTAGGAGAAGGTGCTGTATATGTGGATCCGCACGCGCGCGAGTTGAATTCCGCATGCTAATCCACGCCGATCTAATCCCTCACGCGAATGGAATTTTCGCGTCCGTGTGCACGAGTGTGTGTGTGTATGTAGGGAGCAGCACACGCAGAATCGGCCGAGGAAACGAGGTCGCGGGCTGCATCGCCAAGCTCGCGATGTGCATGCGGAATTCGATGTGCCGGGGATGACGACGGCACACGCCAGCGTTGACTGATATTGCCGTCTCCAACCCCTCCGCGTCGACGTGGTTGACGAATCGCGTGTTCGTGTGTGGGTGGTTTTGGAAATGCCGCTGTGACGAGAAAGTCTACGGGAGGTTTCGTGATTTTCACCGCTGAAGTAGGGGAGCGATTTGTGACTTTTTATTTTGTGCTAACGTGTCATTTTTTTTTTTTTTTTTTACAAATATTGCAACAAAATCCAAAAAAAAGAAGTGCGAAACGAGCTTGTGTCTTAAAGCGCTTGTAAATATCTTAATTTCTCCGTTCGATGAATGAAGCGTCGTGATAGGTACCTTTTGTTGCTGGTCCTTAGCTTTATTAGTTATACTCTTACACACCCGTTTCTCCTCTCGTAGCCTTTATCTGGAGCGCTTCCTTCGTACACATACATCTTTCGTCTTAATCTAATGATAGAAGAGCCTTCATCTGTCGTGGATGCTCGAATCAACTTCTGGTTCTTGAGATATTAAATTCTTTTTCTTTTCCCAACGGGCCCTTGGAGATATTTTTACACCATGACCTTGAAGGTATTAAGATGGAATACATACTTTTTTTACGGAAATTCATACAAGTAAAAACCATCGTGCGTTGCCTTTGAAAGTATTTATTCGTCATTATCGCGCTGATTGCGTGAGCTCCGATACACTTACAAATGCCCGTGTAATATTTATACGATGTCCTCTGGTAGTTTAATTATTATCATTTATACTTTCATGACACTTGGAATACCAAAATGTTATTTGGGCACTGAGTAATGATTTTGATATGGGCAATCCGTGGGATTAATAGTGCGATTAATATTTCGGTACCGTATACGCGGTGTGGGAAAAAAAAGCTCAGGAGAACGGGAAAATGTTACACGG
This sequence comes from Copidosoma floridanum, assembly GCF_000648655.2. Next base: position 401,763 of record NW_019379561.1, read on the forward strand.
CCAAGTTATTAGTCTTCGGAGTTTGGACTGTAAGCTCGTGTTTCGAGTTTGACCTAAAAAGCTACTATTTTCATAGCCTTTAATTACTTGCTTTCCTCTCTCGTCAAAGCATTGGGATTTTTTTCTTCTTTGCAATAACTAATTTCCCCCCTCGTCTTTCTCGGAAATATGGGCCAAAGTACGAGGTAGTTAAAACTTATATACCTTTAGGGCAAAACCGAGAGCTTTCTACCAGGAATTTTTAATGAAAATTCTATACATTAAATTAAAAGTACGTTTTTTAGCGTTACATACATCCTTTTCAAAATGTAATTTTTTTTCTTAGAATTTTTGATATTCAAGTCTCTTATTACTTTTTTTAGTTTAATAAGCCTGAGGCATTTCAACATCAAAGGCTATGTGAAATAAAAACTGACGTGGATTTTCCACCTCGGGGGTACTTTATGCGTGATAATTTTCTTTGATGCGAAACTTTTTTTTTTTTTTTTCCAGAGTAATCAAAAATCACAAACATTTCGGTATTGACGGTCGTAGAATGAGCGTGCAAAAAATCATCAAGACACGTATCGTAGCAGAGCTTTGATGTATTTATAACATTATTTGCTCAGTCGCATTTGAAGCGTACGTACATTTCATAGCAGCAGCTTTTTTTTCAACATTTTTTTTTCTTTTCCCATTTCATGCATATACAAACACATGTTTTTTTTCCCTCACCATTCCATTATAAAATCAATGCACTTTAGTCATAAAAATACAAAATTCATACAACGATACTGTGTCCTCAAAGAGGCTCGTACCCTGGATTCGAAATAGAATTCCGACCGAGGCAGTAGATCCCATCAATTTGTAAAGCGCGTTTAAAAATTAAATTCGAGCTTGGCTTGAAAAATCAATCCTATCCTCCCGAGGAACGCAGAGCCAGAAATATTCAGAGCAATGTTAATGTTTGATAACTTTAACGATCTTTTGTATTTGCAACGATACTCATATGAAACGTAAAAAAGTAAAAGTCACTTTTCAGCAACGAAAGTAAAAGGCATTGTTAAGTAGGATGTATAAGGTTCAATAAACAATGAGTGTAAAAGTATTGTAGCCATGGCGTCAATTGTTCTCGCAATTAACGCAGAACAGCAGTTTGTAGGATACAAAGTATTCGCAAGTAAAATTATGATGCTTATACTAGCACTTACTTGAAGAAGTTTCATATTTATTTTACACAACGATTGTCTGCCTGTGCTATCTGCTACATACTATACTGCTGTTGGAGTTGTTACAGGCAGAACTTCGTACTGCATTAGAGCTAAGGTCTTAATTCTCGCGTAGGGGTGAGGAGGGGTGAAGGGGGCGCTATACACTTCTTTGCGCAACTCTTGTTATCTTTTGGTCTAGGCTCTGATTAACTTTTGATGCGCTTTCCGAAAGTTATTAAGATAATTCGACGAGGCGAGTTAGCGAGGGTTCACGGATACAGGTATATATAGGTACTACAGTTTTCATGCACAACACGGATGGTATAGCAAGACCATGCGAAGGGTGGGGTAAAACATTGGAGTTGGCGTAACTCAACGCCGCTTCATCTGGGTCAGAGGAGCCGTAGTTCTTGCCACGTCAGGGTCAATCTACTTAATATATTATACACGTATACCTTTCCACGCTTCCTCGGCCTGCTGTGTTTTCTATTAAGTTAACTAGGGGCTCTTGTCTCCCACTCTCCACCTCTAGGTCACATTGCCTTTATGAAACCAACTTTATTCATGAATCACTCTTGCGCGTACAATTGAAATTAATGCAACACTTGTGCTGGTGTCCATTCATACGAAATGTTTATCAACGGTTTTATAGCTTGTTGGGAAAGAAAATAAAATTTTTTTTTAATAATATTCACGATCACCAGGAGACGTAAAATCGTATACGCACCTCGTTTGGAGGTAAAGAAATGTGTCCTAGATTTCACATTAACTGTTCTTGGCTTCGCCTCGGGCGTTTATTCATGTGAAATCTATGACATTCTCAACCTCGCTCACTTCTTTTATTACTCATTAAGTTGACAGTAAGCGCCCCAGATTACCTGTAGATTAGCGTTTGTGATATTAATTTTTTTATTATTTATTTAAGTGTGTATAAACGGGCTCAGGGCGTTGATTACAAGGTATAGCTCTTGCAAGCTTACAAGTGCCTCACTCGCACGATCGTCGACTTTCACAAAACTTCAAACTTCATTTTCCACCTATTAGCTGCGCAAGCTCTCGCGTCTCTTTACTCGCGAGTTTTAGCAAACGCTCGTCTTTTGGGGCACCATCGAAAATTAGCCTCCTTTCGTCCCGATGCTCTAAACGTCACTACCTCTGTACTTGTACAAGCGACGAAAAAAAAAAAAAAAAAATTATAAGTAATCCGAGCCTTATTATCGCATGAAGCTTATACTTCCCGTGTCTTAACGCCCTGCGTCAAGGAATACCTACCTGTATAAATACTCGAATACGTATACCCCCTAAAGGACCTTCGGAGTGTTATATACCTCCACACTTTCCTTTTTATTTCACAGACACGCTTTGCCCACCGCACAGCCTTTCTTTCTCTCCTCCGCACCACCGATGCATAGGCTCTCTACAATATAGCCCTCCCTACTGGCTTGAATATTTGAAATATTTTCAGCACTCACCTATTTTTTTTTTTTTTTTCTTTCTTTCTTTTTTTTTTGCTCTGGTCTTTTGGCGCGCCTATTTTCTCCCCCTCGGCCTCCGTATACAGTGGCATCCCGCCTAACGCTCGCTGCTTCTCTGTGCTCTCTTTTCCGCCTCGGAGCTTTTGCTTTTAACAATCGCTTCGCTGTGAAATTCCAACGCCTCGGTCTTTTTTCTCCCAAACTTACCTTTATACCCACGAGAGCTTTTTTAGTTGGTGGCGCGAGAAGAGAGAGTGCTCGTAAATCCCGAATTTTCGATGCTTCAAGGTACCGCGGCTCATCGAATTCCTGTAAATAAACAACGCTGGACATACCATTCGGTCGAAAGTAAAGGGGGATTAGTGCAACGGAGAAAAGCTCGATGACGCCCCAACTCTCCCGGCTTGTCGCCGCGATAAATCCACTTTCATTATGTGCCCCACAGGACTCTCTCGCGGCGACATTAAATTAAACCCGAGCTTGGTCCTCGAAATAATATCGTTTGCCTTAATTTCACGTTCCTGATGGTAAGCTGAGCTCCTTGCCAAGGCGGTATACGTATAAAAAGAAAGAGAGCGATAAGGTTACACCGGCGATTCGTAAAAATATACATACCCACCATCCGAAATCAAGCTGCGGAATTTTTTTTCTTACTTCTCTATCTCTCGGGCGATAAAGCTCGGGCTTGGCGCGCTGGCTGCGTTTTGTGTGTCCATACACTTGTAACGCGGGTGCACTAGCATGTATATCACACGCATAAAATATAATGCACACGCCCGGCGGAATGTTATCCTTTGTTCCTCCTTTCCTGTGACTCTCTCTCTTTTTCTCTGGTGTACCTGTATACACCCGTGCGTGCAGTGACACCCGCAGCCTTTGTTGTATTTTCGAGCCATAGGTGCCCACAAGCCCACACCTCATGCGACTCCCTTTGTGGGATATCTACTTGTTTCCCGCTTTTCCTCTCTTTCTCTACCTCATTATACATCTTTCCGTTTCACACGTGTACCCGCACGTGTAAATGATTCCGTTCTTTCATAAAAAAAAAATCTCAGCTGCTCTTATGATCAATCTCTTACTCTACTCGTGACTCTCTCCTTCTATGTTTCAAAAAACGAGCCGTGCAATTGCCGGGCACGCACACGCACTTACATGTGGAAAAAAAAAAAAAAAATGAAGCACATTTTGCCGAAAACGAGGACGAGCATCAGCGTTAAGTGCGAGCTACTATACCAGCCCTGTATACACACGCACAGGGTATCCGATTACCGCAGGAGAACTCGCCATACAGGGGAACTCGATATCTCGGGGGAAAATCGAGAACTCGCCTGATAACCAAGGCACGCGCGCGCGTGTCCCTCCTCCGCGTAGGTAAATATACCAACGCAAGCCGGGATTTTATACTTTTCCGAGGCAGAGGAGCTAATCTCGGAGAGTCGATCAAGCGAGCCCGAGTTTTGCCAAAAATTCCCTAGCTCTCGGTCAGAGAGGTATCACTTTACCGAGAGATTTCAATCTGATGCCCTCGCTTCGGTGTACGCGTACCATCGTCTCCGTCGCCGAGAGCTTTAATAGAGATACACCTCTGCGTGGCCAATTTCATTTTTTTTTTTTCCATTTGCATTTCGCTAAACAGCCGCATCTCAATTTACATCTCCCGACTGCCTCGCTGAATAACTCCTCGACGCGGAGAGCTCAGATTTCGCTCGATAAATGAGGGGCCCTCTCGCCATTCACTGCTGGACGAACACCACGGAATATGTGTTTATGTAGGGCGCGGGGGGGAAACATCCTCGAGCTAATGTTTTTCTTGTCTTTCGGGAAAATCCCTTTCATTGGCGCGAGATCTTGATTGAATGTCACGTCCTCGGCATTGTCTTTTATCCGACAGTTGTGAAAACACGAGGGAGAGAAGAGGGAGCTTCGGTGTACACACGCTCTCTCTCTTTCTGTATAAGCACACCGAGTTCCGAGTCCTCGGGTGGTAGATAAAATTGAGAAATCGTCCCTTGCTACAGTCACATTTCTTTGGGTAGATAAAACGCGTTTCTCGCTCAGCGAGGGTGGAGGCGCAATTAAGTGTTTTCTCCTTTCCCCCTTTCACCCTCATTTTTTTTCTTTAAGGCCGACTCTTATATACATTTTCACTGGAACAAACAAAGCTCAATCGCCCGAGGAGTACAATTGTTTAGTCCACAATAAAATTCGTTCCTAAAATAAGTTTCTGAAATAGATTCATTCCGCTATTGTGGAGACACCTAAAATACCTGAACCCGTTGAAAATCAATGCTACCGCGATCCACTGTTCGGATGGTAATATACGTATATTCGAGCGTATAAGCCTGAGCCGAGCTTATTTTTCCGTACAGTAGCTTCCTCGCCTCCCCTAATAGGAGCTTCGAGGAGGAGAAAGCTCTACATAAAAATTCCATCGGTCGCTATTAAACGGCTTCCCCTCCCCGTCGTCAATAAAAGATCGCGAATAGCTTCCGCATGCACACACGCAACCGCGCTCCCGTGACCCCTATATATATGTACACCCATGAGAGAACAATACGACGAGCGTCAATACATATACGCGTGTGTCATATATGTACCAGAGTAGTGACGGCAGAAGAGTTTTATCTCTGAAAAAAAGCCGTCCTCCCGGCGCTCGGCATCCGGCGAGTAAAAGATATCCGACCCACCCCCCTCTGACATGAGAGTCGCTTCCGTTTGCCAACGCCATCATCGGAGAAAGACAGAGACGCCCCGACCCGCCCACGCGCCCCCGTCTTATCAGGAACCCGCGAGAACCTCCGTACAGAGGATACGCGCTCAACGCCGCACATACAGCGGTATGCTGTGTGGTAGTGCGGTGCCTTATCGGAGACGAGGGAGTATACGTATGTGTATATGTGTGTGTGTACGGATACAACTCGCTCGCGCAGGAGCTGTCGTAAATTTAACCAAAGATCCTCGCTGCCTGCCTGAGACTGCTTCTCTCGCTGAGAGACGTATCCAGGTCACACGGAGGGGGGGGGGAATGATTTCCCCACCCTCTCTTATAATGGTGTAAAAAATTTCAACCCTACAACAATCCGTAGGGATGATAGCGTGCTTTTTGGTAAAACCAGCAGCAGGATCGATAATCGTGTAGCTTAACATATCAGCATTCCTTCACCGCTCCACCGAGCACGGCCCTAACGACACCCTCGTGAAGCGCACTTATTCGAGGAACGTGCAATTAATTACCCGGGGTCTTAACTGAACGCGCGCAGACTTCCATCTCGACTCCTTCGGATCGAAGAGAGTTAAAAACTCGTGTGCTCGGTGTTTTTTTTTTTTTTTTAATTGGATCGGCACGTGTGCGCCGATTCGGGTGTCGAGGCGCGTCTTTTATCGGGTCGGCGCACAGCGAAAAGAAGGGCCGGCGGCGTGGTGGTCGTTGATTCGAAAGGGGGAGCTCTTCGGGCACGTGCTTTTGTGCAACGCGCTTACACGAGGGTGGGCGTGCATGCGCTCACCGGAAGTGCGTACAACACTGCAATTTTCTTCCTCGGGGATGTACACGCGCACGTAACAACGAGAGTAATGAACGGATATACGAAAAGCGAGGAGTATAACAGTGGACACGTTTGTATTATTACAGGGTCGTGGATGAATGAATGAATAATTTATTGAGGCTAAGGACTCCGGGTCCTTAATAGCCAAAGCCTAATACATTGCCTTACATGCGGCGGAAATAGTAGGCACGCAGGCCCGCTTACATTGTTTAAGATTCAAGCTGTGTGTCCAATCTAGTACATATTAGTAAATAAGAAGATAAGAGAAGAAAAAAAGTATACATAAATTTAATATAAAATTTGAACAAAAATAAGAGAAATAATAATAATATTCAATGCTGGAGTGCAGCTGATGAACAAATTACTTAATAGTAGTATCACATCACTCAATTGAGCCGTAAATCTATTGACTTCAAACATTGCAAAAGGTCTATCTTGAAATTGGGTGAGGCAACCTTTTTCCGAAGCTTAACTGGTAGAGTATTCCACAAATTCACCGCTCCCACCGCAAAGCTGCATCTATAAGACTCAGTTCTGGCCTAGGGAACTATAAGGTCAGTTCCAGACGACCTTTCAGAGTACTCAGCACGAGCAGCTCGAAAATTGATGTTGACATCAAGGTACCCCGGGACTTTAGAGCGTATGACCAAGAATAGTAGACGAACGGTGACATATTTAATCCTACCTTCCAGACTTAGTATCGAGTACTTTTTGTACACAGGCGTGATATGGTGCCACTTGGGTGTACCATCTACAAAGCGCAATGCAGCGTTTTTGCATCGTTCAAGCTTGCGTCTCATTTCACCAGATATACCCAAGAAAAGAGCCGCGCAGTACTCCAGATGAGGAAAAACTAGCAGCTTGACAAGCAGCAGCCGAGTATCCGCCGGCAAACAATCCCTGCATCTTCGAAGACACGACAATGTGCCAAAGCACTTCCTGGAAGCCGCAGTGCAATGAGCTTTAAATGTAAGCTCACTGTCCAGGACAACACCAAGCACAGTAACCTCTGATGAAAACTCTAGAGGAACATTGCCCATAAGTAGAGCAGGTGGATCAGCTGAAGCCCGAATCTCACACAAGTAAGCTATGGAGGCAAACCATATAGCCTTGGTCTTACTGCGATTAATTACTAGACCATGAACCGTTGCCCAGGAAGAAACCGCATCCAGCACATCACCGATTCTGTCCGTAATCATCTTGACCTCCTCGACACTGTCCGATGCATATATGAAAAAATCATCAGCATATTGATGCGTACTGACTTTAGTACACATGTCGGGAAGCTCATTAGCAAACAATGTAAACAGCAGTGGGCCCAGGATACTGCCCTGTGGTACCCCACATGAACGAAATAGCGCCTGCGAACGTTCTCCATCAGGGGCGCGAATCACTTGGGTGCGATCAGTGGATAAGGAATTGGTGCGGTTCTACGTCCGAGGAATTCGCATATTGAGAAACGAGCCTCTGCAGGTATATAGACCTTAAAGTGCCTCCGAGGGTATATTGATATTTATTTGTACCTGTACTATGTCGGACTACAGGATGTATGGTATACGGTACAGGTCGGATGATTATCGTCGTTCGGGGAGGCACGCCATACCGTACGCACAGGCAGTTGGACGGCAATAATTAGCGGAACGCACGAATGCGCGTATATATCTGTATGTATGCGTGTATGGGAATGTTGTGGGCGCGTTTGTCAGGGGAAGATGGAAGCAAAGGGGCGTTTGTCGGACGTCAAGGACGCCAGTTAGGCGTATGGATATGATTGATGTTGCGAGCTTTGCTCGAATCACCGATGTTGATACGAAAAGCTCCCTCGTGGTCTTATCACTGCCGATGTATATGTTTGTCGTTCGGCGAATGAAAGTCGATACCCCCGTGGCCGTACAATCACACGGCTGCATCGGCAAGGTGGAATCTGTTAGGCTTATTTGGAAAACTTTATTGGACGCTAATTACAATTACGTTGTTCGCTGAATTTATTTCGATGGATCGCGTGCCCGAGGTGAAACTTGATAAGACTTTGTAAAACTTATATTTACAAACCCTTGTATCGAAGGAGCTGTAATTTTTCCTTGAAATTGCGTTTATCAACGGGTAAAGACTACAATCCCGTTCGCTCTCATGACTCTCGGAATTTCCGGAGAAAGCTATTTTTCGTTTTCGAATCTGCTACAATTACAAAAAAAAAAAGAGTACGCTATTGTATATTGTAGAGTACGATCAAAGAATAATTATTTTGTTTGCATAAATAATTGGTAAATGGAAGAATCACTGAAACACATATATCATGATACATGGAATTTCCCACCAGCCCTTACCTTTGTTTGCATACATAATTTACCCAACACTTTGATTGTTTAAAAATAAATGGCCGAAAATTTAATGCGTATCGTCAAACCCCTAAAAAACCGAAATGAAATGTATCGCACCTTTTTTATTCGTACGACGTAAACAAAATCGTCACTGGTGATGTCTTCTTTTGTTACCACACGAGTTCCAAAACCAAGTATACTTTCATTAGTCACTGGAATTTTCGCACCAGGAAGAACATCTAGACCATGTAGGGGTTGCAGAGACCGTGGTTCGATTCCCGGCCAGTGCGACATTTTCGGGCAAGTACCTCTGTGATTTTTCACATGTGCTTTTTCACCACGCAATGCTCCTCGAGGAGGGTTTAGGCGACCTTCTCGCATCAAAAATGGCCTAATTTTCCCCCTACCCCCCTCCCAATAATGGGAGGCCTCCCATCCCTCTTCCCTTCCTTCTCCAAAGTGCTAAGTGCCCATAGTAGTGCCCTTATCAAAGGAGCCGGACGTAAAGCACTATAATATATAAAAAAAAAATCTATGCAGTTCACGATAAATACGTCCAGTTGTCACGCTCATGCACACCGTAGGATGTGATTCAGTTCGCGAGTCAGTTCGTCGAGCGCAATTCATGCAAAATATAAAGCAGCACGAGTTAAAGACTTAAAATATTGTTTTAAAGTAGTAGTAAGCTAGCGACAAATATGTATGAATCATTAAGTGCATAATTTTTTTTCCGCGCAATAAATTTTTTTTTTTTTTTTCATAGTAAAAAAGCTATTTGTTAAAAAAAAAATTTCGCTCCGTTAAAGAACTTTTTGATAAAATCCCATCCCTGTTCGGAGGAAAAAAAAAAGAAAGAAACTTCCCAGAAGAGAGGAAACTTCAACTTTCTTCAAATGAGAATTCACATGCAAATTCGGGGCTGCTTGTTCGAATAATGCAACTTTCTTGTTGCGCGTCAGCCCACCCACCCAATTCGCACATTCGATTTTCCCAGAGTCGCGCTACCACCGCACTGCAGCCTCTCTTTCTCTCTCCCGTGGCAATTTGCGAGGAAAAACTTTTTTTTTCCCCAGTGGATGTATGTATATATACGGCACGACGGGGAAAATATTTGCCGCACGCACGCGGGAAATTGGAAAAGTGTGCAGCAGCAGCAGCAACGACGAAGAAAAGAGTAGACGAAGAATAAGGAGGAAGAGGAGATTTTTTGAAGTTCACTTTCGAGGAAACCAGGTCAACCGGACTCGCGGGACTCTGTGCCAAGGAGAGTGAAGCTTACGCACACATATATATATATATATATACTTGAAAGCACGCCGGGACAATTTCAAGCTGGGCTGAAAGTGTGGACTGGGAAATAAGGAAATTGCGAAAAGCAGAATTACGGTGATATCCTCGCTTAGAAACTGCCAAGACTTTTTGACTGGGATTAGCTGGCGAAAAATAGTCCTTAGAATTAACGTAGGAGTGGTTTTTGTTGTACAAAGAGTATTTCTCATTATTTAATCTCGTATGCAGTACTTGAGAATTAACTAAGAGTATCACCTGTCCTTTACGTATGGGTCTTTAAGCAAACTGCTCTTTGGGAGAAACTACAGAATCCAGTCCAGGGATATAAGAGGAGATACGAGAGACATCTCGAGAGGGCCTTTGTGTATTATGCACTGCGACTCTCCCAAGCCACCTCCTAAGAGAGATAAGCAACGAAAATCTCTCTCGGGAGAGTCAAAAGGTGTGCAAGGAGCAGCGAAGGACTTGCAAAAACTGATTTCTCGCAGCTCTGGAAAATTCAAGCTCCTTCGGACTCTACAATGCCTGAGCTTGCAAGCTCCTCTTCTAATGAATCACGATTACGTTAGTTCATTCCCAACTATTAATTTTTTGTAGAAAGTTCCGTACAAGTTATTGTCTTCCTTCAATGCCACGGGAAAACGTAATCTCGCGATATTTATAAGCTTGACAAGCAATTCTCGAGACAATTTAATAAACTGGAAAAGTCAATAAAGTCCCTAGCTCTCTCCCTCGCTAACGTATATACAAATATACACGGACGGCGACGGCGCGTCGTGAGAGGAAAATTAAATTCACATGACGTCGTAATATGCCAGGCGAATTACGTACACACTTATTTCGTACCTCATCTCCATCGCTGCTGCTGTACGGGAGAAAAAGTACACGTAAAAAGGGGATTGCTAGATGGGAAAAGAGGGGGGGGAGGCAAAAATAAGGGAATAAAAGTACGTGGATCGACGACAGAATTTTATCGGACAATATTAAACTGGTAAGAAGAAGAATGGACGATGAGGGGAGGGGTCCCCGAAGATGGTATATACCTACACGAGATGAAGTAAAATACAAGACTTAATACAGCCGGGGGTTCGTTCGGGGCACGATATAAAAGACAGAGCGGAGCGAGAGGGGGTCAAGGGGGCGACAACTTGACTTGGTTCGAGAAGAGAAAGGGTGGAATTCCAAACTTCTTGGCCTTTTACCTTCCCTCCTCCTCGTAGCCGCAAAGTCAGCGGATTCCTCGTGGGAGGCTGCGCTATCTCTCTCTTTCGCTTTTTTCATTTTGTTTATTTTTTTTTTCTGCTTCATGCTCCGTGCACTGTCACCACAACCACATACGACTTTTGCTCGTCCGTCCTGGCCATTCCAAACTTGCGTTACTAGATTACACCGGCCCCTTTGTATCAACTTGCTGGCTATGCGTGTACACTTTTCTTTCCGAGTAAGTAACGTGAAAAATTGAATCTACCAACTTGGGATTCATTGACTAAGATTCGACTTTTTCAGCTGCGGTCAATCGAATGTGAAGAAAAAATATTTATATCTACGTGAAAACTTGAAACTCTATTCGATTTACTGTCCAATAGGGGAAAAACGAAAGTCACGTCAAGTGAATTATCGACTGTGTGTACCAAAAGAGGCAAAAAAAATTAAGTAAGTAGGTAGATTCGGGTGAGGTATAAGGAGTCGGAGAACCGCGAGCAACGAGATCTGTCTTAATCAAGCCCCATGGCGTGCGCTAAAAATGCAAATTCCCTGTCCCTCTTTTGCCAGTCGAAAAAAGTGACGCCTCCCTCGAGCAGCACCCGAAGCGTCTCGCATCACGCGAATCGTCCCTTCGGGCGAGAGAAGAAAAGCAAGAAAGAGAGAGAGAGAGAGAGAAAAGTGGGAAATAACCGAGAGGAAGCGCGAGGTGCCGCACTCATTTGCATGGACAGCTCCAAATAGTAATGATACCCCATATTTTCGTGCTCCCGGCCCGTTTTTCATGGCCCTTTTCCTTCCCTCGTTTGGCCCCAGCTCGATTATGCCGCTGCCAGCCGGGCGATAAGGTACGTATATAACGTCATTTCGCGAGAATTTTTACCAGCCATGAATTTTTGCATCCTTTTTTCTTCCCCCTCGGAGCTCATGCGAATTGAAACGGGTCGTTGTGAAGAAAGAAAAAAAATTACATTACCATCCGAGCGCAGTTCTTCATACCGCATATACAACAACGCGAGTGTAATGAATGTGATGCGCACGAAAAATTCATCGGACACATTAATAACAGTGGCAAGAAGAAAAAGCTACTCCAAAGCCAATTTTTATTCCGGCATCAAAGCTCGATCGTATGCTCGGGAAACAGAGACTATACTCTCACCTTATCGAGCAGTGACCCGCGATCGTTAATGAGAGAGGCGTTCGGCAAACGGGGGATGAAAGACTCGCGCGTCCTCGAGGCCGTCGTGTTTTCTTTTGACGAGACTGGGATCGAGAGGCAAAGAGGCGAAAGGGACTGGAAAATCACGTGCATAAGCTTCGAGCTTTTGAATGCTCGGGGCTCCCTTTGAAACCGAACTGGGCGAGAGGGCAAAGTATTACCAGGTATATAGCAGCGGTGGGGGCCGGGTCAAGTGGCCCGGGCATCGGTTTCTCGAGAGCCGAAGAAAAGCGCAGCGAAATCCCGTAATTAGCTCCCATCCCTCCCTTTCCATTACAACCATCATAGGTCTTTTTACTCTCGTTCGTGGTGCACTTTTTTCACTCGCCGAGGACTCCGTGGAGACTACGTGTTTCTCGCAATCGCCTACTTTTATTAATAATTAAAAAATACCCCGAGCGATGGGTGCTCGGAGAGAGTAATCTTAAATTGGAAAGGCTTTTGACGTCGAACCTTTTATTTGGGTGGTGCAAAATACAAAAAGCAAGAGTCTCGAGATAAAAAAAAAAAAAATAATCTTTTGATAAATTAACGAGCCTCTCCTTTCTTGAAAGGGGAAACGAGTGTTTAACGACGCCCTTAAAAACAAGAGGATTCACGGACAGAGGGAGGGGTCCTCCCTTATTTATTTCGCCGGTGCGCCGTGTAATATTCATCGGGCAGAAATTGATTTGGAATCAGACCCGGCGCACCCCTCGAGGGCGCGTACGTATGGATTTTTAGCCCCGAGGAAGAACTCGCCCTCGTCTTTGGCTCGCGTTCTCGAGAAATTGCTTCTTGGCCCGCCTCCTTTTTGCTCTATTTCGCGGAAGAGCGGATCGCTCGAATTCCTCGAGCAGCCGACCAGGTCGGCCGCGCGTTTGGTCAGCCCCCGAAACGTCGGAGGGTGGCTGTTTTTTTTTTTTTTTTTTTTTCATCACTCGACCTTTTTTTCTCCCTTGACGGTTTGGCAGAGGAAATTTATGTTTTCGGTGATGATTAAATGCCCTCGGGGGGTTGCTGGAATTTTCTTATCCATCGATGACGAGTAAAGGAAGCTAATTTTTTCCCCATTGCTTCGTACATTTCAACAAAAATGTCCAGATGTGGACAATCAAACCGACGATCCGTTGTTGCAATAAAAAAAAAATAAATAAAAAAAGCATCTCACCAACTTTGCAGCAGTTCTTGACTCGCTCAAACTTCGTTTCGATGATCGAGTTAATAGCCACTACGACTGGAAATAACATTAAAACACATCCCCTGCGTGCGCGTAAAAAAAAAAAAAAAAAAAAAAAAAAAAAAAAAAAAAAAAAAAAAGAAAGTGAATAAATAAAGGGGAGGAGGGAAAAAAAATTCGGTACCTGCTTGCAAAAAAAGGTTAATTAAAGAAAAAATCCAATAGCTCTCGGAGGTACGTACAGGTGCAGGGAAAGGGAGCTATACTCGTACAAACTAAAAGTTTTAATGAAAAAATTAACCTAATTACGCAGCCGAACGAGCCTCGAGTGCTCCGTACCACTGGAGAGTGGCTTTATTTTTCGGTGAAAAGTAATAAAAATAAAAGAAAAAGCTGGGAGGGGTGGGTTGAACGTGAAACTAACGCAAGCGAGGTTGCTTTCCTACTTTCTCTCGATTTTCCGTGCGAAAAAGCGCTCGTACCCCAGTGTATATTTTCGTCGTGTTTTCTCCCTCCTTTCTCCTCCCATTGATTCTATAAAGCACGCCACACTGCACGACATACAATGCCCAAACCTCACGCCGATATTGCACGGAAATAGAACCAGAGAAAGAGCCCACTGGCTGATTTTCTCTCAGTTTCAACGTAAGGGGAGTTTTCTGTCATGCGGTAGCTCACGCGACTCGTAGTATGTATTCATCGAGTTTCACTCAGTTAATTGTACGGTAAGTGAAACATGCCTAACAAAGCGTAAAATTAATATTGAACGCATCCTTTCACCTCAAAAAAAGGAAGAAAAAACAAATCCCTAGCTGCGTGCAAAAGAAACTCGTCGCGCGTGCATCGATCCGTGCGCCCTTAAGCCCGTCCATTGATGGTACAACCAAGGGGGTAAGGAGAGGGAAAAATACTCCCACGGCCCTGCGGACCCTAATGATCGCGGAGCGCCGAGAAAAACTCGCCCTTGCGCGATTTTTTCACCCTCCCCCTTTTGTCCCCTCGACAACCCCTTGCCCATTGGGTTGGCGTCTATGCAAGCGGACTGAAACAAAAGCGCGTTAATTGAAGACGGCGCGAAGGCGCTCGGTGAATCAAAACTCCATTAATAAATTAAACCGCTGCTCCCCCCCCCCTTTTTTTTCACTCCAGAAGGGTAAGCGAAGCAGAAAGGGTGCCTCAACCCCTTCTTGTTTTTTCAGGGCTCGTTGCTTCCCTACCTAATCTTTTTATCGGTCGCTCGCGATTTGCGACTCGAGCCTTCCGATTTCTCGTGCACGGCTCGGTGGGCTGTACCCATACGTGGGACTCTTGTGGATTTTCAAAGGAAAACAACCGTGGTATCTCGCCTCTCCGCGGCTGCAAACACGGCAGACTCGAAGCAATTAAAAACTCGCGCTCACGTGGCTCCTTTACTCTCGAGGCTCGGGTACACCGATATGCGCCCCTCGTCGGCTGCCAGACGTTCGACAACAAATTGTTTGACGAACGCCATCGGGTGTGATTTTTCTGTCTTTTTTTTTTTTTCTCTCTTCGGCTTTAATCAAGCTCGTGGAAAACAAATTTCTACCATCTACAGCTTAACTAGGTTTTCAGACTGCAACAACTTACATCGGAGAGCTTATGAATTCGTTGTTAGCTTTGCAGCGGCTAAACATTAGCTCAAATTATCTCGAACAGAAATTTACTTGGTGTATAGCTGTAATATCTGTTGATTTTTGGGAATTAAATTTTACAAGTGCACGTATGCACGAATACGATGAAAATTCGTACATTATGTCTTCCCTTGGTTGTTACAAAGCGAAGGGTATGAAAAAAGCTCGAGTTGCTCGGGCACCTGTACGACGAGTACTCGCATCGTAAATTACTACGGCAGCAATAATGACGTTAAATTTTCACAAGCCAACGTTATATTGTGCAAAATTTCGAGTGTGCCCAAATTGTTGTACAGCAAGTTATTCTATTAGCAATAAAGCGCGCGTATATACGCGCTAAAGCTCCTCCACGTGTGTGCATACATGAACACACACAGCCCAGTTCGCTGGACTATCATTAATTACATCTAAAATGCTAAAAGGTACCCTGGGGAAACTAAACGGCAAAGAAAAACTAAAGCGAGCGACGTTGTAATCCCAATCCCCTCTCTCTCTCTCTCTCTCTCTCTCTCTTTTTTTCACTAAAGTCAACTCTGCCTCTCTTCCGAATAATCATCATCCGCATTCCGTATTCCTCTCGTTTGTCGCGCATCGATCGGCCCTCCTCCTCCTCCTCCGTAGCGGGAAGCGCCGCAATCGTTGCCCTCTCCCACGGGTAAATTCTAGACCAGCCCCCTCCGGTACTACCCCCCTATACGTATATACACACGGGCTACAACGTTTCTTCGTTTCTCTTTTCGTTTGATCCTTTCCCCGTTTCTTTTTTTTTTTCTTTTTTTTTTTCCTTCCTTCCTCGAGCCTTTGAACTTCGATCCCACTGCTGCCTCTATCTGCTCGTGCGTTCGGTTATTAGTTGAAATGGGCTCTCTTCTCCCTCTCGAGCTATCTTTTTATCCATCCATCTCCCTCTCTAGTACAGCTTTTTGCTGATTGGCAGCGTTTCCTCGGTTTTTCATCGCCGGAAAATATTTTACGATTCCGCGCATAATTCATGCTATTATTCATACGGAACGAAATCGAAACTATAATGTACGAGTCAGGAAGTACCGTACAGCGTGTATTTCGTCACACAGCCACGCTAGCAAAGACCACGAGAGATAAGAGCCACGCGAATTCATTATATCTAGGCGGAAAGCAAATTATCGGCGTACCAGCCTATTGCACGCATTCGCCCGCGTGTATTGCAAATATGCAAGCTCGAGGCTAAACGGAGCACAACGAATTTGGTCCTCTCGGCCGAAAATCTCTCGGAATCCGGGAAGCCATAATACATTAATCTATAAGCTATATGGGTAAGAGTGAGCGGTCGGACCATACGGTACTTTTCCGAGAACGCGTTACTCAACGCAAAGGATTTTTTTCCAATTAGGACCCAAGCTTAATGCACAAGTCTCGTTCCACGATGACTTATTCAACACACCTAGTACAGTGTGCCGAGCAACCCACGCATTCAACATTGATATTACGCTATGGAGACCACTCGCATTGATTTTAGCAAAGAACGGCGACACGGAGCCTTTGAAAAAAAAAATCTCTGTTCAGCTAAATAAATTCTAATGCCTATACAATAATCGCGCAAAGTGTATCTCGTTTGGGTTCTTCCTCCGTACTTCTCTGGCCGCGGATAAAGTCTTTCCCGTATTTATATATACGTGTACACCTATACCAGTGCCCCGTTCATTTTTGATCGTGCACATCATCTACCTCCTTCCCTCGAGGTTCTTCCCGTCCGCGTCTCTAAATTCCCCCGCTGGCCTCTGCACAAGAAGTTCACCCGCTAGATAAATCCGAGAGAGGCAAAGAGCGAGAGTCACGCGTGTACGCCAGGATCTATCGGGCATAATGCAGCCAGCCGAACGCTCGCTCTGTGGAAACGATCCTGCACTAGTGCTGCTGCACTACACGAAAGAACGAGAGATGGCTCGCGTGGATACGAGATTAAATCGGGAGTCGACTCCCTTCCGCACTCCTCTCATATATATATACATGCCCATCCACCCCCCCCTTTTTTTCTTTTTGTTTCATTTCTCTCTATAGGTCCGGACATCGCTGTCCTCTCGTCTCTCGAGCGTGTACTTTTACTGTATACGTTTTCGGATCTGCCGGGTGGAATTTCGTTTCGTAAAATTAGCCGTTCCCACGCGAAATCCGCCACGTAAGGATATTTATCATGCCGGCTCGTTTTTTCATACAGCTGCACGAGTCTTTTTTGTGACGGAGGGTTGCGCGATTTCTTCCCCTTTTTTTTCTTTTCGTTCGTTCGTTCCTTGTCAAAAATTTCGAAATTGGATCGAGAGGAGCAAAGTATCCTAGCGGAAGCTGCGACGTATGTAAGTATATACCTGCATCGGGCCAATTGGGAAATTTCGTTGTTCCTCGCGTTGCGACGTGTATATGATTTGTTGTCTTGGTCTATTCGAATGGCGAAATCAACGTTCGACAACTGGAAACAGTACTTGTCCAACAAAAATTGTCAATACTTGCGTCATGGTAACCCCTCGCTTCGTCTCCAGAGTCTGCGTACACATGAAAAAGATCACTATGGGTGATGATCGAAGCACTCGTTAGTCAATAAGTGTCTCAGACGGCGCAATGCAAGCGTCGGGAGTCAACATGGCGTCTAACTTTGGAACTTACAGTTAATACTAGCTCGAATCTATGAGTTTACCAAGTAAAAGGACAGCAATCTCTGTCACTCCTCCAGCCCCGGAATCGCTCGCAAAGTCCCATCCATCAAACAACAACAATCAAACTCTCGAATGCGCCAACGCCTCTCTGGCCGACAAATTCGCGCGGACCACCGGCTCTGCCCCCCCAATTTCCCAAATACGCGCAATCGACACGCCAAACGAGAGACGATTCAAAACGCGCGAGGGCGAGACACAGAGGGGAGAGAGCGACATCGCGCAGAAACCAAACCGCACCGGTGTAGTACACAGTAGCGAGCGTCCAGTCGCGAATTATGCAATTTCGAAACTATTTGCGGGCCCGGCTTGCGCTCGCGTCAAACGAAAGGGAAATCAACCCCCCACCCACCCACCCCCCCTGCTTCTGTATATATAGTATAGGAGAGCACAACTATGCCTATTAAACATCCGCTGGCGAGCACACGGCGCTTCGATAGTTTGCTGACCGCATGGCGAACTTTGCACTACGTGCATATATACATTTGTGTGTGTGTGTGTGTGTGTGTGTGTGTGTGTGTGTGTGTGTGTAGCAAAGGAATAGAGAGAGGGGTTGCGGCAATCGAGCAGCCAAGCAAGCGTAAAGTATCGATGGCGCACTCTACGCGTATGTATACATATGCCGTGTCCAAAGCGCGTTTGTTACCCGCCCTGACCTCTCCCATGCTTTTTTTTCCCCCCCATTTTGGGTAACAGCAGCGATACACGAATATGCCACCGAGAAAACTGAGATCTTGCGATGTATGGGGTCTTTTTTTTTATCGATACTTTTGTGCGCGCTTAATTTCATACAAATGTTGCACAGAGTAGGTATAAACCAACAGCAATATCTTCGAAAAAGGCAAAAAAGAGCTCCGGCTCCCCGCGAAAATGAGATTTAATCTCCGAGCCGCGCCGCGGGGCTGATTTTCCTATCGACGCGTGTGTATTTCCACAAGCGCGGCTGACGCGTCGAAGATTAATGAATCTGCGCGTGCTGCATTAGGCGACAAAAAAAAAGAAAAAAAAAAAAAAAAGCGAACAAGGGAAAAACACGCACGTGGCACTTAACGCGAAAACGCTGGGGAAAAAACAACACGCGTTTTCGCCCCTCTCTCTCTCTTGCTGAGAAAAATAACCGAGAAGGGGAGAGTCGACTGCTGTTGGGAAAGAGGAAAGATTAAAAGCGACATTCGGGAAAGAGGGACACGGGAGAGGAGTGACACACGCGCGTATACCTATACAGGCACGTTTGTAATGAAGCTTCGTGTACGTGCAGAGGTTTCGGACGACGCCGATCGATACTCGGGCATTACTTTTTGTCGCCGTGACTGCAATACCTAGTTCAGTGTGTACAAGAGAAACCTCATGACTATGTGCACATCGTCTGCGAAGAAGCCAAATTTTCAATTACCTGTTTGCATTCAAAGTTTCCGCGATTCATTGTAGTACAGGGGGCCAAAACCTCATCATCCTAGTTATATCGAAACACGCGAAAAGTAAACTCAATGGGAACAGTGTAATAAGCACCGGCACTTTGGTCGGTAAGAAAAAACCATCTCCCCCCCCCCTCCAGCACTTTATTACCTAAGCGACGCGCGCTAATAGCCTCTTGGCGTATAATAAGCAAAAACTGTATCCCTAATTCGCAATACCATACGTATAGGGTTGTCCCTTGAACAGTATATTATAAAGTGGAAGTAAAGAGAGGGAGAAAGGGTTTAATTAGATATGCAACACCTCGGCGCTTTTTTCTACTGTATGTACCCCTTCTCTCTCTTCCCCTGTATTCTTAGTCATACGCGAAAAACGAAAGAGTAAAAATAGAGAGAGAGAGAGAGAGAGAGAGAGAGAGAGAGAGAGTCAAGAAAGCAGAGGAGGAGGAGACGACAAAGCGAAACCATCAGAGGAGGTGGAGGAGCGAGTTTCTTTCTTTCTCTTTCGAGGGTGTAATGCAGAGCAGTGACTTACGAGCCGAACCTCTCCCACGCGTTCTCGCATGGAACATCCCTCTCGTGATGTCTCTCTCTCTCTCTCACTTGCACTCTCGCGAGAGAAGACACGCCAATTCGAATCTCGAGGCCGAGAGAGAGATCAGAAATTGCTTGCATTATTTTCTTGAGGCCGCGGGCGTCTTTTCTGATGCATTTTTTCCCTTCCTCGTCCCAACCCGAGCTCATTGCGACCCGTGCGCTTCTTATTGGGGTCGCCGAGCGAGGTATACGCCGTTTGCATGTACGCGAGACGAGGTTTTCTCTACTTTTTTTTTTCCCTCCTTTCAAGCCTTGAGTTTGCGGTTTGGCGAGTAGACGCTGTAATTGCAAAGCTGGGTGCCCTCCCCCCTTCCGCAGCTTAGCCGATAAATTATCGATGGTTGTACTCACTACATGATCCTTGCAAACTACGCACCTTATACCTTACAAGTTCTTATTCCAAGTCCGTTTGGCAACGTGCTTTGTTTGAGAGAACAATTCATAAGGACTTACTCATTACTATTTCATTGAATAAAGTATCACCAGAGAGGGAAACGCAAAAAATATTTAAGAAGAAAAAAAAAGGCATCAGACGCTTGATGTTCAGCGCAATTTTGTCATTTCGAAGTTTACTCGTATACATGTATAGCCAGAGAGAGAGAGAGAGATGCACCGTCGTTGTTGCTCGCTATCATTACGTCGTCCTCAGCACGTGCTGCCATAGGTACCGCAGGCTCCTCACCACCATCTCTCTCTCTCTCTTCCGCATCGCGTTCCGACATCCATTACGTGGTATGTATACGTCTGGTAATGCAAAGCTAAATTTCAATTTCAGTATCCCCTCCCCCCCTTCCATGCGCCGCCACCACTTATTATTCGCCACTGCGTCTTTATCTACGTTTAGAGCGTCTTTCCTCTCCTCTCTTGTGCATGTACTTCTACTTATCTTTCCTCTACCACAGCGGTGCAAATTATTTTTGCTTCGATTACAGTACTCTTCCGCCGATTTCTCGATTCAATGTCATTCCCCGAGTAGGTCATCAATGAATCGAAACTCCGCGATTACGGTGATAATCTCCTTTAACAAATACACCCGCTGGATGGAATTAAACACGTACAATTTACATGTTAACTTACCTGCTAATCGTCTCTTGGACGGGGTGAAAAAAAAAAAAAAAAAAAAAAACAAAAACAACATTAACCTTGGCAAAAAATATTTAAACCCTTTCCAATAAATTGCGCGCAAGCGAACGAGTTAACATTGGAAATAAAATAAACGCTCATCCTGCCTCGGGGCGCATCAGTGGTAAAAATATAATTTCTCACGACGTGGTGATTTTTCCTCCTCGGCCCTGCCGCAAAAATGAGCTTTCGTGTGCTACGGACGGGCCTTACGTCTCCCTCCCTCGTATATGCGGGAGAATTTTACAAGCAGAGTGCTAATTATCGCATGTGAAGCTGCTCTCCGCCGGGGCTCATTTCACTCGCGAAATAACGTATGATTATAAACCCCCCCCCCCTCCCTCGTGCCACGTGTATATATGTATACACGCGAAGCAAAAAGACGACGCGTACCTGTGCCTATATATGTATCTGCGTGCGATGTGAAGGAAAAGTCAAGGTGGACAAGAAATCCTGGCTGCTGCGGCCAAAGGTCGGAGGTTCATCTCCCTCTCGTGTGGGCTCGTTTCGGGGTAAGCTGTAATACTACCGGTATGGAACATCCTTGCGTCTCGCTTCAAATGAATCACTGATAGGTACACTGCAGATAAGAGCAATGGGATCGGAAAAATGGGGCAAACAAAGAGCGCATGTAGGTATGTACCCATATATACTTACACGGAGGGTTGCATCGATGAAAACGCGTCTGGTGGCTCGTGCGAAACGTCATCGCGAGCACTTGGGGTGCAGGATGATACATGTAGGTATATACAGCGTGTACGCAGAGGGAAGAAAAAATGATGCACGATGTGTAAGTATAGCTTGCGTGCATGTGTATACACGTGCAGACAAGCGGCTCCGCGAGGACGACGACGGTGCCAGTCGAGCGTGACCCTTAACGCGAACTACTCGTCCGTGACCCCCTATACATGTACAAGTTATACACGAGCGAGGACCGTTACGCTCAAGAGCTACGTCTCTATAATACGTGCAACAGTATATATATATATATAACATACACACACGTGTCTGTGTGTGTGTATACACGATGTGGATACATGTACACGGAGAGCATCGCTGCTCCTCTCTTGTCTCCGTACAGTGTATACCTACCACGGTATTTCCTTTTTTTCTCCCTCTCCATCGTATCCTCATCCCCTCGTCCTTTTCGTGCTTTTGTCTAAACAAAATGTGTGGCGCGGGGGGGCTCGCTCGGTGCAGGGTGGTACGTAATTTATCGATGTTTTCGCGATGCACGGATTTTTCGGCGCCTCTCTTGCTTCTCTACGTAAGTTTCTTTTGTGTAGGTACACGATATGTAACGATTGTGATTTCTTCTTTTTTTTCCTCCGAGTGTCATTTTTATCAATAAATCAGGTTGTCCAACGAAATTGGAAAGCTCACGAAATCACTCGACCGTGAAACTCGATATTCCAAAAGTGCGGTGTAAAAGAAAAATCACGAGGGAAAACTGTAACGCGTCTAATTCACCGGAATCTATCGTAATGGGCCCAAATGTATCTCCGTTTACGTTATATGACGATTGCAAATCTATATACATTGTACCTGCACGTATTATTACAAGGAACATGTATTGGTGTACACACCAAAGTAGAATTACGTTTTTTGATTTGTAACTCGAGCCATTACTCGACTAATGTACGTTGTTTTTTCTCGTCTGTTTCAGGTATGTATATACTTATGTGATGGCTACCCTACCTCAATGCCATTTGGAAACAACTGACCCAATTCGCGATCCGTGATCCACGTATGTACCTATACATATTCATTTTGCCGAGCAATCGCGAGTACCTCGAGTGCGTAATACATTCGTACGCTGTAATTGTTGCTATTTTCATGCCAGACGAAAAATTTCCTTTGCTTCCCAAGTTTCGATCGCACATTGTGTAATAAAAAAAAAAAAAAAAAAAAAAAAAACAACAATAGTATGCATGCCAACTCGTCGCTTTCAGCACAGTGCATCTATCCATTGTCAGAACCCAAAGTGAAACGTTCATTTTTACGATGTTTTACAAACCGCAGTGAGCTCGTGAAAATTAAAAGATCATTTTAAAAAATACATTGAGGTAACAAACAATGCTCGAATTGCGTTCTCTGTACATTGAAGGTATAATATAATACATACGGTAAACTCGCCGAACGAAGACGAGGAGAGAGCAAAGTCAGAGAGGCGATAAATAACAAAGGCACATCCATCATAATCCCAAGCTCGCTCGTCGCTTATATACCTACGCGTTTTGTCATTGATTATGCCGGCTGCACGAGCGACAGAAGGTACACCTCCACACACACACATATACACATATGTGTACGTACATTTATAGATATAGGTGCAAGCCGAAAAGCAATCTTTGCCGTTGGCGTCCTATTGATTGCTTCTCCCATTCCCTCGAACGATTTCGCTTTGTGCATATATATATAGGAGTAAGTATGCTTGTGCAGATACTGCACCGTGAGTCGCGAGGCTGAGCGAGAGAGAAAATTACAGTTGTTTTGGAAATGCATTTCTGTACCAGCGAACGTGTCGTCGTATCGAGCTTATTTCACCAACGGAGCTTTTTCGACGTTCCTTTTTCCCTTTTCTTTTATGGCTGTGGGAAAAGGTACGTGTGGCCGTCTCCCTCCCTTTTTTTATCTCTCGCGGTACTTGAGAGAAACTTCTCGGTGTGTAGGGTGATTGGCTGTGGCGAGATATCAGCCTTGAGAAAATCGTTTTCCGCGTTTTGCGTTGTGTATTGTACACTTTCGATGTGCAAAAAGCCAAATTTGGATGTTTTGAGGATTTAAGATTGTTTGGGTTCCCAAAAGGTCACGTGACTCCCGCGAGCCAATTGAGGGAAAATTGGTATTTATTTTTTTTACACACTCAAAGTATGTAGCAAGATAAAAGCCTTCGAACAATTTGCTTTCGAGGAGATAATTATACTTTAGCTATTTTTTCCCCAACTCAGTCGGTCTTTTGAAGCTTAACACTTTCCTTCGAAAGTACGATCCTTAATACTAGCGTACATATAAATTCATTCATTTGGCCCATCATCTTAATCAATTGAGTTGCTCTTTCTACACTTTGATATTCCGGCCCGTGTAATGCTTAGTATACTCTGCAGACTCGGCGAGACGTCATCGACATAATTTTGCCGGTCAGTTTTTTTCACGAATAATTATAAACGGTAGCTAGCTCGTCCTTTATCGGGAAAAAGACACACCCGCGCGGTTCCGGCGCTGCTGTGTACCACTAGCTAATTTTCGTGCTCGCCGACAAGACCGAATCTTCAGCAGGTATGTACAGCGCGGGGCGAATCGGCCGGCCATAAATAACTTAAAAGTGTCCATGCAAATTAATTAAAGAACCCTCCTCTTGTAAAACTCGGCGGCGAACAGCGCCGGACTTCATTACCATATGCTAAAACAAAGAAAGAAAGAAGGGGAAAAAAAAACCAAAGAAAAATCTCTCTCTCTCATATAATTTATCACTCGGAGAGCAAGGCGGACCTTTTGCCCGGTGTATATAACCATCGGAAGAGGAAAAAAAAAAAAAGAAAAGAAAAAAAAGTCGAAAAAGAATGAAACAATTAATGCTACTCTCCTCTCTTTCGCTGCCGATCCTCGTCGTCGCCGCATCGTGTATTTTGTATACACACACGCCGATTAATTCATTGCGCTCGCGCGCCCGTGGGCCTCTGCGCGCGTGTGTACACATAAAAATATACATACGTGCGTTTATATACATATACATATATATTATGTATCGTGGCCGCCCAGGTGCACTGATTAAATTGACTCCGAATGAAACGGCGTCCAGGTGCGTATTATATTCAGCTACTGCTGCTCCTCGTTTTTTCCTTCCTTAGTATTTGTTCCTCTGGTTGTGCATACGCGTGTCTTTTGTCTTTATTTTTTTTTTCTTTCGTTTTCTTGCTTCGCTTTCGATACGCAATAAATCTGGTCGATATTATTACGTGTGCCGCGTCCACAGTAGTTGTTTGAGTACGAGGTTTTTCGTTTTTTCCGGGTATGGGATGGCCGGCGCCCATTATTTGTTTTTGGCGCCAAATGAGAGTTTGATTGCGATCCGGGCGTGTATTACAGGGCTGCAAAAAAAATTTCTACCGCGTGTTTTTTGGGCGGTCGATGGGGGATTAAAAATTCGCTAGTGCTATCGCCTCTTTGTCGTTGAAAAAAAAAGTGAGCTTCTTTTATGTGGGTATCAAAACTTTTCAACAAAGAATCATAGTGTGGTCCGAACTACTCTGAGTATGTTGGACCATACTGAAGTAATTGACATTTTTCATCAGCTTGCCAGAAATTTATTTTTTATGTTTATTATCATCGCTACTTTGGACTACTCCCAAGCATTTGAATCTCTTTTTCATACATCACCAATAGAGTTAATGCGTACACTCCTGCAGCATCACAAAAAACTTTGTAACAAGGATTATCCGAAAAACTCGTGATATCCGCGGCTTTTTCCGAGCTCACCGTTGAGATACGTACGTATATGTGAGTGTGGGGGTATCTCTCTCTATGGAAACAAAGGGAAAAAACTCGCACGGATCGTCCCTTTGACGCGGACTGCGTCAAAAATGAAACGGATAAAAAGAGCCGGGGGAGAGTCGGGTAGCCTCGTTGTTCGAAAATCGAGAGCTCCGCTAACGAGATGCACAGCGAGCGCCCTTGTTTGCAATAAAAAAGTGCGACGTGGAAAAAAAAATATAGATTGGAATGTACGTGCGTATATATAGCTTTGAAGCACATTACTACGAGAAAAAAAAGCTCTTCTTCGCTCATCGGAGTGAAGGACAGTGACAATGGTGACACAGATAATGGAGTGCTTCAACCAATCGTGGGCCCATGCAACGCGCGTACTTGAACAGTCATTAATTAATCACGCGTGTTTTTGTGCTTTCTGTAATTTGATTGTTCATCGCGTGCTCGCATGTAACATGTTGATACGATGTAACGTAGATTCGGGTGATAAACGTAATAAATGGCACCCTCAACAGTGACATACATACATTACATGTACTCAATGACACGGGTAAAGGACAAAATTTGAGTATACCAGCGCCTGAAGCAATCACTCGGTAAAAGTATCTGTTTGCCGGAGGCCCGACGCTGTCGTCCACCAAAGAGATCGCAAAGAAAAAAAGCCAAAAGAAGGAAAAAAAAAACGGTTGGCGCGCACGCCCGTGGCAAAGACACAGAGAGACGGAGGATGAAAGGGGAGACAGAATAAACGTCCGAGCGATTAAGATCAAAAGCAGCCAGGAGCGAGAGCACGCGAGTCTAGCTTGGCTGATGGAATAAAAATCTCAAGAGAGAACCCAGAGAAGTACAACCAGTGGCAGCACACCGAAAGATTCTCTCGCACACGCGCTGGTATACAATATAAGGGAACAGAAAGAGTCGCGAGAAAAAGAAACGGCGGCAGAGGTATGTATAACATCTCTGTGAATATTCACATATGCTTTTTCACTGCATGCCATTCCACCCCTGGACGCAGTAAAACAGAAAAAAAGTCGATTCTGGATAAAAGTACTCTTCAGACTAAGACCGTATACGCCCGACACTTTCGGTAAGGCGCGTGCACATGCTATAATAGCTCATTGTATTGATCAAACACTTTTTTCACCACCTGCGGGAAAGCGGAAAAACGAGCAAAGATGCATTGCAAGGCCATCTTGTTTATACCAATCTATACGTTTTGCACACACCATACTTAATCATCTTTTATTCACACTGTGGTCCAGAGAAAGAAGCAAACTTGCACGATTCTTTAAACTCTTTTTCTCTTGTATGGGCCTACTTACAAACACCAACTCGCGCGTCTCTTTTACTCATTATTAGCCTTCTACATAGCCAAACTAACGACAAAGAGGCTTGCGTATGGATATCCCGACTACATGAATATCATATGCTATACAATATACATGTAACTAGAGGAGGAAGAGGCGGAGCACTGGCTATTTAGTGAATTTATACATGTATGAATGCGTATCGTTTTTTTCCCGCTTTTTTTTCCTCTGGCAGTTTTCTGTGTTCATTCAAGAGTTCAACTGGTGCATGGGTATATACTCTGCCGAATAGTAAGGTTGTTTAGAATTACTTTTGAAGTATCGAAAATCACATGTACACTTGTCGTACATCAGCTGCAGTGTATAAATACACGCTCAAGTTTTACAGTAAATTTTTCGAGATTTCATCGGCGTCCCAATAGTTAAATGAAATAGTTTTTTCTTGATTACAGGATTCATTGATATCCGAACAAAATCACGCGATCGAAAAGCTCCACCTATATGCTTGTATACAGGCGAGCAAGTATTTCTCAGACCTCCAAAAAAAAAAGGAAAAAAAAATCTAAAAAGAGATAAAAATATTTAAATACCATGCTCCCTATTTGATCTTCCTTTTGTTACTCCCTCTTTTGGGGCACCTTGTGGTCGAGCACCGCCTCCTCTCTCTCACTCGACCCTCAGAACCTAGTAAGCATATATTATACTATACGCCCACTACACGCTGCTCCGAATTTTAATTTCCTGCCCCCGTCCCCATCCACACTCCTTTCGTGAGAAAGAAGTCCAAGGGGGTTGAGGCTCCTCTTCCCTCTCCCGCAAGTATACGTGCACTTTGCGCGGCCTCCTTTGTTTATTGATTAGAAGGAGAATTCTTCCAACTTCCAACTCGACAATGGCTCCTCGAGAAATTTGCAGTACGTACATATATGCTGGCGTACGTACATGTTCGCGAGGTATGTGACTCCCCTTGGGACATTTTGCCAAGGTACCTGTACGCTAAGAGGGACAAGCATCGTGTCCTTCTACCGATACACTGTAATATAGTGGGCATCGGGTAATTGATCCGGTGTTAATTGTTCGGCTCCCCCCCAAGTGGAATTTACCCATATTGTCCGTCGCAACGTATTATTCTTGCTTTTTCTTTTTGCCGTGGATTGTGGGAACGTCCTTTTATTGTACGTGCGTTTCAAGGATACGCACTGCGCCGTTTAACCTTTACGGATTTGATCGAGTAAACAAACGTATCCACAATATTTAAAATAGAGATCCTTATTACCCTCACACGTATGTTCCATTTTAAATTGAAAACCATTCGGGTACAGCTAATTAATAATAAAGGAAACTCAAAGCTCCCTGGAAAACTGCATGGGGGGGGGGGAAAGACCACGCCATACACGGTCAATAAAGCAAGAGGGCAGTGAAAAAATAAAAGAGAGGTGGATGCGGTGCGAGTCAAAAGCAAGCTACCCCTCCTCCTCCCCCTCGAGAGAAAATTAAAAGAAGAAAAGAAAGAGTGGGAGGCAGGCCCTTTTCGCACACTACCCCTTTGATTTTATCCGTTTACCCTCTGACGTTTTTCGACGATGAGTAATCAGCCGGCGTCCCTCCTTCTCTCTCTGCTTTTACTCACCTCCCTCTCTCTCTCTCTCTCTCTCTCTCTAGTACCTGCTACGAATTTTGTATGCCCAGGTAAATACAACACAGCACGCTGTGTATAAGTAATGTACAAAAAAGTATCGTTGTATCCGAGAAAAAGGATAAATGTACCCTTTTTGAAAATAAGGGTGATTACTTACCTTCCCCGTGTAATACATTTAGATGATATTTGGTAAACAAAACTCAAAATTGGAGCGAGTAAGCGGATAGCTCGGATGATTCCTTTTTCCTTGAATTTTGTAGCGAAGGTGCCACTGTTTCATTCATAAGCACTGCGATAACGGCAAACTTTTCTTCCTCTCGAGATTACATTGAGTTGACACTACGAAATTATGGAAAAAAAAATTCTCCAACTGCTTGCTTCTTGATATGCATAAGAAACATTCCAAGTGGCAAGACATCGAACAATAATCAATAACCACTAGGTATATATACATAAGATCGCGTATACAGCTGTGCACAACCCCAAGAACCAAATGTTGCGTGTCTTCGTCGTTGAGCGAAAAAGAAAAACAAAAAAAAAAAAATTTGCCTTAAAAACAACGTCAATTATATGTATACACCAGCAGGTTTCTCCAACCAAACATCATCAGGTACAATCCACCATAGAAGTACAGCATGCACATATACAAGTAGGGTACAACGTCTTTCCTCATCCCATATTGCCTCTTGTATTCTCCGTGAGTAACCAAGTACACACATAAGCTCGTAGGTATAACGTGACCACTTGCTATCTCTCCCCCTCACTCTGGTTTGCTCATCCATATACACCTGATGCATATACACACCGTGTACCAGCCATACGGCGGTGTATGGACGACATGGTTGTTTTACCCGAGAGAGAGAGAGAGAGAGGGCCTCCGTTTATTTAGAAAAGGTATATCGATCTCCTTCCTCTATTGGCCAAGTGCAAGTGATGGGAAGGGATAGAGGAGTCGACGCCAGCGTGCGTAGTGGCGAAAACAGGAAACCTGGGGTACCAAATTACTGTTATTTTTGTTTAATTAAGGAAAGAATAACAGTATTTCGGCAAAAAGAAAGATAAATACGCGAAATAAGACATGATCATTGTGATTTCTATTATTTAAACGTTTATGAAATATGGGTGTAAGAAAGTGCTATGTTGTTCAGTGTAACGGTAGCGCAAAGACAAATGGAGTAAAATTACATAAATTTCAATGATTATCCAACTGTAAATAAAAGTTATTTTCATGTGCATTGCAACTTAGACAATTTTCAAAATAATCTGAATAAAATGTACACACAGGTTAACTTTGTACGGAGCTGAAGTTACCGAGGTCTGCCTTATTACGACGGCACTTGTCAAATTGCTAACTCCATCACTTTGAAATTTTGTAACATCGCACACATGACTATACTTTTAACCAACTGTTTACCTTTTTTTAAGGCTTCAGAGTTAAAACAAATCGAGTGTGTGATATTCCTAAAGCCTGTTTTTATGATAACATCCATTATCAGATAAATAAATACACTAATTTTTTGCTAGTTAATTAATTATTACTCAAAGTGTGCATCGGTGTCTGCTGTTGACGTGTAATGTGGGTACCCACGGTTGCATGATTTTGACACCAAGGGTGGCGCTGCATGACATGCAACTGGCCAATACGTGAACTATACATCTTTATTTTTTTAAATATTAGAGTGCTCTACGTCCGGCTCCTTTAATAAGGGCACTTAGCACTTGGGAGAAGGAAGGGAAGAGGGATGGGAGGCCTCCCATTACTGGGAGGGGGGTAGGGAAAAAATTAGGCAATTATGCTGCGAGGAGGTCGCCTAAAACCCTCCTCGAGGAGCATTGCGTGGTGAAAAAGCACATGTAAAAAATCACAGAGGTACTTGCCTGGAAAAGTCGCACTGGCCGGGAATCGAACCACGGTCTCCCGCGTGCCAATCCATGACCTGGCTGACTGAGCCACCGCGCGTTCGCACTATATATCTCCTGCTCTTCTCTCGCGGACCCTGCTATGCCTATAGTCTATTCGCGAGAGGGAAAGCCGAGCCGGCACGCCAGAGAAGGAGGTGTATACACGGAAAGCGGGTCGATGCTGGGCTGCGCGCGGCGTTCCTTACACATAGGTAGAGGCAAAAGAGAGAAAGAGATGAGATTTCCCCTACAGGTACCTCTGATGTATACACCCTGTCCCTCTCCGACTATACCAGCGTGGAGGTAATGAAGCGTCCGTTTGAATTTTTAAGCGAGCCACCCTCCTCCCCGACCCGACCCCATATCTCCCTCTACACACACAGTATGAAATACACGCACCCTCGTACACGTATAGGTATATAACTCCAATAACAGAGTCAAAGAGAGAAAGGAAGCCGGGGGTGCGCTTGCGAGCTTAAACGTATATAAGCTCGCTGCTGCATGGGTTTTAAGCAGCGTCAACGGCGCCTTTACCGGTGTAACTCCCCATCCTGAATGTCCATTCATTCCAACCAGACTTTCCAGACCCTCTGTATCTATATACCTACACAGTTGTTCGTGTATACATGTGATGCACGTACTCTACGTAGGTATACACGTATGTTATATATATTGGAGGGCGAGGGGGTGCAACAACTCCTTATACAGGATATATATACACGCGAGTCCTCGAACCTCATCCGAAGCACGTGTGTTTGTATATATATATATATATATATGTATGTATATATATATATATATATACGCGGACCTGCACCCATTTTTCCATAGAGGTTTTGCGGCGCATCGCTGCGTATTCAGGCTTCCTTTATATTTTTCTGGACCCACACTTTGTGTATATTTGTGTGTGTGTGTGTATATATATATATATATAAAGTATAAGTACACCACGCATATATATACACTTGGTGCAGAGCGTATCAACTCCTTTCTGGTATATAAGCGCGCGTGTACATATTTTATGAATTTCAATGCGGGTTTGTTAATTTGCCGATCAGCCGATAAGCTCGGCTGGCCTCCACGTTTCGTCGTCCCTCCGTGTTGCGTATATTATACACACCATTGGCTCGAGCCGAGGAGAGCTTTCTTTTTTACTCATTTTCATCGCCAATGCGATGATTTTAATCCAGCATTACTTGTTTTTTTTTTTTTTTTTTTTTTCTCCAACCGCTTTCCCGACGTATCAATGGGGTGCTCTGCAGTGCACTCGTTTTATCCTTTGATACTACACGCACGCCTTTTCACTCGAACCGCGCGTGTACGTAGGTACCACACGATTCGACGGATCGATCAATTAAAAAAAAAAAAAAAAAAAAAAAAAAAAAAAGAGTAGAGCACCGAATGTGCGTAGTGGGACTTGTATGCAAACTAAGAAAATGTCGCAGCGTTACAATACAGGTACGAGCATATATAAGCGAATGTGTGGGCGATGAATATTACACGCGCTCGCGCCCCGGGAAACTGAATCATGCGCGGACGACCCGATCTCTCGACGTCACCCTCAATACGGGCCCAACATCCACACTCGTTCGTATTAATTTAACACTGAATTTTTTCACGCACATGTAATCTCGGTCGTGCGTTTGATTTTCCACCATTCGATGGCCCTCTTTACTATATTATGGGAGCTGACTCGGGTGAGCGTAAACCATCGTTTGGCCATCTCTTTTTATCTTCTCCAACGTTATGCAACCCCTGCCCACGCACTCGAAAACAGAGCTGCGACAGCCAATGTATACGTCGATTCGATTATTCCGGCTTAACAGCCCCTGCTTTGGTACTATCATCACCTGCCAGCCCTCTCGTTCACCCGAAAAGGTACAAACGAACCTCCTAGAAATTTGCACGAGCCAGTCATCCCTGTACGTTACATACCTGTACCACAATATACCCTCCCGAAACTTGGCTAACCACGTTACGAAGCAATTATACCTTAATTTCGAGAGCCCCGGAGCGTTATAACGCGTATCAGCCCGAATATACTTCGTTTGGGGGACTTCTTGCTCCGAAGCAACGTGTTTCGTGTATATACATAATACATATATATACAAATAATTCCTTCTTTATATGTTTACGGATGGGTATAACACTTATAACACTTACGACGCACTTATTGACTCATCTCCGTCCCACTTGTGTATAATAATAATAATGTGTACTATATAATATACGAGTACCTTACATACTGTTATTTCGGAGCGATATAATTTTCATTCGACGATACGGTAAGGCATGGTATACGTTACATCTAACGCACGTATATAGATTGTACTTATACCCCGTGTGAACTTGTGCGTATCCATATTTACTCAATGATCAATTTCAACCTCCTATACGAGCCGACGAAGGTTTTGCACTTTGCGTTACATTATAGGCGTCGAAGTGTAACGTGACCACTATATACATTATATGGTCAATCCTGCGGTCAACCGTGTGTGTTACTTTCCGCGTTC
Organism: Copidosoma floridanum; assembly: GCF_000648655.2. The sequence continues at coordinate 434,484 of NW_019379561.1, forward strand.
TCCTTACAGGTGCATTACACAAGCACAAATCCATCGCGAGTAATTACCCGCCTTAAAAGTCGCGTATTACCGCTACCGTGCAATTGCCCCGGCGCTGACCGGCATAACATATACATACTACACACCCGTGCCGCTAAAACGTTTTTCCTCTCACGCGTGCATGTATATATACATAAGGTGCCCTCCAGCGTACACCATGTGTTTTGTACATATTTGCACAAGCCCTGATTAGAATATCTATGTATATATATACACCCGTGCTCGCCAAGGCCGTAATTTCATCCATCCTCTGTGCGATGCGTTACAACGTGATAGTTGTAAAAAAATTATATTCCTTTCGCAGCAGCTCTCGCGCATCATATCCCCAGCCCCCACAGTCCGTAGGTAAATACCCGCAGCCTTGGAGGAAACGGAGGAAGGTATTAAAAGCGTAGGTGGGAGGGGGGTCGGGTGGATCGTTACGGGAAAACCATGGCCATTAGTTTCCTGAGCTTTTGCGGTGGAGAGCCCCCCCCCCCCCGATGTGTATAGGCCGTACGCGGTGGGATTAGCGCCCCGAGGATTCGGCTAGGGGCCGAAGAGAGAACGGGGGAAATTTATACACGTGTATACGCGCGTCTAACATCCGCATCGTCATCTATGTATATATATATATGTACATATACATCCATGTGTGCAATGTTTTTTGGTTTTTTCTTTCCTGCCCTCGAAGCTTTGCGGCTCGTCAGGTGTGGATGTTACGTGTAATGTGCCCGCGTGTATCTGCACCTATGCAGCTTGTATGGACCCTCGATGGTGATGATGATGATGACTACCGATATACATACGTTTATCTATACTGAGGGTGTACGGTGCAAAATCGATTCTCGAGGGAAGCAGTATATACGTAGGAATAGACGGGGGGATGAAAATTGGAGGCGAGAGCCCGGCAGTTTAGCAACCTACTGCTAAACCTAGGCGTCATTGGCTCGGCAACTGTCAATGCAGCTGCTCTCTCGGTTAATCGGAAACATATACGAGGCGTGTGTGCCCCGTATACCTATTGCCCATAGATATGCCCTTCGCTTGGACTTTAATTCGGAGCATATTACGCGGAAAGAGAGAGGGAAGAAACGAGCACAGAGTACCGCGCGGTGCAAGCTCTTGCGGTTTCGCGGTTGCCGCAGCCTGCGATCGATTATCCACTTTTCTGCTTGGAGCAGTGCCGGCCCCTTTTTAAGCCTCCGCAGTCTGCTTTCCTTTTTTTTTTTTTTTTTTTTTTTTTTGTTTTTTTTCTCTTTGCATCGGACTACTTCGATTTGCCGGGTGCGGTTGCGTGCTGATTGCGCGAGATGTAACCATCGCTTCTCCTCCATTCGGCCCAAAGTTTTCATTTATACCTTACTTTCGTTCGATTTTGCTTTTTTTTTCTTTTTTTCTTCTTCTTCTTATAGCTCTTATTTTTTTTCTCCGCAGCCGGCGATGGGTGCTGTTGTACACCCACCGGTTGCCGCACGCGCGTTTCGGATTATTGTTTTTCAATGTTCGGCTCCGCTTGATTGAATCGTGCCATGAGAAACGCGAGGCGCGTGCTCTCCCTTTGAGGGCCTCGTTTTGCCAAACTCTGGGAGTGCCGTTGCACACGGCGCAGCGCCAAGTGGATCTTATTGAATTTAAAGGTTGTACTTTCGGGGTGAATTTACCAAATTGCTTAAATACAGCTCTGGTGGAGTTGTAACATCAACATTTTTCGAATCAAAAGTCAGTCGAGGTGAGCGAACCAGTCACCCGTACCACTTGCACGATAAAAAAAAAAAAATGAAATAAAATAAAATAGACGTCCACTGGAAAATCTCGAGGGTACTCTACGCGAGAGGAAAGAAGAAGGAAAGGAGAGTGCGGTCGCCGCGTTTAATTTCCGGCGAGAAAAACCAACAGAGTTCGGCCCTTTAGTTATTTTACGCGGGAGCTCGGACCGATTTTTTTTATTAAAAGCCAAGCAAACGTTTCATTTTTAATCAAGCTCTTTACCGCTTGGACCTTTCCGTCCACCGAATTTTTTTGATTCATCGGATGGGCGTGGATTTTTTTTCAAAAACCAATGTTTGCTCAATAGGTGCTTTGGAAAAAGCAATTTGAAACGGCTTCGTCGTTACTTCATTCGGTTATCAAATAAAATTTCAGTAAGCCCTTTCGTCGAGTTTGTGAAAAGCCCGTAAAAACGCAATTAACGATTGAAGAAGAAAAAAAAATTCCCCCACGCAAACGAAAAACACATGGTTGGATTTTTCATTTAAACTGCCGTCTCCGTATAAAAATAAGACACCCGTATCAATAAACATTTTTACCGACTCTGGGCACACGCGCAATAAACCCCTCCGACGTTTTACGAGCCTCTTCTTGTGAAAAATAAACGCCACCGAGCGGTACATATACGTAAAGCAGCAGTAGCCCAGGCAAGTGTGTAAACAGACGCGTCATCCTTGCCGGCAAACGGGAGCAGAGAAGAATTTACAACCAGATCCACCTCAATAACTCAGAGGGTCCGCGCGCGTGGGCACACACGAGCACGCGCGTGATACGTGCGCTAGACAAACGTTGAAAACGAGAAGCCGCACTCACGCTTATACGTATATATTTTCGATCTCTCAGCGGACACCGGTACCTCTATTAATACATCCTTTGATACCTCGTACCTTGTATACTCATTTTTTTTTTTTCCTTTCATTTTTTTACATGCGCACTTAAAATTCGAAAAATTCCCTCCTTTGATAAAACTTGATTTTCCGTTCCAAGGATTGAATTTAAAAAAATAATCCAAACGACTTTCGAAGTCGTCGGTGCCGCGAAAGTGTATCGGCCTCTCGGTCGGCCCCGTAAAAGGGACACTCGCGCGCACGAAAGCAGCATTCGAGGGACGATTCGACGGCTCCGGTGATACCTCGTGCTCCTCGCGAGCCGAGTCCTCCGATTTTACGCGAGCTTCCGGCAGCCGTCCGACGCGGGGCATGGAATTATGGCTCTGGCGAAGTTTCGCTGCTGCATCAACCCTTGGCCTATCCCAAGGAGCCAGTTGAGCGTTTACGATCAAAAACACATCACGTCGATGACCATTTGTTTCGCCATCTGCGTCGTTAATCGATGCCTTTAACTTGCAACTTTTATCGTGCTAGAGTATCGCACGACACAGCCCACGTCCGCAGAGAGAGAGAGAGAGATCGTATATCTGGTCGGTGCAATTATTACTCGTCACGGTCGACAGTTCCGTGTGGAACAATCGTTTTCATCTGTTGCGAGAGAACGAGCCTGCATGCATTCAGATAAAAGAACAACAAAACGCCCCAGATAATATATAAGACATCAGTCATCGGACGTCCAGGTATACGTATATAATATGTATGTACAATACAACGCGCCCATCTTTCTCTCTCTCTCCCGTTGCGCCTGCAACCATCAGCTGCCGCCCCATTGTTGTCGATAGTTTGATGCTCGACTTTCTGCTTTCATTCCGTACAATGAGCGCATAAATATACATATACATACACACTATCAGCGTTGTTATCGGCCAATTATTTTCCGTTCGGATAGCCAACTAATTACGCGACGGAAATTAGATAGCCGCCGCCGTAATATCTCTCCCCGAGCTGCACCCAACAAATACAGGGGGGTACAGGGGAGGTCGGAAGCTCCTTCCCGTTCGTTAGCTGTATCGACTTTTTTCGAGCTTTACAGCCTGTAGAAAAGGGTTGGATTTCAGTGGAAGCGCCAATCGTTGCGGATCTTCGTCTCGGGGGGTGGTGGGCAAAGTATATACATATACATACCGGGTAATTAAGAAATGGCCGGACACAGAGAAGTACAACAAAGAATAACTCATCTCTTTCTCTCGATCTTCCGTCTAAACAGTCGTGGATCGCTCCCTCTCGCCGTCCCCTTGAATGGATAGTCCGAAATATCGGACGGAAGATCGATAGTGTCGAGAAATGATGGATGACAGGAGATGAAAGAACACACGGGATTACTATCGCTCGAGACCTTTTGTTTTGATTGTTGAAACAACAACAACGCACGCGTGGTGGGTGAAAAATTTCCACCATGATATACTCGGCTCAAATGGCACCGAGTGATGAATTTTCTAGGATTACATGCCGTGGTGCTGTTTATTCGAAACGCCACCCGCATTATATATACCACCTACACGTGAGTTACCAGCAAAAGATTAATAAACTCCGGCGCGGGTGCGTGTGTATCTCGTCGACCCCACCAGCGAGCTTTCATTTTACTCTTTACTTCTGGATACTGAGATACATCAGTTTTTTGCAGCTTTTCCCGGAAATTCAAAGCCGGCCCCCTCACCTGCGCTCTGCTCGAAACTTTCCCTGCATAATAGTAATACGCCGAGGATCGGGCAGTTGCGTTATCGCTCATCTTCGCGGGATCCTCCCATGACTCGTTGACACGCATTCCCTTTGGCGCAAAAAAAAAAAAAAAAGAAAAAACAAGGTAGTGGCAAAACATCCCTCTTGTATCCCAAATGTGGAGCGATATCTTCATCCACCTCGCGTATACACAACGGGCCCTGTAAACGTGGCACATACGGGCACTAATTGCAGCTCTCCGGCCACGTATTGCGTTCTGGTAGCTCTCGCACGTAGGTAGTGCCGAGCGCCCGGGGAATAGGGTTTAATTCACCTCCATCTGAAAGTATATATGTTTATCAATATACTTTTCTACATTAAGAGGAAACCGTATGATTGACATAAACGTCGGAACGTATAAGAGTGTATAAAACGTTGCGAACGGAAGAAAAAAAGTAGAATACTAAATAGTCAAGCTGCTCATTGAGTGCAATGCAAAGTATACGGTGAGGCAGAAGAATGAATTATCAAATTAACAAATAAAATAATTGCAAGAATAAACACCACCGCTTGGAAGCCGAACGTATAGGAGAAAGAAAGAGAGAGTGAGAGAGAGAGAGAGTATGTGTGTTAGAGACAGAGAGAGAACAAAGAAAAAAAAATAAACTTACTGCGAATTTTCCTGGAAAAATGTGCCTGCGATGAGCCAGATTAACCGAACAAGCGCACACACGCTCGGGCTTCGTCATCCATTGTGACGTAGAAAGGAGGTTACCACGTTCTCGCTTTTTAATGCAAGGGTGAAGAGAGGAAGCACCTTCCACCCTTGCACGGGGAAAAATGATTTGCCAACACCGGTTTTAGGTTTAAAAAACAAATAATTCCTGAAAGGTAGGGGAGCTTGCCGGTGGCGGTACGAGCGAATGTACTATGACGGTCGAGTCTTTAGTTTTCTGCCGCAGTCGAGAGCGGCGGCGCCAATCGCCAATCATTTTTATGGTTTGCGGTTAAGCTTAGTTTAATTGTATAAATCTTTTGGGCTTAGCCAGCTGTAGCCACATAGTTCGAGCGAAGGAAAGGATTTAAAATAAATTCCGTTTCGTGCAAGTAGTTAAATAACAGATTTGGAGCTTAAGAGTCAAATTTAATTAAAATTGTAATTCATTGCCTACTCTTTTAAGGGCTTTCACGACCCTTCATTGGCGATGTAAGTGAAAATAGGATAAAGTTGATCAAGCCAATTTAAATATTTTAGAATCTGCACTGGTTGCTATTTGGGAGCTTCCATCTTTGATTGCCAAATGAATTTTGGATGTCGATTCATCAACGCGACGTAATCTCAAGATAAAAAAAAAAAAAAAGGAACGAAATAAATAAACTCCCAGGCAATGCTCACGAAATTCTCAAATTCAAATTGAAATTTCCAGGCTTCATTTCTCTAAGCGCATCAATTACGCACACCTCTGCACTTCCTCCTTTAAGTTCCTCTCTCTCTCTTTTGCTAGATTTGCCATTTATATCCTCCACCACGAGCTATACATGTACCCACACCCACACTCGCGATTCAAGCCCACGCTCGTGCATACACACATCTATCTCTCACAAAAGGAAGACGAGACACGCGAGTAGAGTAAGAGTCTCTCTAGCATTGCAATTAACTCCATTAATAAAGCGCGTGGTAACATCTCCGTGAGCCGGTGTCGCCTCGGCCGGAAGGTGGATTTTCATTCGCGGCATCTCGCGGCTTACTTTGCTTGCGCGCATTTTATAAGCCAAACTCGTACGATATGTCGGTCTGCGTTTCCACACGCCCGAACGATCTGTCGATGCGGTCGAGCCCAACAACGGGCACTTACCGATCATTTAAGCGAACACCGATGATGCGTGGATAAATAATACGACCCATCCGAAATGCTCATCAATAATCATTTTAACGAGACTTGGATTTAACGCGCCATAGTTTCCTTCACGGTGTAAATCCAAAATTCGAAGTACACATCGATGAATTGATCCACCCAACAGGTGTAAGGTACAACACCCAATGGCAAAAAAATCCATATTCTCAATATTCCCCGAACGCGATCTCACACCAGCTGTGACCAAAGTCTCGTGGAGCATCATCTTCCCGAGCACAATATCGGCAAAGTGACGCAACTCGGAATTAAACTCTGTCCGGTCACAAAAAACGAGCAACGAGGCCGTGTGTGCATTGACTCCTCTTTGCGACGTACCCGCGTACACAAAAGACACCCTATAGCTCCTGTTTTACGTTTTTCGCGTGAAAGCGTTACCGTATCCTCGCTAAGGAATCGCCGTAAAATGCGCGAGGGCTGGTAAGGAAAAGATCATTCGCGGAAGTCGCAAAGTGCTGAAAGCCCCAAAAAATCACCGTCGAGACTTGCGTGGAGAAGATTTCCCTCGACCATATAGCAACGAGGATTGAGCCAAAAGCTCGCGCGTAATTTTTATTATTTTGACTGCACTCGCGCGGGTTGTACACCTATGTGTGTGTACAGCCATACAACATACCTGCACCGACGTATAATCGGGAGCTTCGTAAAAACGGGCCGGCACATAACTCTTCCCCGCCTCCTTTACGAGTATACATATATATCCGCGTGTATAGGTGCAGCGATCCTCGGCCGGCAACATCGGCGGCTCTCGCAAAAGGTCCATAGGAGGCTCGTTATGGAAAACAAGCGCTCGCTTGTATAGATGTGTAGGCAGGTATATATGCGCACCCAAAGCTTTTGCCATTGCCTTTATACGTACACACCTGTAGGTATACAGCTCACATTGGTGTGCCCAACTTACGTGTGTCATGTTGGTGAGCCTACAATATTGCGTATATGGGCACTCAGGAGGAAGAATCGCGTGCTGCGCTATGCTCCGGTGCAGGAGAGAGGCGCGGCAGCCATATATTATATACCCCGTGTGTACCAGGAGGTACCGAAAAGCCGGCTTTAAAGCTCGACGCGGGAGGAAGAGAGAGCGCCCACTCGCCCTAATTATATTTTAATGCGATTCGCGCTCCCTATACAAGCTGTAAAGGTTGTGTGTTTTTATTTTTCACGGCTGCATCTTTTTTTTTTGTTTTTTTTTTTTTTTGGCCAAAGCAGGGGCCCATGTGCGCATACGTATATATACGACATGCACTCTCTGTCGGAAGAGATTAAAGGACGGGCCAAGCCAGAGGTCAGGGGTTTGGCTGCGATGTAATAATATTGTGTTTCGGAGCAGCGAAAGGTCGAGCTGAGAGAAAGAACTGGGCGTGTATATATATATATATATATATGTACACATCCTGGATGGGTTATTAAATGCCATTTAGTTGATGCTCAATGAAGACGTTGGGATGGACGCGAGGCAGCGTACTGCCACTCACTCGCTCGCTGAGGTTATTATTCCGGTTTTGCAATCTCAATTGGCGGTGGGAAAGGTTTTTTTTTTTGTTTTTGTAGGCGCTCGTTGACGTTTGATTGAGACAAAGGGGTTTTTAAAACGTAACGCGTGAGGATCCCGTTCATTTTTAAATTTGATTCTTTTTTTTTCTTTTTTCTTACAATATTGTACGTTGGAACGAAGAGTTGAAATATTTTAGCATGTAAAAGTAAAAAATCAGTTGAACGAAAATTCGACCGATGTACCGAATGTTAACAATTTGATGAAACTGCGCTTGAAAACGGGATAAAGTTTCACCCAGCCGAAGCACGTTCCTCGCATTGTACACCGGAAGCGATAAAAACCAATTAGATCGAGACGAAAAACCTAAATTCCGCAAGCACGTGTGAAATACACTTGAAAATATATAATCATCGAAAAAGCACAAACTAGCGGTAACACGGAAAAATCACACGAGATGATTGTTGACCCCGAAATTTCGACGCGTACGCGTGATGTTAACAAAAAAAGCCCACCTGACGGCCGAGACGTGCAAACTCGCTCTCAGAGAAAACGCGCAATGGAGTACACGATATGAATAACGTACCCTATACACGGTACGCTGGCAAAAGCCGCGAGGAGATAATATAACGGCTTCGGAGTTTTGCGTCATTAGCGACCGGCCTGCACCTCCGATGTTGGCCAAGAAGCGACATGAGAATGCGATGCATAATGGTATCTATGCACGTGACGCTCCATTACATTCGAACAGTGCGTTGTAATTTTTCCATCCGGAGGAGCGTGGGTTGCACTCGGGCGTGCGGATATCACGTTTATAGTATTGCATTATGGCCCAAGACGCTCGTGTGTTGGACAATTAGCGTAAAAAGATGCCTGGTTCGGTGGACACCAACGGAGATGTGTTATTTGAACTGGTACTTGATCGAAACGTGTGAAAAAAGCTCGCGAGCAGCTGATTAAAATAATTGAAAATTTATTCAAACGGCGACGATCACCACCTGTAGGGAGTGCGTCCTTCCTGATTATAATCACGTGGTATACCTACACTCGAAGTACATGAATTTCGCAATATTTCCCCGTACAATTTTAAACAGTTAAATGTACCGTATATCCCCTTACCGACTGCATTAGCATCCGAATGAAAGGACTCGAAACTAAATTTCAATCCCAATTTACACTCGCGCCGCACGTGCGCGTCACTATTAAATTCCCCGCTGTTTGGCTCCTTCCGCCATAATATTATATACGTGTTGTGTGTAGGTACATGCTCCTCCAGAGCCTCGACTCTCTCTCTCTCTTTCGCTAATTATGCAATTATGAAGCCACGCTGTGTGTGTGTGTAATATAATATGATACATCCTCGTCCTTCTTCTCTCGAGCCTATTAAACTCACAATCTCGCCCCGAAATCGACAAGGCGACGAGATGTTAACTTTGGATAGTACACACATATATATATATGTACGTGTGTTTGTACGTATACGGAAGGGAATATATAGATACTCGCCTCTGTGATAAATGAACCGTAGAACCTCCTCTCTCTCGATTGTGCAACGTGAATGTGTATCGTCGCTTTCACCCGCACGACGATGCCGCACGAGATCGATATTTTTCCCATGATAAGAGCCCGTGCTTCTGGGTACGGCCAAGAGGAATATTTCAGTTTTAATTGAGCCCAGTCCCGAGAATAAAAACAAGGATGATTGTACACGTGTTGGCATCGCGAGGGAGCTAATTATGCGTCCCGCTCCTGTGTTTTAATGAAAATCATTTTTATCTTACGTAAGGGGCCGCTCTCCCCCTCGACCCGGGCCTCTAATTAATTAATGGGCTTTGTTCGCGATACCAGCCCGAGATTGAGCCGAAAACTGTTGTTCTTGTCGTCCTCGTTGTTGTATACTTGGTTGTTTTTTTAAGGAAAAAAAAAAAAAAATGTACACGCGTGCACCGGTGCTTTCGGTTCGTGCCAAACTGCATTCCCAGAAAAACCACTATATTACGTACGGTCTTGAAAAACAATCAAATGCGATACGTTGCATGTGTGTGTGTGTGTCTCTGCGATAAAACAAAACGCAATAATGAACAAACACAAGCGGGCGTTTATCAAAAGCGCTATTAATTATCGACTTTGTTTATTCGGAAAAACGGCATAAATTACATGGCATCTAAAAGCACGGGCCTATCGCGTGTTTGTGTAGGCAACAGTTGATTTATAATTAAACGGCTTGGACGCACATATTATAATATATATTACGCAAATGAAAGAAAAAAAGGACGAGAGGGGGGAAAAAAAGAGGGAAACTAATCCACGTTCTAATACCAGAGCGCATAATTAATCATCCCCACTGTATTGTGCGCGACCAGCACACGCGTATCTCCCATTCAAGCGTCGATACAAAAAAATCGCACCCAAATACGTGTGCACAGCGTCGGTGGCGGCTCAGTTGCTCCCCATTAATTATTTCGCAATCTTAAAACAAAGCCGAGCCAGAAAGAGATAGAGTACACGTGATCTAAAAATATGCTCTCTCCTAAAAGTAAAACGAAATACCGATGCGAAAGAAAGAAAAAAAAAAACAAAAAAGGGAAAAAACAACTACAAAAGGCACCCGCGACTTCTCTCGCGTAATACACCGCGCACGAGTAACCGATACGGTTACATTAACACGCGAATCGACAGAGGTAAAAATGAAAAGCCTCGCCCGACACCCTTATCTATGAATCAGGCATCACTTATGCCACACGATTGCGAAAGCCCTGCACAATAGATCCCGCGACTGTATACGTACCAGAGAGAGGGAGTTACTAATACAGCAACTACTCACTTGAAAATTGGCAAATTGCATTTGCCATGCGGCCTCTCCCGATATATCGTGCGATATAAATCAACCGAGGCCCCTTCCGCCCTGAAAGTTTCTAATAGCCTCTTCCGCGAGAATTCGCGAGTACAATAACAGAGCAATACTGCCCATAGAAATAGTTACCTGCGCATGTATATAATATATGTATGTATGTATACCCCAAGTCGATAAGACACACGTATGTTCGCGGGATCCTTGTTGCGACGACCAATTAGACGCCGAAATGCAAGCCGCATACTTACTTTGTACGTATCTCGGCATGTGAAAGAGTGCCGATGATAAAAGTAGGTGTACCTGCATGTTCGAAGATTTTTTTTCGCTCTACGCGCTCTGCATAATACGTATAACCCACATTGGCGTCTCTTTGGTGTTGCAAATTTTGCGTGCGTGCTTGTACGCACACTTTCTCCGTTTGTATACGTATACATGAAAATATGTAGGTATTGCTATCAAATGTGCCTCGCCTTATACCGCACACCTCGTGTGTATCATATGCATATATAAGGGACGAAATCATTTATCGATTCGCGTATGTAGTGGAAATTCAAATTCAATATAAAAGAGCCACTCGATCGATATATAAATCACGCCACTGTATGTATATATATATATGTATACGTGTCGCGCAATATAGTGGGGCATTGTGCTCTCGCGGAGGAGCTCTAATTTAGCTTACCGGCGCGCGGGCTATTTCACGTATGCGTATAATGATATAGGCAAATAAAAAAGTGCGCGTGGCGTGCCGTGAATGTGTCAACCAAAAAGAGGCTATTGGCGCACGGAAAGGGGAGCATTAAATTTGCCGCGGGATTAATTTGAATGTTATCGACGAGATTTATGCGAGGAGAAAGAGAGAGGCTTGGCCGATTTGGTTTTGCGCTATATTTGTCGAATGGAGGCCTACTTTGGGACATACTTTCGTGTTCGCGTGAGTTGATTAGATTCTACGAAACAATGTGTCGTACGCACGACTCGAGCTTTTCTTCCCTTTGAAGAGCTCCTCGGGCGTGGTCACGGCTCAGTTTGCTAAGGAGCCAGTCTTGGGTTACAAACGGGGCTCGGGTTAGCGTTTCAAACGGGTCGTTCAGGAAATTGTTTCAGAATTTTTTTTAAATGCTCATGTTGTACAACAGAGGGTTCATGAATTTATGGGAGATGGGGTTCAAGGTTTAAAAATCTCCCCCACACAGGTAGCAGCAAAAGTTCTCGATGTAAGTAGACCCGGTGTGCAGGTACAAACAAAATAAGGCTCTTCTTCCATGTGTTGGACGTACCTTAAAATGTACGCAAAAAAACGGAATATTTACCGCGTATAGTATAACGTATTATGTTGTGCCAAGTAGAGGGCATTTGTCATGAGTGTACAGTAATTATTTAGATGAAGTCTCGAACTACATCTCGTTGCCTGTCACGATTGAGCCAATCGTCTCTGTCACATGGAGCAGAGGTTGGTCCCATTGGAATGCACTGTACAACTCAATACTTAAAAAATTACTACAGAAAGAAATAAAATTGTACGTGGTATCGTTATACATATGAAAAAACTTAAAACTCGCGAATAAACGTCATTCTCCGCATACGCGTCATTTAAAAAAAAAAAATATAAGCCCCTACAAAGTATACGCGGACGTTATATAATTCGCCGAGCGATCGGCTGCGATCGCATGTGTGCAGCAGCCCATCGAACGCTCGATTTCCCGGCGATTAACACAACAATACCTCCTTTTTTTTTGTTCGCTCTCATTTTTGTGCTCTGCACCGGCTGCGCGCAGTATTTTCGCGTCTCTGGCTAATTGATCGGATGACGTTGCCTAATAGCGCTGAAATTTCGCGCTCGCGCCATTCGTTTTTCGAACGCTTTTTTCCCAAAGGGGGGTAAAAAAAAAAAAAAGGGCACGGGTGTGGAAGTGACGGGTGGACGCGCGAGGAAATTTCAAAGCGCGCGCGTGTAAATTTGTTTATTGGCGCGTGAAAAAAAAAAAAAAAAAGAAAAAAAAACAACAGTCGGCCGATGGTCGTTAGCGCGAGATACTGAATTTTGATGAAAAATGGGTGGGCCATCGGCCGTTGGATTTATTTATAGTGTGCACGTATACACCGTGGGGAGAAGTTTTTTTCTTTTTAAACATCAGGACTGGCGTTTAATTTTGAGTGATTGACGATTCATCGTGTCGTTCGATTACCATGAAAAACCATAGTCATGAATATACATGTGTTGTTTTTTCCTCCGTGACGAGACCTGATGTACCATGTGACACTCGAAAATTATCAGGGGGGGGGGGTAGTTTTTGTGAAACTCGTGTTTATTTTCCAGATTACATGAGCTCGCGCTGAAACCAAACGACGGAATCCTCAATCGACGTTCCCCCCTCGACTCCTGTATATACACGTACAGTTGGAAAGGTACGGAGAGGTCATCGGACTATTGAAACGGAAGAGCAAAAGCCCCGGGTCGGTCGATCGGTAAAAATAACAGAAAACAAACACACGCGCCGAACGGAAAGTATTCCTCCCGAGAGCCGCTGACGATGGCGCACGAAACATCCTCATTGTTCTGGCGCGTAGTATACGTACGTGGTTGACGAGGAGGCGACGCGGATAAGGCTCGCTTGATGAATGAACGCGGGGACGACTTCATTAATAGTCGACTTCCGCGAACGCTGCTGCGCGATTAGATAATACGCGGAGCTCTCTCCCTTTCTTTCGGGTATATACATGTATATACACGTATAGGCTGTCGTGCGTGTACATCGCGAGCTTCCGGCCCTCTTTCGCGAAATACATCGTATGTATACACACGCACGTACACGCGACAATAACAATATTTGGCAGGCGAGTGGGTGGGAGGGGTTGATAAGCAGCTGATGCACGAGGCGGACGCGGGAGCTTTTCCTCTTCGACAACGGGGGCCGTTCATTTGCACGTTAATTAAAAATAAATTTCAGCCTGGCCGGGGTGTCTCGTGGCTGTTGCAGCGTTCGATATTTTTGTACCTTTATTATGTATATACACATGGTACAGCTGTGTGGTCGGATCAGCCATTGACGATGTTTTTTTTTTTTTTTACTTTAGCCAAAAAGGGAAAAATTTTATCAAATTTTATCTTCTGAATACGTGTATTAAAAAATAATAATAATAAACTGCATAAACTCATTTGCATGATTTAACTCTTCTCTTTTTTTTTTTTTTTTTTTGTTTCAGGTAACTGCCTACTATTTTCACTTGTCCGAGCACTCGAAAGCCAAACGGAGAGAGAAATCACGCGAGTTTAACTATTACATAATTCACATTTGTAGAGCGAGTACAGTGGGATATTCACGAAAATTTACCAGTGAGTCAAAGGAGGGCGGAGGTCCCTGAAAACGAAAATAAGCTAGGGCTGCGTCCTCGTGACCCTCGTAAGCCCCATATTTTAATTACCAACAAAATCGAGCGTCAGCCGTGTGTAACGATGAAAAGCCCGTCGCGAAAGTGCATTATCGCTTGCAAGGGCTGGAGAAGTATATATGTATATATACATCCATATACATCAGGGTGCAAGAGTAAGAAGTTTGTTCGCCCTCGCTGGCTCTTAATTACAGCCTCGGAAAATCCGGATTAACGTTTCCCAGTCGTAATTAACGAGGTGCCGTCGCATCGGGCCTCTTCTTTTCCTGCGCCATTATAGTACCTCGGATCTCTGTTTCCCCCTCTATTTTCCAAAGGATTTCGGGGTATAGCCCACTATTATAATTATTGTCATTGCTGTTGTATTCGCATCGTATATGTATACAATGTAGGTTCTAAGGGAGGAGGTACGAAATTTTCAATAATTGAAATAACTTGACTGCAATGACGCGTGATTAATCTTTACACGCAATGATTGTTGCGACCAATGTCCAGAGGGCACTCCAATTGTCGTTTAATGATACCAACGTACACGTGTATGTGTGTACAAAACTCACGGGTCACGTATAAACGTCGATCAAATTTGTAACGCATCGGGCGTGACCGCATATAGATGTCGTAAAATTATTCGGAATGGGCTGTTCTTTGACGATCCTTTAACGATTAATTTACGCGCGACGCTTCGGGCGAAATCGATGCTGCGCCACACAACGCATACACATATAGGTATAATATACTCGGTGCAGTGGGAGCAGATTAAACTGTTTAACTATACTCCGCGCGATGCGTTTCCGACGGATTAAATCATCGATACGAAACGATGGTGATACAATCACCGCATGTATACACACATGCAATATTTATGCGAAAATTCACGCGTCAGATTCGTATGACCATCGACGCGACTGAATAACTTTGTTACTCCGCACAGGGTGTACAAAATAAACCAAGCACGTGTCGTTACATACTTTAAATTTGAAAACAATACGAATATATTCTGATTAAAGGGTGAAATCCAAAAATGTCAAAGGGGGAGAGGGGTGTAATTGATCTCCCCCGTAATTCCGCGATTCAACAGAAAATGTAAGCCCAGGAAGGCGGGGGATGAGGAGGGAAAAGGGTCAAGCTCTCATTCATCGTTGCTCGCACAAAAGCGACTGGTCCGCAGCCCTCTGCAAAGTACATAATACAGTCTGCCCCGTGTGTGTAAAACGGGTGGTAACAAAGGCCGGCCCCTCGAGAGCCACTATATACCTATATGTACAGAAGAAAGGGCGGCTGAAGCTCGCAGCGCTCTGATCGCAATAAAAATAAATTCAGAGAGAGAGAGAGAGCACTGGCCGATGTTATAACGGTAATCCCGCGGCGCCGCGTGTAATTTCAGCGAGAGGGGGGTGGGGGACGAGAGATATCGCCTTCGGGCTGTGTTTGATCATCCGCCCTTTTGGGAGCCCCCGACTTTTCGGAAAGAGTATTATTATAATCGCGAGTACGGGGACTCAATACCCGGGGATAGTCGGGCATGGCCCCGTGAAGTTTGATCGTTTTAATTGGGGCTTGATTATCAGCCCCGTGGACCCGTCTCTTCTTCGCGCGCCTCAATTGAATGTTATTGCTCTTCGTGGTTGTCGATAAAAATGAAATTTCGGAAATCAATCCATTCGAATCGTTATCCAACGTAGCTGGTGAAAAAAAAAAAGCTTGTACCCGTTGAAAATGCAAAAAGGGGCAAGAAGGATTAGAGCATGCAACGACAGCTCGTGTCCGTACAACAGCCGGAGGCAAAGTTCAAACGCCTGCCGACTTCTCTCGCACCTCCGGCCCGAAGTATATGTATACACTGCAAACGCTCTACGTCTGTGTGTGTAGGTGGATGGACTCACCCTTTGGCGGAGGGTATACAACGTCAAGGTGTACCAGCGTCAAAGCCCCGCTGATGGCCGCTACAGCAGAGCTCTGGATTCGTTAATATCGATTGGCCCACCCCCCCTCCCAGCCCTCGTTGCTCTCCCCGACTGTGTTGCTTCGCCGGGGCACCACCCGCATCCACTGTACATACACTGCACATGTTGTACACACACACAGGCGAGCCAAACGATACCAAGTTGGGAAAGAGTCACCTTTGCCGATGACGGACAGTTAATGGGCTTTTGGGAGGCTGTTTGTCGTCGGCTGCAGCCCACGACGATGTCTATCGTGTCTTGCATAATTCGATCTCGATTAATCATCATCATCATCATTATCATTGGGTGTTATCATTATTATATGAATTGTGAGGGAAAAGAATTGCAAATTGCGTAATTATCGAGACCCTGTCCGGTGATTAATGATGACTTTTGTACGTACACATTATCGAAGATCTGGGATAGCCAACGAGCTCAAACAGAACGAGACGGAAGGATCAACAAGCCCCGGTGTATTTGAGTATCGTAATGCCCTGACACGCGTGGGTGGGTTGCGCGCAAAAGTGTCTGTGTACGTCGTTATTCCGAAAATTATCGATCCTCAATTATTGCCGTTCGAAAATTCTCAACTAGCTATTTACTTCGAAATTAATAGCTAACCCCACCCCCTGCGGCGCGCCAACTCTCGCCCCGTGTCGCGATACCCACCCCTGCTAGTGACTCCTACCATGTGTACTATATACGTGCTAACAAACACTTGTATATATACATATACGACCGTATCGCGTTTCTCCTCGTTCGAGCAACGACGTCAAATCCCCGAGATTATACCGAGAGAGGGATGCGATGATCATTCGCCTCGTCTGGATCCCTTATTCGCTTACTACTGCATCGGAGAACCGAGAGAGAGAGAGAGAGAGAGAGGTGGAATTTGACGTGGCATAATCAGCCTAGAAATTTTGCGGGCGAGGTATACGGGGAACGAGCGATGTACGTCATTGTGTATGTGTGTCTGTATGTGTGTGTGGGGAGGGGCGAAACGAGCTGATGTAGAGTACAGCGTGTAAGGGAGAGAAGGGAATAATAACTCTATACACGGGGAGGAGGGGGTGATGCCGGTCCCGTATATATACACGTAACTGCTGCTGATGAGATGCCGGCTCCTGGCTTTCCATTATCGGTCATTTCGCGCTACGTTAGGTAAGGCTAGCCCCTCTGTCGGGGGATGCTACGTATGTATACTTACTTTCTAAACGAGATGTTATACACGCGTGTGGTGTCTTTTTTTTTCTCAATTGGTGTTTTATTTATTTATTTATTTATTTTTAATTTATTTATCACACGTTCGAAGTTGAAATATGTGATTTGAGCTTTGTTTCTTTGGCGCGTTCGCTCAGCGAGATAACCCCGCGACTTTTCAATCAATCATCGCGAAATTGCCGATAGTTGAGGATGTTTTTTTCCCAATTATAATGCACTCCATAGCGAAAACTTTCCCGATATCCATAACTCATAAATTGCGCGTAATCGTTAATTTTAGCTGTTTTTTTTCCATTCGACGTAGTGAAATGATTTATTCAAAAGCCTACAATTGACAATCACGTGCGAGCGGCTTTCCATTTTCGGTATATTATATGATATATCTGTCAGTGGCGGGCTTTGGACTCGGTTATTCGATCGTCTTCCCGCGGACAATCTGGTGATTCAAGATCTGCTTCAATGAGGCTATTATAAATGAGCTCGTAAAGTTTGGGATGAGCAATCGATGGTTAGCTGAAAATTGAGGGAGAGTAGAGTTACTATGGCCGGGCGAGATTTTCACTGGGCAACAGTGTGCCCACTGTATGATACTAGCTGCTCTTCTTTATTATTTTTTAGATGTACTTAAGTCGAGAGCCCGCGCAACATGTGTGGTGTGGTGTATAAAAAGAATCTGCTTATGTGTGTACTTTTTTTTTAATCTACCAGAGACGCGTGAATAGACCAACTGGAGCAGTTCGGCGTAGCTTTGCTACTCGAGAAAGTCAGAAGTCGAGTTCGAGACTCTGCAGGCAATTTTAATAATTGTATAACGTATAAACGGACATCAATGAGCCATTTAAAAATGCTCATATAAAGTGTAGTTAAATTAACGAGGGATCTTCATCTTCAGTTTTTTACTTAATATTTTTTGTTCTCTATTACGATACCAATTAGTTTCAGGAGCATAATTCCTCATCAAAAATTTTTTTATTCCGTAAATGGTTTGTTGAATTTTGTTACGTAATCCATATTCCGTTGAGTTTAATTCGTGACTTGGGAAATTTATAAAGAATCGTGTATAAAGTGACGGAGATATCCATTATTATCACGAAAATGGAAGGAGTCTTTGACCTTACGTAATGATGACATGATTTTTTTTTGTTTTAGCTTAACTATGTAAAATTAAGATAAGTAATTTATAACTTATCAAAAAAATACCAAGATTGACAGGTGATTGATTAAAAAAATCACGTTTCATGTTCGAATAATAGAAAATATGAAAAATGGTGTTGTATTGCTTTCCTTATTTGTAATTTTTTTAAAGCTTGGTTAAACAAGCAGAGACAAAAAGCTCGTACATTCCCAACAAAAGCGAGTATTTTTTATAAAAAAACAAATTAATATGAATTATTTACTACGACATTTAAAACCATCGCTATTGTTTATTTTTTTTTTTTTTTTTTTTTTTTCTGAGAAAGCAAAAAGAAATTTTGATCGAGTTAGCCAAAGTTTGA
The DNA here is from genome assembly GCF_000648655.2 of Copidosoma floridanum. The sequence continues at coordinate 453,130 of NW_019379561.1, forward strand.
TTGGCACACCTGGGTATAAGGACGCCACGTGCTAATGCACACACCAAGGGACAAAACAAAAACTCGGAGGAATTTCAATATTTGTCAACAAAAAAGCAGTCGGCTACCTTTGCAAACATTATCCCGTCCAACTGGACATTTTTCTTTTCTTATACCTCCTCATTTTCCACCCTTCGCGGGAAAGCGTTTGAAAAAAAGTGTCTCTCCCACGCATCGACGTACCGCCCTCGGACCCAGCAGCGGGCATTGAAAAATCCGAAACGGACGGGAGAAAACAACGAGCGAGCCACGTGAAAGCAGCACAAAAATCCAGACGGCGGACCATTAGCCGGACAAATATTTGAGGCATACCAACACACACAAAATATTCGCGCGTAAGCCGCATGTGTGGAAAAGCCATCGTGTATATATAGACAACAGCTACGTACACGCAAAAGTATCGATCTAGTTTTTCCACTCCCCGTTCTCCTCCGCACACTCTTTACCCATACAATATATAACACAAAGTGTGCGCGACGGCTCCCCCGAGAGCTACTGTTACGCTCGCGAGTTGTATATACATGTGTATATAATACATGTGTGTGTATTTATCAGTCGCGACGCGCTTCACATCTTAAGTGTTGGTTAATTAGGGGCTCGGGCGTTATCTGTCTCGGGCGCACACACGCAAAGCCGCGGACCCCGTGCTCCCTGTCATTAATTTCGATTGGACGTTTAGCGGGGAACACCGCAAATGATAATAATTTTTACAACGTACGCGCCGTGATTGCGTGCATTTTTGTGCACCCAGAGTCGTGTAGCCGTTATTTACCCATTTACAGTTTAATTAACTTGTATAACTGTGGTATCTGAACGGCACAATGATATATTTATCTCTCTCTCTTTATGCGTTGGAAAAAAAAAATCCCATAGGTTTCACAATACATACAGGGATGGTAACATTTTCATTTGGGTACCTATTATTACACTTGCTCGGGTAGCAGGTACCTGTTGTACGAAAAATCCCATTAATTTAACCGAAACAGCTTCGCACCTCCATGTACATTCACCGACCCACACACACGCCCAGACGTATAGTCGAAATGGTATACACATGCATACACGTACAAAATCACGACTAGAGAGCGGCAGAGAGAAAGACGAATGATTAATGAGCATGAGGAGAGAGAGAGAGACGACGTTTTGATTACGGCACACGAGTGACGCGAGGCAAGGGGGGGTAAGGGCACCTTCTTGGCTTCCGGCTCCTGGCAATCACGACATGCAATTAGAAGATAAATCATTTGTAACTTTGAAATCCAAATCAAGACGAGAGTGAGCCTCGCTCTCTTGTGTATACACACGTACCCCCCCTACCTCTCTTATATATACGCGCTCGTGCAGAGTCTTACATGGGAGCGTATGTATATATGTATTATATAGATGTATCGCGTTGTTTTCGTGTATCTTCATTGTCTTGGGGCGCAATTAGACCCCCGAGAGAAAGCCAAGGGGGTTATTCTTATTTGCCGGTGTATACATAGCGTTGAGCAACGCTTTCGGGAGATGTGGCTCGTTAATGCTCCACCTGTATACGACTAATTAATCGTTGGATAAACAATACGGCGACAGTGGACGAACGAGCGATGATTGATTATGCTCGTTGTTTTCGTCACTGATACTGTTGATGTGTTGTGTGCCCATTGGTGAAATCAAAAGTGCTCGATTGGCTCGAAAGCTGCGACGCTTGGCTTCAATCATATCCGATGAAATCGTCGATTATATCACGCCAGCGTTTGATCAAGCTGATTTTCACGCGATACTGTTGTCGACGCGGCTGCTTTGTCCGTCCCGCTCGGGATGATGTGTATAAATTTTGTAAGTGCCATACGAGGAATGTGAGCGATGAAACGAGGGTGTAATAATTAAACCAGTGCTCTTCCATTGCAATTCATTAAAAGTTAATAAAAATAATCGTGTAGAGGTGATGTGACATCGTAAAGTTTTGTGACTGCGCTATTAACGCGGTTAACGCTTGCTATACTTGTTTGCACTCTATTTTTGAAAAATTAATGATTGAGTTTAAAAACCACGCACTTGCAGTTCATGTTTTTTTTTTTTTTTGATAACTTTACAATTTTTCATCCAAATGTGCGCCAAAAAGCAGGCCATGGTACGTGCTCGTGATGATCACAAAAAACGTCTTTCTCGGGGTTTTTATTAACCTTGGTTGTCCCAATAACGTAGAAATTCATGGGAGACAACACACGTAACGTCCCGCCTACTCGACTCTTTGTCACTTGGGATAATAGTATTATACTTGTTGAAAAAAAAAAAAAAAAAGAATTTCATTCTTTGGTATGCGCATATTATGTACTGATGTGTATTACGTGTACACGAGTGCACTCTTATGTATACGTTTGCAATCGTCGTGTAATTTCTTTGTGGAGTTGTACACGCAGTGCTTCTTCACATTAGATTAGCGGGTACTTTGAGCGCACGTGTGTTAATTGCGACGGAAAAATTATGCAAGCGCATTTACGCGCTCGTTCGTCCGTGCCGTTGTCACGTTAATTATAAGAACGGCCACGAGCTTGTATTCTCATTATACTCTTTTATTTATCGTTATTATTATTATTTTTTTTTTCTCTCTCTTTTTTCACGTGAAAGTTCAAAGTGTGCTGGTGTACGTGCAATATTCACCGCGAAATTTCAAATTAAAAATGAGTTCCCGTCACGCGCAAGCAGCTTCATCAGCTCGGAATTCACCCTGATAAATAATAATACCGGTAAATTCAATGGCCCAACCAATTAATTAAACTTAATAATAGAGCCGTAAGTCACTGTACGTATAATCCCTTTCACAAGCACATTTTTTCCCCGCGCGCGGAGCACAGCGAAATATCCGCCAGATAATGGAACCCCCTCCTCCTCCACGGTACATAATGAAGTTCGTTTTTGTATTTAATTAATTTCGATTGCGTCAAAGTCCTCGTGTACCTACAACGAAATTCGCGTCTCCCGATACAACGCAACCAATAACGTATACCTATCGGGGTTACTAGTCTCAGAAAAATAAATCCTCCGTATCGACGAGCAAACGATCACTTGTACCCACTTTATAATTTTTTAATTATAAAATCAATGAAAAGCCTTACATAATCTTAATTAGCGCACAAATATCACGTTGCGACGAACAGCGGCAATGTATGCATCTCAAGAAAAACCACAACAGCAGCGGCAGCTCCCTCGCGCTAATTAACTTTCTCCATTAATTTTTAAAAAAGTCACCCCTCGACCGCACACTTCCTATCTCCCCGTGTGCACGCGCTTACACATGTGCACTAATGTAATACTTGGTAGCTTCCTCCCTGCGTGTATATACGCTTATCGCCGTACACGGCAAAAGGCGTGTATAGGGATAGATTTCCAGCCTAGCGCTAATTGCGACACGTAAGGCGATTAAGCCGCGCTGGCTTGTATATGCCTATGGTACAGAGGACGAGCATCTAATTAAGAGATGACTCCTCGATTCTGCAGCGATTTTACGCTGACGACGCGCGCGACGATGGATTAATTAATTTACGATTGACGCCTCTCGCCGTAGGATACATAGAAGCACAAGTCTCTGTTACACAAAAGACGCGCGTGCGTGTCTTATCACGCGTGTACTTGTATTGGCTTGTTTTTATTTATTTCGTCGAATAAAAACGCACAGAGGCATGGTGTATGCATGTTTTTGATCATTACTTTCTTTTTCGTGCTCTCGACGCCGCGTTTTATAGGTACACCCCGGCTTTATTGCTTTTCCGCGAGGATGGAGCTAAAAGCGAGAGAGGAACGGGATACAAAAATAAAATAAAAAACCTCCTCCTTTGTTTGTCCACGCACGGCGTATACTATTATTAATAACACACATATATATATATACATACAGCCACCGGTGGGGGCAAATATTTTTCTTGTTTTAATCAATTCCGGCGCTTGTTGTCGACTAGACTATTATCAGAGGCGCCTCTCTTTCCTCCTTTCATACGCTCGATAAGCTCCCAAGCCCTGCAAATTCGATTTTTCAACTATAGGTGCATGCGCGAAATGAAAAATAAAAGAAAAACGATAGAAGGAGCCTCCCGCCCTTCTGGAATTAGCATTTTCCGCGCACCACTCGAGGCTCGCTCTCTCAAACTTTTCATCCGGCTCTCCTCCCCGTCCTTTTGTCTTCTTCGACTTTGTTCATCGTCCTTCCCCCCCCCCGTTTTTTTTTTTTCCCTCTGCATCAGCGAAATCGATGCGCGCCTTCGACTCGCGTGCACAATGGACTGTCTTATTTACATTCATTACGTTCCAAGCGGCGGCGTCTCTCTGCCATGCAAAATTTTTTCTCTCTCTCTCTCTTTTGCACGCACACACTCGGCTCTTAAAAATCTGTTCGATCGAGCGAGGCTGCAGCTTCTGATGCAGCTACAATCCATGTATGTATACCTATACTCCTCTCGCTCGAACTTTAAACAATGAGTCACTCTCTTTCTCTCTCCGTTTCGATCGGACAAGGGGCGGGAGGGGGGATAGGGCGAACTTCATTATTCTCAATTGGCTCGTAACCATAAGCGAGCATATGGTGCATCTGCATGACGACGGCCGGCCCGTTGCAAACTTATACCACCACGAGAGCGTTACACACACATATATGTACACGAGTGCAGAGCAAGCAAACACGCGTGTTTCATGCCCACCGATTGCCTTTAAAATTGTTTAAATTGCCCCGTTGTTGCTCGAAACATAATAATCCCAGCCACTGTTTGCCAGCAGCTCTTTCTCTCTCTCTCTCTCTCTCGAATTGTTATCAATCCACTTGGCTCTGTCTGTCTGCCTGTGTGTACATATACCACGCGATGTGAGTACAAGTACGATGGTTGCGATTCATATATGTATATATATGGGTGGGAGACGCGAGCGGGGGCCACTTGGCCACCGGGACTTTTTACGTTTGATTCTCGAAAATCCGATCCATACTTATACCGATGAGTTTTATCGGGGCAACTCCATCGGGAGCGGAGGCCCCCACGCGTCTTTTCTCTCTCTCTCTCTCTCTTTCGAGTGGCCCTAATTGTTTGCCTTTTCGAGAGAGAAAGAGAGCAAACGCGCCGGTCCTTTACCGAGGAACCGAGTGGCCGCTGTTGGCTTTGCAAGTAATGAGCGTAAAAATTATATCCCCTCAAAGGAACGGGATTAATATCTTCTCACGCGGCCAGCTGCGCGCGTCGACAGAGGCCCAGCTGCCGGCGTTTTCCTTTCTTCGGCTACTTTCTCGTGAATAATTCCCTCCCATCCTCCCGTGCCCCCGTTGTGTGTACATGTACTTGGCTGCTGTCGTTCGTCAAGTGCATGATTTCGAAAGACTCGTATATGTACTTACTGATACTTTCTCACCCTTTCTTGTCTCGTTCGTGGGTGTCCATTGAGTTATTTCGCTACAACGTGATTTTTGGAGTAAAAAGGGAAGGCTCCCTGCGCTATACACGTAATATGTGCTTTCGAGCAGCCCACGAGTGCCCCGCCATTCGAGTCACATCAATTGCGATGACAAACAGCGCACGCTCGCTTCGCGTATATATTTTATACAATCGAGCCACTGTTATCTGACTCACAGTGTGGCTTGTATGAAAAAAAAAAAAAAAAGAAGAAGAAGAAGTGACGGGAGAGCGGACACAGGGCGCCCGTTTGTTATCACAAGTGTAACTTGAATCGGAGAGCAAGTGGGATCTTCTCTTGGCCCGCTACTGTCTCTGGCTTGCGTCACTCGAGGTGCACACGAGCTTTGTATCGGGGACGAGCGCGGCAATATCGAGAGACAGAATTCTCGGAATAAAAATTGAGAGTACAAAGATGAAATGGTAAAAAACGCTCCTGAGTGCATGTAACGTGGGTTATTGGTTGCCGAAGAATATCTGTGATACATCTCAGAAGATGTGATTTTTCGAGCTGGTGAACGAATTTTATCACATGACGAACGCGATTTGTGCTGTTACAAAAAAATAAAGTGTCGGTACGGGTACAGCATCTTCGAGAATTGATGGAGGGAGAAAAAAATTCGTAGCGGAACAAAGTCGATGCACAGCTTTGAGCGTCTCATCTCACGTACGTGTATACGCACACGGGAAAAGGGAAGCAGGAAAGAAAGAAAGACGTGTCCAAAAGCACTTGCCGGAGCCTTCATTTCGATGCAAGTCTCCCTCGTTTGGACGCACAAAACAGTGCATGTATGTATTATATACATGGGTATACGCAATGGGCATTCAATCGGGTACCATCGATCATCGGGTTGCGCGCATACATACACATACACTTCTTTCTCGCTGCAAGCGGAGCATTTTTTTTTTTTTCTTTTTTTTTCATTTATGTACATCACCCGAATCTGAAGGGAAAAGGTGCAGTGTACAGCGACAAGGACACAAAAGTCCTTTAAATCTATCGAAACTTCAGTGCCATGCACGCGATCCTTAACGAGGCAGCGTTTGAGGGATTGCTCCGCTCGTCGTGTACGTAGGTATACATACATATAGCCACACTCAGAACGGAGACAATGATTTAACGAACGTGTGCACACAAGTACATATACTATACGTCTGTCGAGTTTAAAACAATGGACTAGACAATGAAGCACGCGAGGCGCGAGGCTATTTTTTATTGCTCGTCGCGCTGTTGTCTAGGACCTTTTTTTCCCGCTCGCGGTCTTCCTCTTCCTTTTTTTTTGTGCGTGCTGTGACGTTGCAATGGGCAAAACAAGAGGGGCTAATTGTGCCTTGGTATAATAGACATCGGGCTAGCATCGAGTAACACGTTACATATGTATACGCGATGGGATGTGGCTGCGTTACCAGTGTTGTCACCCATCGTCTCTCGAAGCCACGATTTATTTATACCCAGTTGTTGTCAACATTAGGCGGAGAAAAGATGAGCCACTTGAATCGTAATGGAATTTAATATCAGCCCGCGCGTGAAAACGTACGCAACATTCGTCAAACAGACCCAAGCTGTGCCCATGTGTACACCCAGACACATGCTTTATTGTCGATCGGCTAATATCGCGAATCGTCGTCAGCATAACGTTTGGCCATTATTTTTACTGGCGGGGTCGTACTAAAAATAAAAAAATGAGAGATCCGAGTGGCTGTACGTAGGTAAGAGAGTGCAAGTGTACATGGTAGAGAGAAGGAGCGCAGAAATCTTAGTATATTGCGTTTGCGGGTTGCATACGTATATATATACACATGGGAGGGTGGGCTGGCGCAAAATAGGAAGCAATAAATACGGCGGTACATCATGCGCGGGCGATGCCCCTTTCTGCGGCTATATATATATATATATACGTACGGGAAAGAAGGAACAAACCCTACTACGTATGTGATACACACTTGGCGTATACAGTAGGACTTGCCGTCTCTCTCTTTCTCTTGAAAATCTCGAAAAATCCCGGGGGACCTCGAGCGATTGCTTTCTCCCAACGCGGTCCGGGGGTTGCCCTGTATGAAATATAAAAAAAAAAAAGGAGCCGGGGAGGCATCGATCTTTCGCGCGAGCACTGTGTACATCGAGGGCACTAACAGCGTTTCGCGGCCCTTTACCTTCCTCCTCCGCACCCCCCTCCGCCCCACCGAAAATCGAACAATGTTGTTGATGCGACGTTATAACTCACGTTCGCCAAGTTTTTCTTTGTCCGCGAGGGTTTTTTTGCGGGATGGAAGAAAAAAAGACAGCGACGCACTTCTGCTATACTGCCGCGTTTTATTAATGTTTAAAGTGGATTAGCTTTCGAGGGATATTTTTCTTTTTTTATGGGGTTTGGAAGTTGCGTTGTTCAAAAGGGCGGTAGGGATTTTATGTAAATTTGTTTAAAAAATAAAGGCCTTTTCTTTCCTCGGTGACGTAAAAAAAAAAAAAAAACTACAGTTCACTCGAAAGATGTCAAAATTGTAATAGTGTTTTTTAAACCATTTTTTGTGTCATTTATATTGAGGAAATGGCACTTTTAAAGAGTCTCGAAACCCAAGATGCAGTGTAACGAGTAGTCTCATCGGGGTCTGTTATTCTAATCAAGCTATTTGACTGGGCGATCTATGGTAGTATTCTTTGGATACAATTGGTTCAATTATCATTTGTTTATCGTCGATGTCACTACAGTACAGCTATCTGACAACAAAAAAATCATCACTATACTAAAAAAAACGGCACAAAACGAGCTCCAGACAGCCGTGAAATCGAAGCGACTTAAAATTTAACAGAATTAGACGGGGAAACCAAAGTAAAACATTCCTAAATCCCATGGAGCACGCACAAACATCTCAAGACTGTACGAGACAACAAGTATAAGTGTAAGTGCACAGGGCTCCGAAGATAAAGGAAAGACGAGAAGGGCAGGAGAAAAAGATGGGAAATAAGGCAAACCGTATATATGCACCTAAACATAACCAGAGAGGGGTCTAATGCGAAACCTCGGCCGAGCAAAAGCAAACGCCACGAGGATTAAGTGAAGTCCCGGCGAGAGCGGATCGCGGTGGCCGCGAGAGATGAAAACGAGAACGAGTAACGAGGAGCAATAGCCGCGCATGCATGGGGGAGACGAGCGGAGGTAGAAGCAAATGGAATAAGCCGCGGCTAGGGAAAACAATGAGTCCTCCCTGCCACTGCTGATGATGCCACGCTACTCGAGCCTTTGAAAAAACAACTGCGCGGGCGCGGAAAAATATGGAAGGAGGAGGAATGTAACAAAGGTCCACGCGGCTCTCGGAACTCTGTAATACTAGAGAGAGGATGGCTATACACCTGTTGTTACAGTGCGAATAATGTGCATTGTTGCGCAGTAGTGCCGATCTAGGAGCTTTCGAGCACTGCACGTGCAAGTTGTTTTTCGCTGTGCCAACGCTTTGTTTGCGTATGAATAATTTTTTGTTTCACATTTTGGTGACATTAAACTTGACAACAAATTATGATGCAGTACATGGTGCTGTAGTTGCTGCACCGAACTATCAATTACCGATTGAAAAAGTCAGATAAACCCCAATAATTATTGAAATGACTTGGGAAAAAAAAAAAAGTTTTTTTTGTTCTTCAGCCACGTGCACGATGGTTAAAAAAAAAAAAAGAAAAACCCAAAGCCGGGCACCCGAGCCTGAAATGGGCCAGTCAATTAATTTCGAGCCCCAAATCCGAGGACTCGTGGGCGGAATTTCAAATCCAACTCCCCGAATCCATACCACCACCACCACCATCATCAATTATTATCCTTCCACACGCACAGACCGGCGATCCCGAGCGTGCCGCCGCGCGAGCTGCACACCAATTTCGTCTGGCTCTTGGCTCGAGGATAAACGAGCTCCCTCGGACGGAATAAAACTTTCCCGGGGCTCGTTAATGAGGGGAGCCGCGAGAACACACCAACTTTCGGGGCGCTCCTCCGTACGCACACACAGTGGCCGTAAGGAGCGGAGATCTGCACGGGATTAGGATACTAACGATGTACGCGTATACAGTCTAGGTTCTATACCTCGCCCTGATCTATACGTCTGTACGCTTATATAGGGGGGGGGAGGTGTAGCTTTTCCCCAGAGCATCTTCCCTCCCTCGCTCTCGTAATGGGATATAGAAAGGGTACTCTTCCTCGAGTCACTCGAGAGCACCAACCTTCGATCCCTTCCATCATGCCTTCTTCCGGCTTTTCTTCTTCCCTTTTTTTTTTTTTTTTTTTCCTTTTACCTTCCAATCCTGGCACCCGCGGTGTTATTGGCTGCTTGTCTCTTCGAATGCCCTCCTAAAAGTTATAGCTGACTAATTTTTTTTTTCTTCTTTTTACTCTGCTTGTATAGCAAAAACCCCGGTTTTACGTCAACGCCCAAAGGGGCTCCCTTGACTCCCGCGCACATCAGGTTGTAAAAGCGCGATCGTACGGCTCGCCGATCGCCATCTTCCATCCTGCCGTGACATCTCGCGTTTTTATGTTTACTACTCTGGAATTGAGAGCCGTTAAAAATACGTGGATGCCGTTGCCTTGATTACGACTATACGCTCAATGGCACGTACCTACATCGGTATACTATAGCCCCTTTCAGATCGTCTTGTTCTGATCTCGACAAAACGTTAATTGTTAATTGATGGAGAAACTTAAATCTCCCCGAGTTGAGCTTATCGCCGTTTGAGCCGTCCCCACTGATTTCGGAGCCAAAAAACACCTCGAGCGTTACCTTGCACTTTCTTTCCGCAGCAGCTCGCAGCGGGCTATCCTTGAAAAGTTTCCCTTATCGACCCGGGACTCCCCTTTTCCTCCTCTTCGGGCCTATCTCCCGTGGGAGTCCACGTGCGAGAGGATCCGATCGTAAGGTGGAAGCTCCCCCGAAATCGAGGAGGCATCGCCAAGAAAGGACGGACCCCCCGTGCTTGGCTTTTTTTCATCGACCGCGTGAAATATACCGACTACCGGGGCTCCATTGCACACTTGATTAACACTCGTTAGTTCTCTTTACGTGATTACACGAAACTAACGGGTGGGGTGAGTTTTTATTATACAGTGTATAGGTGCATATGCACAGATAAGGGACTACTCGAGGGGGAGAACTGCTGGGGTGCAAGAGTCTGCATCTCTTTGTAGGTGTATTTCCGTAATTTGATACATACGTTTGGGCGTCATTTCACGCGGACAAAGGAAAAAGCTGTTCTCTAGTTGGCTCGTTTTTTCCTTTTATCGCTCGGGTGTAGATGCAATTAGAGCACCGAGATCGCCCGTCTGTTCTGGTCTTTTCTCTCTCTCTCTCTCTACTGAATCCGAGTAACAGCCACCAAATGATTATTTTTATTTTTTTGCACAAAAGTCTCTATATTGTGTGGATTAAATCCCAACATTGGTAGAAAAAGAAAAATTACGGCGCATTTTTCATCAGCCAGAGAAACCTCCCACTCTTAGTCCTCTGGAATAACACAACCCTCGTGCAAACTCCAAGTACACACGAGCCACGCGCCGTGAGCTCCATTTTCTCGAATTAGACTCCTCGTCACGTCAAAACTAATCCGTATACGCTCGCGAGCCCCAAAAAATCTCCCAACGCCAAAGCTTTACGTACATGAACGACGGACCCGAAAGAGGATTAAAAATTAATTAAATTCCAAAAGGGCCGCAGCGTCCTCGTTGAAAGGCACCCCGACGATACACCTTGCATTGTTCGCTTCCTCCTCCCTTTTGTCTCTCGTATCACCCACACATATTGTGTATATATATATATATATAAATGCGTGTATGAGCAATATAAATACACAAGCTGCATGTACTCGGCACTGCCCTGCGTACGGTGCACGTATCATACACAATATTATACGAAACGACCAAGTCCGTATTACGATCGTGAAACCATATCGACATAAAGGTTTACAGGGTATACCTATGGAGATACACCGGCTATTGTTGCCGGATCCTCTCAGTGCGTGTGCTGCGATGTGGTTCTTTTGCGGCGCTTTTGCCGGTGCGTATGGCTATATGGATAACAATACGGAGCGCGCACAAAGTTTGTCTTATTAGCGTTGGTAAGTAGCTCGGCTCGGTGGGCTGTAAATGAAAACTGGCTCGAAAAATGTATACCTTCCCTTGCATTGGCTGGTAGGTATACTCGAACAATACGACGGGCGAGAAATACATTGCGTAAATCATTGTACGGCGCAATGTATATAAGTAGGAGAAAAAAACGAAACTTCGCTCCTTCTCCATTGCGAAATCGTGCACCCATCGACCGACTGTCTTTCGGCGCGACTCGTCGACAGCTATAGTTGTAAAACGCACCGAGTACCTCGTGTGAAATTAATAATTCTCTTGGGCTCTAGGTCGCTGTAAATTAATTTCAAAGCGCACACAACGTCCCGTGCTCGAGAAAAAAAAAAAAAATAAATAAAAAATAAAAAAAAAAAAAAAAAAAGATTAGCTCGACGCGCGAGTGTCCAGCTCATACAGTCCGATCGGTAGACCCGTCCTCTCATCCGCCAAACCAGAATACGCATGTACACCTATACAGACGGCACTCGAGCGCGCGTCTCTGTACGCAGCCGAGCCCGACCAGAGCCATAAAATTATCCGAGCGCGCCGTGATAGCTTTGCGTCGGAATTAGAAGAATCGATAGCTCGCGCGTGTGCGCGTACCGATACATCGGTGGGAGAGAGAAGGTATACTTGTGTCGAGAGAAAAAGCGACGACGACACGGGAAGAGCCTTCGTTTTATCGTCGCAGAACGACGGAGGCTTAAAAGGGGGGGGGGGGGAAGAGAGCCGTTAACGGTGAGCCCGAGCGTGCGACAAGCGCGCACATTCTCGCGAGAGGAGATCGGCAAATAGAGCCGCGATATTATGCGACGCCGGGCTGTAAATATTTTTCATGCTTCCCACTGTTCCTCCTCTCTCTCTCTCTCGCGTATTCTCCCCCCCCCCTTTTTTTTCTTGCAAAGACGCCGTTTTCCATTTCTGTTTTTTTTTCTTCACCCCCTCGATAGTGCAGGTACAGTATAATATGTAGGAGACACGCGTGGCTTTTATGACTCGCGAGCGCGCGGGGAAGGTGTCCCTGGTATCACCCCCTGTCGAGTTTTTATTGCGAATTATCCGATTTGCGCGTACGATGGGCTTGTAATATCGGAAATCGACCTGTCCCGTTTTCCCGATCCACGAAAGTGTCTCTCGTGCGAGTTGGACCTTTTTTTTTTTCTCCTTGGTGATAAAGGCATAGATTTGCGCACCAATTATACTGCAATGTACGGAGTGCTGGAAAAGTAGACAAGATTTTTAATTCACAATACTAAAATGTTGAACAAAATACTACTCGTACAAAGAATCACAACCGTACTCTCACAAGCTTCACTTCAAGATAAACAGCTACACACATAAGTACCGAATCTCAACCATCGGTCCAAACACTCATCAACCACCCACAGCCATTTCCACCTGGACAAGGAGATAAAAGGAAATACAATTTCAGCCAATAAATCCGTAAGGGCAGCGCTTTAGCGTTATTACGTGCGCGCCGACGATCAAAAAGAGCCGGCAGCACCTTAACGCCAGAAACCAAGAGAGCAGGGTGTGCGAGGGGATGGTAATAAAAAAAAAAAAGAAAGATAGAAAGAAAGAAATAAATAAAAAATAAAAGTAGACGAAACTCGCGGTATCAGCAGAACGGGGCAGTGCCGGAGGGGTGTATAGCCTGAAAATTCCTCTTGTTTCTGCAGCAGCGGTAACGGCAGTCGACAAACCTTATGGCGTAAACTGCATGCTCAGTCCTCATAAATCTCCCCCTCTCTGTGTGTGTGTGTGTGTGTGTGTATACGCGCGCGGCTGGGCATGAGATATCGTTGGTGTGTCCGTGTGTATACACAAGCCAAGCAAGCAGATCGATCGATCCGTCCTCGCGCACGCGCCGCGAAACTCCAGCGCCTTTCCCGTAAACTTCCTCCTACACGCTTCTTCTTCTCCTTCCTCCTCTGCAATTCACGCTTGATTTCCCGATTTTTGTTTTTGCCTTCCCCTTTCGTTTCGTTGACGTTGGGGTTTTCACGCGGTATAGCCGCCGGAGAACGAGCAAGGCGACCCAACGAAAATATGAATTTATTGCTCTTATAGGTATCGGTGCCATTATTTGATTTGGCTCACATTGATTGGGACATTTTTCAGTTATTTATCCTCCCTTACGGAGAAAAGGAAGAAGCAAAGCGAGGTTTTAGCACGGATTATTTTGAAATCAATTTTTAATGAAATTCTCTAGCATAATCCCATTCTACAGAGAATCGCGAGAATTGCGTGTTCATCGTAGTGTTCCTTTGACAGTACAAAACTCTATTTTTTTTTTTTTTTTTTTTTTTTTTAAATATTCAACTCTCAAAGTTATTTAACGTAACCCAATAAAAAAAATGGGCGCACATATATATTATAGGGTACGCCCAGAGTACAGGGTATACAGAGAGCATCGGGGAACGCGTCGTAATAACCTCCCCAAGTGGTGTTTCTGCATCCGCGTTACAGATGCGAGCGAGCCAAGGGAGGGCACCTATATACATGTAATGATAATACGCAGGCTCCCGGCACGCGCCAATCGATCCGTCACACAGCGTCAGCCTGCAATCCCATAAAACATATAATATATATATATATCCCCATGGTAATGATATTCATCCATACATCGGCTTTCCCTTACACGCTCCTTTATTTTTCTCGCATGGATATACACGTATACGTTCACTGATACGAAGGTAACTACTTATGTGCAGGATAAGGGGGCGAGAAAGAGAGATCAGATCCGAGTTTTCGCAAGTCTCGAGAGATAGAGAGACCGAAGGGGGGAGGGAAAAGTCACTGTGTGTGTGTGTGTGTGTGCACGTACGGGGATGACGCTGATCAGCGTCTGGGGAGAAGAGCCGAGGGTAGGCGAGTAGGTGTACGCTCTCGTGGTATTAATGAAATACATCGCGTAGGCTTCTCTCGCTCGAGCTGTCCTCCTCCACAGCCCAGAAGTTCGTGCTGCAGCACCCGATTTAGGGGACTGGCGATGGAGGGAAAGTTCGTTAAGGAGAGCTTCATTTTCGAAGCTAGAGAAAATGAGACCAGGCAAGGGAGAAGGTTACGAGGGGGGGGGGATGCTCTCGAGACTCGGAATCCGTATTAATTTGCTGATTAATTGTCCGTGAAAATCGAGAAAAACGTGTCCATGTGTGTGCTATATAGGCACGAGCGTTCCCCCGAGAATTTCCCACCCCATCTTCTATTTGGTCCTATTTTTTTTTGTCCAACGGATGGTATGATTTTATCTACCTTATAGATGTTTGGAAAATAACAATATCATTGAGAGGACGCGTATTTCGCAAGTGGGGGAAAAAAAAAGAGTTTCTCCGCTCGCAGCATCCTATATACTTATCAGAAGAGAAAAAAAGGGTGCTAGATATTGGTCGAAAAGAAACTTGGCAGCGTCCTAGATTCTCGTCCATCTTCTTTCTCGTCGCGAATCGACCAAATAAATTGAGCGCGATGATAAGCCGTAGCTCGTGTACAATAAAAAAAAAATAAAGGTGATGGAAAGTATATGCTGCAAAATCCCATCGCCGTTGATTATTCGCATCGAGGAGAAGTTGTTGCCCGGGACAAGTGCGAGAAAATAAGGAGCTAATCTGGGGCACGACATTTTTTTTCCTCCTGCCTCTTATACTTTATTTTTTTGCCCCTCCTTTTTCTTTCGCTAGCTAGCTCTCGGAAAACTCCTGAGCAGATTGGCGTGAAAATTTATGTTAATTCGCTCCGGGGACCTGTCGTGCGCGAGGAAATTTACTCCCATCTTTCGCCATCTGCTTTTTTTTTTCTCACGCGCGAAAATAACGCTATTTGCGAGATAACCTTTTTTCCACCCCTCTTCGAGGGCCTCCGTCTGTAATGGTAACCCCTTATTGGTAACAATATTGTGAGGTGGCATCGTAGAGCTCCTTTTACCAGAGCAATCAGTGACAATGTTCATGGTTGCACGTAGTAAGGTTTCAATATTAACTCGCTGTGATTAAAAGTTAAATAAATAAATTATTGTTTAATACAGATAAGTGATGATAAAACAAAATATTGTCATACTTCATCTACATGATTTTACAGCTGCTCTTATGCTCGAAACTTTGATTTCTGTGACTGATTGAACCAAGCACCGTACTCAATCATTTTTTTTTTTTTTTTTTTTTTTTTTAATAGTAGATAAAGTTATGGCGTTCATTTTTTGGAGTTTAATTTTCGGGTAGTAAAAAAATTCTCGAATGACATATTTTCTTAATAACTTTTTATTCGCTAAAACACACTTTTTGACTCATAGCAGTCAAGCAACCTTAAAAAATCTAACTACGTACATAAAAAAAAAGCTAATTTCAAACTGGAGTAAAAAAGCAACTAACTCAAAACTACAATGAAGAATCAGCTAAGTTTTTAGTGTCCGCACTGCTATTTTTTTCACAAGTGAAATAAACATGCTTTATTAATTTCATTTACTCGTAAATAAAATAGTAGCACTGTCACTTTCAAATGTAAGATGAATTTCTTTGAATTGACAGCATTTTTTATATCAATTCCGAGTAGGACCCTGCTTCGACCGAGCCATCGACCTTTTACTAAATTTAACACAACCCGTTTATTTTTCAACACTATGATAATGAATTTCAACAAAAATTTTCATCTTTTTATTACAAGAAAAGAAAATGTAGTGTCAGCTGCATCATCCACGAGTAGATACCTTGAAAATAGTACATTAGGTACACTGACTGTTTTCAAGGCGTCTACCCGCTGGTCCCTGGCAAAGAAGAATTGGTCAACACAAGTTCCCATGGGGTGAAGTAGTTTTGCCTGAATCGGCCCATATACCATCAGTTACAGTCTGTAACTTACAAAATATATTTATTCATGTGTATTTACGTTTATTGGAGTTGAGGAAAATTTTTTGAATGAACTTACCAAGAATTTCTGATAGCCATGTAATAACAGCAGCGATCGCGTAGATCGATGTGATTGGAAGAACTTTCTCAATGTTGATTTCTTTCATCCACCTTGTGGCTAACTTCTTTCATTACATGGAAGCAGTAAATTGTAAATTTTCCGCTGAGGTTACAAAAGCTTCGATTTTTCCAAAAAAAGTTGTTTGTTCGGAAACAGCCCCAATTCTAGTTTAAACTGTAATTCTTACTTGAAAAAAAAAAGTAACACAATATGCCCACGAGAAGTACGAATCGTACAATCAGCATCCAAATAATCAAAGACCAGTAAACATTAGGACACGAAAAGCTGATGCATAGATTGTGAAAAGGTGTCCTATCCTCTACATTTTTTTGAACAAGGTTCACGTTTTTTTCGGAGCCGTTATCACTTTCTTTGCAACTTGGACCTGCACTGTTTAACATATTGCAATTGTATTGTGTACGAAATGATATTTAGAGGGGTAGAAATTAATTGGGACAGTTAAAAAATGTAGGTAAAGATGTTGCACAAACTATTTATTTGGTGACAACAACGAAATGATTATTTTATCTATCAAGATGCACCGACAACTGCAATCGACAAGTACTCGTGTTCAACTGAGTGAGATTTTGTGCCCCACGTCGGTTATATACTTACTCGTTGTTGTCGTTTGACAATCACCCCGACTATCACTCAAAACAATGAGTTTTTACGGCTTTTGTATACGTGCTCGAGTCAAAGGTACTTTCTTTTTGTTGTGGTGATACATTCAACAAGCTATTGCTGTTACTGTAATCATCATACTGGAACAAATTTTAAATACGTGTGGACCGATGTTCGACGCTCGCGTTTGCATCTTTGCTCTTACCTGTGACAACAATGCAGTTCAAGGGAACGCGTTAAATTACAATTTCTAGAAAAGTACGTGGATCGGTTTCTTTGTGACTGTAAGTTTTTCAAGTGAAAGCTTCAAAATGACAAAGTTGCAAGCATAAAATTTACCACCTACAGTAATGTACATGCAGCTTTGTCGCATGAGAAGCTCAATATGCAGAGGCACAACCAACATTTTCACTCGTTTCAATGAAAATGTTTTTCATTGCGATGAAACCACTTTTCTGGTTCATAAGCTTCCATTTGTTCAACAAGACATTGATTTAATCAAATAATTTCTTGGTTAATTTTTTTTTTTTTTTTTCATTGGGCACGAAATTTTTCTGAAAAGTCCATATATATTTCTTGCAAGTCAACGCTTCGCAGCTTCCCCATCACGTCACAATAACCAAACCCAAATTACATACTAATCATGCACTATTCATGGCCCAAAAATAAACAAAACTACCCAAAAACTGCAGCCAAAATGGCCTGCACTCAAAATATTCCGGTTTTCCGGGAAAATATTATTCCAGCCCAGCTAAACTGTTCCCCAACTCCGTTTGACAATATAAACTATAGGCATCTTAATTTGCTTGTTTTTTTTCGCTCATAAATGTCCTGCAGCGGCAGTAGAATCAAACGAAAAACATTTATCCAGCGCAGGTTGACAAACACCACTCCATCGGCAGGAATACGCGGAAGCATTGCAGCGCAGCGAGCCTATTATTCCGCGGAGATAAAAGACACCCGAACTGGTAGTGTGTATGTATATTTTACCCGGGGTTCCGTTAGCCCCGCGATCTTTTGAAAGGGACCGGTATAGCCGGCTTAGCGGCCTGTACGGAATGGGATCGTGATGCCCGTAACGTATAATCAAGAGCTCGCGAAAGGATGTGGACGAGTTTCGTTAGCCGTGGAGGAAACTGGGGGAGGAATCGCCGGTGTGGGGAACCGGAAAGGTGCGCGGATGAGAAGACGGAAGGGCTTAGGCTTCCTTTATCCGCGTTTGTTGGACTGCCGGTGCACTCCTTGTACGAGTTTGTTATTATTGGACGTGGGTGATTTTGTATAGCCATAGGTGTATACTTGTATGCAGTTTGAAGTGAGTTTTGAGTTACGGACAGCGGGTGTGTTGTCTACGGCTTTACACGCATACGAGAATCGGCTTATTGAGCTGTCGAAATTTAAATGACCGTTTTAGTTGATGATCAAGTGAGTGGCAAGTATGGCTTCTTTGGGCTGCGGATGTTTTTTTTAACGTTCATTATTGGAGTTGTACAGTCCACGTTGAATCGACGGGTCGAATGAATTGTGTCATTTCATTTTTCAATGGAATGTAAGTCTCACGTTTCATTGAAAAATAAAAAAAAAATCAAAAATTAATAAATAAAATCAACAAATTGTAAAAGAAATTTTTGATATTCAGTATTAAAGTGATTCAAGCATTCATTGTCTCCACATTAAATCACACTCGCACATCAAACAAGGTGGTACTTGATTGTGATATTTTAATATTTTTATGATAAAACAAGCATCAGGATTTGGTTGCTTTATTTTCATCCCAAATCAATTGATTAAAAAATAAAAAAAGAATTCATCACTCTTGTAAGTGTGGAGGTATTTCATTGTCAACTGACATATGAAACTCGAAAAAATACTTTTAAATAACTGCCAAAAAAAAAAAATTATTAATTATTTCTGAATGTAGTAAAAGCGCGTGTACCTTTTATTTTTGAGTTAAATAAAAAAAAATCGCTTGTAAAATGTTAATTTTTGTTCATACCTTACCCATCTGGTTGTCGTTTATACCAACGACGTATTGAAAGTATAACATATAGAAAACAAATACGCCCACTTGCACAAAAACGCTAAACCTTCCTCGAAGTAAACAAAGTCTCGGCATTTCCGTAAAACACAATAAAAAAAAAAAAAAGGAAAAAAAGATAAACAGAGGAAACGAAACAGCTAAAGAGACAGGCAGAGGGCAAAACTGCGCACGGAATTCAAGGGAAAAGAGCTAGAGCGTCCGCTCCGGGGAAAGAGGGGGATTGCGTCCTTAATCCGACTGTCTCCCGAGTTACTTCATAAGAACGACGACAATGACGCTGGGTCCAGCTGTTGGTCCTTTTAACGAGTTCTTTAAGCGTAAGAGGGTTTGGAGGGTAGAGCGAGAGGTAGGAGTGGGGGAAGAGAAAAGTCTTTCAGCGACTTAAAGGACTTAGCTGTACCGAGTGATGCACTCGGACACACTTGCAAGGGAGAACAGCAGCGCGGGGGAGTGTGAAATTTTCACTCAAAGTTACTGCGCCTACGCGTATATTTATACATTACGATGAATATTGTGTGTGTTATATGCAGTGCAGGATTTCGAGAGCGAGTCCCTCTTCGCTGACAATGGGCCCAGTCCTCGACCAGTTACGTCAGATTAGGTTACTTTTGTAAGCACTAACAGCGGCTGATCCGATTTTCTACCCTGTAAGTGTACACTTACTTTACTTCCACCCATTCTCTCGAAATTTTCTCTTGGAGGGACTGCCGAAGAAAAATACCACCCGAGCGATCGACATAATTGAATATCAGATTTCTGTTTCCCTACCCGATGAGGTACACGTTGCTCTATACACTTTGTCGATAATGACCTCAATTTTCCATAAGCTATTACTATTATTCGTTTCAAAACTGTTTTGCATATTATAGGCACGTGGATGTATACACACTCGGTATCAAAAAATTTTAAAAATCGGTAACGAATCGTCAGCGAGCGGTGATCAATCGGGGCGCAATAACCCCAAGGATCGTAATTATTTTGTCGTGAAGGAAACCGATCCAGTTCGCGATCGAGCTTTTTCCGCGTCCAACTCTCCCATTATATATACTTCAACCGGTGTGTCTATAAGAGAGCCGCGCGCCGATCTTTTTCCCGTCCTTCCCGCGCTCATTTTCCTCCGAGCTGCACAAAGACCCGCAATTTCGTCATTTTCTCGTGATCTCGCTAATCGGCGTCGCACGCGTACGGCTCTGCACCACCTGTACTCGCTTATTTTTCCAACGAGAGTCAACGAGGAGGCACAACCTTCCCGCGAGGCTGCGTGCAGTCCCGAGCGCACCGGGACGTCTTTTCGGGACCTCGCACTAATGAGCCGGGGTGGGAGGAAGGTTGGGCGTACGCTGTTAATATTGTAAACTATAACACGAAAAATGCAAGAGGCTCGTGGGTCTGGAGAGAGTCAGGGTCGCGTTGGACGGTGAGCCTCGGGGCTCGCATGATACGTACGTAAATGCCCGGCTGTGATGATTGTTCTGCGCGTCCTACCCTATACACATATACTTCTTGCCTTTATTATAATGCGCCAGGATGGAAAGGTCGTTTTGTACTCTGTTTGCGTAATTGCCTCGTTTCTTTTCTTCTTTTTTGGATAAATGGTACATTCGTATGGTATACATTCATGGGAAAGAAAAACGCTCCTTGGCTCGTTGGATTACTATTATTATTATTATTATTATTGCAGTAATAGAGGCGTGTCTGTGTATATATGAGCTTGATCCTTGGCACGTGCATGATTATCGTATATAGTATAAATATTGGGGAGCAAAGAAATCGCGTGTAAAATTGCGTGCATCGTCTCTCTTTCTGGAAAATGGGAATAAATTATTCAGAGCTTCACGAGTGGCCTTACGGTGGTATATACGTAGGTAGGTATGGCGAGTAAATCTTGGGTATGTAATATATATATATTTGTATGCGGGGATTAACGAGCGCACGCGTACATAGTTTGTGTTGTGCCGTGTGTTGGTGCTTGTATTAAAAAAATGAGGATTTTATGCATCGACGACTTTCCGTAATCATGTCGGAGTGAAGCTGGAAAATTTGTTTCTTCAAAGGTGATGAACTGTCGGAAAAGTTGGCTAAGATTCGTATTGAAAAATAAATCGATTTGTTAGAGAGAAAGACACGTTTTGTCGCCATCATCGACAAAGCAAAGCCAAAATTTCCCCTGCACGTAAGAAAAAATGAAAAGGGAACACAGTGACGCCCTTTGCCGAAGAAAAATAAAAATCTCACTTTTCCATCTCGCCCTTATTACACGCACGAATAAATCCGCACGCGTAGATGTATACACGAGTTGAGCACGTCATGAATAATGGAGGGCGTTACCACCGAAAACCCAGTGGCGAGGAGCGCGTACACGTCACGTCTCGCATTTTGTAAGGTGAGACTCGGAGAGAGGTTCCACGCAAATAGACTCCAAAGCTACTAGGTATACTTACTTCCGCGAGTGCGAGAAAGGTCGCGCGTATAGTTTTCTTTTTCCATGATTTCTTTTTTTTTTTTTTTTTCGAGACCTCCGTTTAAAAAGTAAAGTAAGCGCAGGCAGGATTCGATCTCGTCTTTTGGCAAACTCGAGGACTGAAACGTGTGGCTGGTGTGTTTTCCGAGGTACGAGTGGGACAAAGCGTAGTATACACGCCGATTATAGATATATGTCAGGGACATTTGGCAAAGTTTGCCCGTAAGAATAAGAGGGGAATAAATTGGAAAATATTGTTCCTCTTTGGATAAAAGGCGGGAAGATTTTCACTTCGGCTTCTATTATCGGAGCCCAAAGGAGAAAGAGCCGCCGCCGCCGGAACAAGCAAAGGCGGACGCGGGAAAGTTTGCTCCTCCTCCTCCTCGGCCCTTTTCTTTTACCGATTCGATTTAAACTTGGAGAAATTCAATTTGCATACTTTGCCATTACCGCGCGCGTGTACGCGCGTACACACACCGAGCAATCAATTATTTTTTTTTTTCTTCCCTCCCCCTTCGACAAACTTACGATTCTTTTCGCTTATTCTTCGCAAAGTGGCGCGCCAATGGATTTCTGGATGTTTTTTCATTGTTTCGGAGTTTCGAAGCGGATTTTCGAAATTTTCCCCAGTACACGGCGACATGGCACGTGTAACCTACCGTATCGATTTCGATTATTCATTTTCCCTCGTGCGCGTATTATACACGAATACGCACAATATCCAGCGCCCGACATCCAATGACGGGAAATTGCTTTTCATCATGTACGTGTCGTTCTTTCGTTGTGCAGGTTATTTGTAAGTGGGCTTACACTTGACTGATTGGAAAACGCAGTAATCAATTGTAGCAATTGTTTTATCGGCGTTAATAAAAACTACCGACTAATAAAAATACTTGTGCATCACTATTTCCATAAATTATTCGAAGAAATTTAGTAATTTTTATATTTTCACAGAATTTTTTTCACATAAATCATAACTATTTATGCTATGTTACACGTAACACAAGTTCCATAATACAGTCTTTGAAATAGCTATATTAGTATAGCAACTAGTTGACCAAAAGTTTGTCCTCATGACACGTATGACAGTTCAAAACAATATCTATTGTCCGCGGTAATGTTTAAGGTCCTATGCAATGACCAAATAAAGTTTATAAATTATCACGACAGAAGCTCTGGTACTGCTACTCATTTTTTTTGCACTGCTTATAATTATCTTTTTCTGAATTGAATAAAAAAAACAATAATGTCTTGTTACTAGAGAAAAATGCCTCGCTCTGCGGCGGAAGCGTCGTGTATGAGGAAACAACTCGCACACGGTTCATCGATATATGGGAATCTCGTGTCCTCGGTGATTGCCAATAGATCGGGGA
Source organism: Copidosoma floridanum (assembly GCF_000648655.2). Next base: position 476,139 of record NW_019379561.1, read on the forward strand.
AATTGGTACGAAATTCGTGGAGTATGAAATGTATCGGCAATCAGATTTTCCCCGAGCTTCTTCGCCCTTTCGATGAAAAGACACAAAGTGCAGCAGGGGAGTATTGCGAGTTGTTTCCTCCACATATAGCCCTCGTCGTATTGCACTCGACCCTCCCTCTACCTTGCATTTTTCACCATGCAAACAATATGTGGTACATGTTCGTATTAATAGAGATATTTAGGTCATAATGAAAATCAATGGATCCCAATGAGAGACATACGAATTATAACTTTAAATCACATTCGTTAATTAATGAGACATCGAGTTTTGATTGGAAATAATAAATAATCATAATAATCAGGACTGGTGAAAATTTAAATGAATACTCCCTTCCGTGTAATCGCAATGGCATACGCGAGTTGAACGAACGAACGAGCAATAATATATATATATATATATATATATAATTCCAAAGTTAAACAGGCTCTAAGTGGATTCGTGTTCGCTGAAAAAAAAAAGAAAAAAAAATATGAGGTGCGCTACGCTGAAAATTAAACGCGGAGGTGCCGAAACGTACTGCAGACGCGAGCGTATGTGTGCCCGCACGTATGATACCGCTCGATGTGAAATCAATTAGTGTCTCTCAGCCACAGCCCCTCCCGGAGCTCGCGTACACGGCGTCGGGCAGCAGCGTATGTATAATTAAAAAGGCGAAATTCATTCATTGTCCGGACGCGCCGAGTTTTTACGTGATAATATTATTTCCGCGAGTCGGTCGGAAAAAAAAATGGGGGTGCGTATTTTCCCTTGCTCGTGCATACACGTACACGCGCGTGTGTTTACTTGGTTTCCTTTAGAGCAATCTATTGTCAGCTTTTGTGGCGCCTCCTATTGTCCCCTTGAGCCCCCTTTCCTCCTCTTGACTATTGTACGCGATATGTACCGGACACACGCGAGCACGGAGAGAGGGAAAATGCTCATCCCCGCGATTTTTCTCCCCCTCGAGCTTTTCATCGTCGCGAATTGCGAGGACACGGTGGATTGAAAGGCCCGATTTTTGCCCTCGTCTGCGTGTCTCCTCTTTTTTTTCTTTTTTTTTTTTTTAGGGTGTGCGCTATCGGGGGATGAAAATTAATTAAAATCCCGTTTTGTCCACCAGCAACCAAACGAGCTTTTTTTCGCCCACCCCCATGTTGCGGGGGAGATACGCTCGTCCAATGAAATTTCGATATCGAGATAGTTTTGTTTTTTTGTTTTTTAGTTGTCATTGGATTTTCACTGATTTCATTTCCCTTTTTTTTTTTTCTCTGTTGCAGGTATGTATATTTGCACGCCCGAGCAGACGGCTGTGTTCCATCAAAACTGTAACGTGAGTAATGAAATCGATTTTAATGTTTGCTTTGTTGCGCGTGTGTTTTATGTATATTTATGAAATTGATGTGCTTTTCAATTAATGCACATGTATATATATACGATTGGAGATGATAAAAAAAAAAAAAAACAACAACACGATTTATTTGTTATTTCGTGTACGAAGCATCAGTGTCAATATTTTTATACATCGGTAAATCAATGGCCATCATCAGGGGATCTTTCACTTATAAAATCACACGACCATCACATGGAAGGATACGAGTATTAAAAATGTTATTTGAAAACGAGGAGCAAAAATGTAAACTTTTTGGCTTTGCGAGAGGCAAAAGAGTTAACGAAACTGCCCTCATACAATTTTCAAAAATCCACCCAGCCGCTCCGTAATAACCTGCAGCATCAAAGGACGAGGTCCTACCTTGACTTTCACGGCCGTGCTTTCCCTCCGCCAAAGTTTCTTTGCTCTCCATTAAAGCCTGTACATTATACTCGCGTCCTCTTTGCCCTCATCGTCGTCGTCATCAAAGCACCTACTCCTCACCCCCCACGTCTCCAACTGTACGTGTACACACACACACACAGTACTGTTTCTCCATTATTCCGGGGTAAAAGTAGCGCAGAGCCAAGATTCACCTGATGCAGGGAACAAAAAAATAAGAAAAGAAACAGGAGATAAGCGCAAAAAAGGTAGATCGGAGCGCAACGTTTGTCACGGCGATTGGTTTTTCCCAATCCGCGTCTACCTTCGACCACATACACACACACACACCAAGGCGAATCGAAAAGAGGAAAGAAAAATCAGTCAGCCGTGTCGCGCAGGTCCGTGACGTCTCTTCCGTCGCGAGGGGCTTTTTTTTCCTCTCGATAGATAGGACGCCTTTTGACAAGCTCCGCCGCCGCCGTCGTCTTTATCCTTTCCCTCTTTCATCCGCGGATCCGCTCGTTCTTCCTCTGCTACACATAAATAGGTGTATATGTATTATATATACGCGCTGGCATCTCGGCTTTACGTGGTATATACATATATATACCTTTGTCTCCGCGCTCTCATTGTTTTCCTTTCCTCTCCTCTCTCCGAGGATCTTTAGCTCTTTCCTCCGGTCTTTGGCTACGCCACTCTCTGTTATATTTAACGGGCAAGTGCTGTGAAAATAACGCGAGCGATAGCGCGAAAATATATATACATAGGGAATGGACGGTGCTCCAGTTGAGCTCAAAGTTTAATGCATCCGAGTTACAAAGGATACTTCTCGTTAATATTGAATTCGTGGAGAAACTCGCGGCTCTACTTGTGATTTTACATTTGTATCTTAACGCTTCATCGGGTGCAACTGTACATTATACGCCTTTGTCCGTGTTTACTACGATAAATATAAATGTCTTCTCGAGAAAAAACATGTCACCACCTCGACTATCCTCTTTTCTCGTATAACATTGTACTCCACAGATAGACTTTCCCTTTTAGGGTGTATGTATATGTATGGGTACGTCTCGCGTCTCGGCTCGTCTTTCTCTCGATGCGGGTGACGCGTGTGTGTCATCAAGGCTCCCGCGTCGTCTCTTTGACTGTCTGTACATCGCCATCAGTCCTCCCGACCTTTTTCCCTGATTTTCCGCGCGGACTATATATGTGTACAAGAGCCTCTTCTCTCGCCTTTTGTCCTCCAGCCCCTCCCGCCTCGAGATCGGAAGAGTAAGAGGACCCCCCGCCCGTCCTTCCTCTTTTCTGCTGAAATCCATCTGTTTTCGACGAGACGAATCACTCCTTCCTTCCTTCCTCCTCTTTCGAGCGCTTTGTTCCCGTCGCCCTTGCCTCCGGTAATTACTAATTGTCTCGAAAATGATTAGACTCTCTCTTGCCGTGCGGTTTTTTTTTTCTCCCCCGAGCCCGCCAGCTGCGCCTCGGCAATGACTGTACTTTGTCCCCGAGTAACAATCGTCCAATCGTTTATCGATGGGACAAAAAGAAAACGACAGCAAAGTTTGTACATTTTCTTTTTTTTTTTTTTTTTTTTTTTGTGACAGATTGTCGCCGATTGAACAAAAAACAACAAAAACTCGCACGGCGCATCGAGGAGGAAAAACTTTGGTGCAGCGCACTTTGGTAGATTCTTCGCGAAGATTTTCCCAAAAGGTCAAGTATATACGTCCGTGGGCTGTACATGTATACTCCCGCCACGAGTGTGCGAGCGGCTTTTTTTGCGCGACGCGACCCGGACGTCCAGCTGAATTAAGAAGATTTCCCATCTGTCACTTTCGGTCGTGTGTTTTTTCCCTCCCTCCATCCCGCCGCGTCAACTTTTTTTCTCTTCTTCTCTGCACACAACAATAAAGACTCGTCTTTTTCCTGCGCCCGTAATTTCATTTGTTTCTTCTATACGTTCGAGGAAGGCCTTCATATTTCGCGAGATTCCGAGTTCATGTGTAAACTTCAAGTACATTACAGTTTAGGAATGAAAACCCATCGGGTGCGAAGCGAGAGTGATGTATTACTTTGGCGCCTCTATTCGTTACTTAATTCCTGTGCTCTGCTCTCTCATATCCCCCGTCATGGTCACGTCGAATCGGGACCTGCTTCTATTTCGGGCGTGACTCCCTCGGTATATACCGCGAAGAAAGAACGACGCGCCGGAGTAGCTCGTTTGTTTTGTCAATGGGCGCCACTTGTCTTTGATTTTCTCCACTCTTGTGGAACTTTTTCCGTCCGCAATTACCGACCCTCCAAAATGAGATTTGGGGAAATTCGCTCTACAGATATAAATGTACATACAGATTTTTTTTTTTTTTTTTTTTTCACCACAGGGTTGACAATGCGAGAAACTCGTAAACTTTTCTTTTCTAATTACACCGTCGCGGTGGCGAGCAAGACTTAACGAACGCTTCTACCGTCCCGCTACTTTTTTTGCTGGAAAATTCAAGCCTGCGAATTTAATTCCCTCCCAGGTCTCCATCCGCGTGTCTCTATGTATAAATTGTTTATTTAATTACACTTGAAAATGTATACGTAAGTGCGTGTGCATTATCTCCGTTTCAAGCTTATGGTGCTTGAAAAAGGACGCCACTGTAATGTTTATAAACACATGTGTGTCGAATCGAAACAACCGTCCAAGTGCCAAAGAAATATGAACTGATATGCAATTTGATTGCCAAGTCAGTGTTTCGGACGATAGGTACTCGGTTGAGGTTATCAATTAAGCTTACATTCGCTTGTTTCTTTGAACTGCGCCAAACGAGCTGGCGAATAATTAAGATTCGAAATATTACATTAATTCACCCAAGGTATTGACGGTCCGGGGGAGGGGTGGTATACTATAATTAATCCAAAGAAAAAAAAAATCCGTCTATAAATGAGTGCGCGATTAATTAGGAAGTAATTCGAGGTACTTTAGTCCATCCTCCCCCCGTCCCACGCCCCGCATCATAAAGAAAGATTTCTTGTAAGAACCCACGCGTGCACGATCAACTCCACCCTCGAGCAACTTACAGCAACTACTTAATATATATATGTGTATATGTATATACTCGTAAGCAACGTTCCAATCCATCCGCATTTAATTTTCACAGCGCACGCATTAATCGAACAAAGCGAGGGCTATATTATATACGTACACACGCGTACCTATATACATGCATATACTGTAGCAAAGTCGAGACGGTACTGTCAATAAGACTCGTTAAACGACGGCGACGCGTACGTGCCCCGGTTCTTTCTCCTCCTCGTTCGTGCAGCTCCTCTGTCCTCCTCTCTTCTCTTGTACCCTTCCTTCTATCGTTGTCCCTGGGACTGTCGTTGAATTAACGTCGATTAGTATGCCCATTAGACAGACGTTGAACTTGCCCCCGTCTCTCTCTCTCTCTTTCCCTTCCACTCCCTCGATATCAACCGTATATATACACCGTATATATGTTCGCTGTCTTTACTTTGCTGCAGGGCAATCACGAGAGTATAATATATATAAGGATGGGCCAAGATGCAGAGAGAGAGAGAGAGAGAGTAAGGCTCGTTGCGCCTCGCCGGTCAACCTCCGCTCGATCGCCTCTTCCTCCGAGAGCCCACTTGCTTGCGCCTATATGTGTGTTACAATACAACACCCACATATATATACAATGTACCTACCTGCAGGTCGATCACGATTTGCATCGGACGAGCATCAGCGGCGAGAGAGGGAGTATATCTTCCTTTCCTCCGCGCCCTTTCTCTCTCTCCCCGGCTATGTATTTATATATATACGGGCAGCCGCTCGTCCGGAGACCCTTTTCTGTCTGCGGTTTTTTTTTTTTTTTTTTTCTCCTTCCTTTCATACATTTCGTGCGCTCGGCCGGAGAAGAGGAGGGTAAGGAGAGGCAGAGGAGAGGGCGGAAAAAAATTTAAATATAATGCGCGAGAGAGGGCTCTCTCTCTCTCTCTCTGTTATATCTCCTCTGTGGCACGGTCGTTTGATTACGATAATGTTTACGTGCGCCCGAGGATGCTCTCTGCTCTGCACTGCTTGGAGTTTTTATTTTTTTTTTTTTATACAAAAAAGGTACGTTAAGGTTTTGTTGAGAAACTTTTTTTTTTTTTTTCGAGGAATTTTGGATATTCAGCTGGTGATAACTTTGGTTTCGTGCATCGGTTGACAGTTTTTCAAATATACAGCATATCCTTCGAATGACTGGAGATATTAACGAATGCAGCAGAATTCCCATGTACATAATATACACATATAGGGAACAAAAAAAATCTTTCGATCAAGGCGCACCTGTAACATCTCGAGAGACTCTTTCCGCGCATCAGAGGTAGCACGCCTCGAAGGACACGAATTTCGCACGCAACCTCGCATACTTATCCGCATGTATATATGTATGTTCCCCGCCTTCGCTGTTGTACCACAGCCCCGGCAGGACGAAAGAAAAACGAGAAAAACAACTGCAACAATCGCCCCTTTACCGTGTATATCGGGCTGTGCGCACCCCCTTGACAATTGACGCGCAAATCGATTGTAATTGGCGCCCAACGTGTACGTGCAACTGTATATGTATACATGTTTATACACGAGAGGGAGACAGGAGAGGATATAGGTGCAATCACGATGCGAAGGAGGCGAAGGAGGGTCCCACCTCGTGAGAATTTCGCGCTTGGGTGGACAGAAGAAGTGCAGGCGCCTATACTCGCGCTAAAACAGAGTAAGCAGGATGAGGTATATATGTGTATGTATACGTATATGAGCACCGTGTGATGCACCAAAGTCCCGAAGAGAGAGATCTTGGAACGCGGATCGTGAGAGTCGTTCGCTCGCGGCCGCGCGCATCATCATCCTCCTCCACCTCTCTCCCTCTCGCGCAACGTATATGTATATATTCCCAATGATCGTTTTGCGCCCGCTGTTATACACATGTATCTCCACGTGTACAACCTGTATGGAAGGACCACAGGGAAGTGAGCAAAATATACGTGCGTGTGGTTACGCTCGCGCGATCCCAACGACCGTCTATTAAAATCCTAATGGTGGATGTATATACGCGGTGTGCATGCCCATTCGATTGATTTCAACTTTGAGCCGAGAAGGTATACGCATTTGAGAGTCTACGGATGTGTGTATCGATTGAATGTTCACGGGCGCCAGGGGTACGGAGAAGGAGGGGGAGGATCGATCGTGCGATCGAGAGAAACTTTAATTAGATTATAGAGGAGCTGCACGGATGTATATTTTTGCGCGATGGGGGGTGGGGGGTGGGTGTTATACGTGGGATGAGCTTTGCGGCTGAAATGTGGGTTACACGGGAGACGCGATGATTTATAAGCCGACGTCGTTGCAGATGTGTATACGTATAAAGAGAGGTGGGATGAGGATGCGATGCTCCTTCCCTTCCGTGAGCGCGGGTTCGGCTTAATGATAGAGCGAGAGCACGCGTCTTACGGTGCACCTACTCAGCGGCTCGAATTAAATTTCTATTTTAAAATTGTCGAGTACTTATTTGGGCTTCTTCTTTTTATTTTTTTCATTTCGGGGTGCTCTCTCTCTCTCTCTCTCGCTCTCATTGAGGAAATTTGACTAATGCCATGTACCCGATTGTGTTTGTTATCTCACGACATTTAGTTTTAGTTGAAATAAGTGAAAACGAGCGTTTGAGGGTTGTACGAAAGAAAAACTTGGTGAAAAGTGGAAGAGAACAGCATTGGCTTGGACAAATAAAATAAGAGAGCCCGCGTCCGAGTAATTGACAAGCGAAAGAGTAGGAGACAATGCGCGTGCCTTGATGGCTGATGCCGGAAACGGCGCGCCGAAGAAAAACAGATCTTTCTCTCTCTCTCTGGTGGGGCATTCTGAAAATAGAGCAAGCAACCCTTTTCCTTCGCCTCCTCTGTTTCCCTATATTGCAGGCATCTATAGGAAGGACTAGTGTAGGTGTATACATGTATCCTTCCTCGGGACACATCATCCCGAAACAACTTTGCTAGCCGTAAATAGCTAATGGCAAGCCATGTCTTTTTTTTCCCCTCCTCCTTCGTCTTTCGCTCTCGTGTGCGGTTTACGCGTGTCAGTGCTTTCTTACGGTGTCGCGTTTCTTTGGTTCGCTTCGGGCGGGATGCGGTGGGGTGTGTATGTAATATATAGGTGACACGGCGATCCGGACGTGTGGCGTGCACACGCGGCTTTTGCCTTCCGGTCGGGATCGCGCGAGTCTTGGGTCTTACTTTTCCTTATTTCCGGTGTTACGAGAAGAACAATGGGAGGGACTCTCTCTCTTGCAATACTTTAACAAGTGCCAGCCATCAATTCCCTACACGGGAGTGCTAATTTCGTGGTCATATTCATCTTTTTTTTTTTTTTTTTTTTTTTTCAAATTACCACATTTGCACTTTTATCAATTAGGTCTGTCGTGTAGCTGCTTCTGTACACTCGATAAACAAAACTCCAGCCGTTATTGTGAGCCCCTATCCCGATCTCAAAGAATACGAATCCAAATCTTATCCGCGATCAATCGGTGCCTCTTCCCGAAAAAATCTCACGCAGCGTTCACCAGTAGTGCACACACTCAAAAAGGTATAGCTGCATAATTTGCGAGCGGAAGATTTGAAAAACAAAGAAATCGAAGAGAGAAAACGAGAGCGCATCAGGGGACCCCCCAGAATCCCTCAGCGCTCTCCCTCGTACGAAATGAGGCTCAAAACACTCATGAGAGATACAGAACGAGAGCACCCCTTATCTCCGACCCAAAATTCCCTTTGGTTCCTCATTCTCTCGCACAGTAGCCGATGCACATGCAGCAAGCCTCGCTTGCACCTGGCATCCTTTACCGAATAACTCTTTCGGGCCTCTTATCTCGACTGGGCATCGACGATCTTTTTCTCGGTGCGCGCAAAGATTCGGCAGATGTATGCACAAGCTCGGCTTTGTGTCGTCAGCATCTTTTCGCCCGAGATGTGTACGCTTCCTCTTTTGGGTGCAAAAAACATCTGTTGGTATACGCAAGACCATTTTTCACGCGCTTCTTTCACGCCCGGCTTCCCCCTTTTTCCTCCCTCCCGTCTTATTTTCCGTGTATGCTCGTGCGTGCGCGCGTCTCCCTATATGAGGGATCGTCGTTTTATGCAAAAAATTTTGCGTCTCGAAGGGAGAAATATGTGTGTTCGCGGGAGCCTTTGTTTCGTTTTTTTTTTTTTTGTTTTGTTCGGGCGAACGTGCGCTCGAGAGTTTCGAGAGGACGAAAAAGTTTTTCGGGAAAACAAAATATTTGAGGGGGCCACGGAACTTTCAGGATTTATATTTTACCAGCCAGTTTGATGTACGGCCAACCCGTCCAACGATAGATCCGTAAAATTCTTGCTTCACCGCGCCAACTTGTGTTTTTTTTTTTTTGTTTTTTTACCTTTTTCTTACATTTTTTCAACTTTCATAATTAGGTGTACGCATCTACCAGCTGCTTGAGACGATTTCCGATGTACTGCGCTTAAATTAAGTCTTGGGGGAGCCTTTCGAAAAGGTCCTTTTTACTTGAAGCGCGATCGCGTCAAAGGTGTACGTATACTGCAGGTACGCAGCCCTCAGATGGCTGGAGTAAAAGAGCCAGAGGGAGAGAGGGAGTGATTTTGCGAGCGACAAGCTTTATATTGTAAATCTCTCGTCGCGAAGTTTACTTGCGACGCGCGGCTCTGACGCACATCAGCTGTTCTCGGGGAAGAGGAGTATTTTTTTTTTTTTTTTTTTTTTAATAAAATCCCCCGAAGCTCGGAGCACTTTGTCGGTGTCTCTATTTATTACTTGCTTTTTCAATTTCTTAAATCGTTGCGAACTTCCTCAACCTTTTTCTCCGTGCAAACACATTTTACGAGCGATTCGACACTATTCTCGCGAGACTTGTAATTCCCAGCGAAAATCTGGGCCACATATATTACCAGCCCATGCACACGTGAGCATCAATTTTAATCAAGTTTAATGTACCACCCGTACTTTTTAATGGAATGAAATTTTGTTTCGCGCAAAATCTACACATATGCCATTACACAAGGTCGACTCGACGCGTTAATTTTGTTTATCGGTGCCTCACGGCTTAATCATTTGAAAGCTTTTAATTTCGTGCACATACTTTTTCTCTCTTTCTAATGGACACGCGCCACTGGATCGTTGAAACTGTTAATGCACCACACCGGCGATGAATTTTCATGTACACGCTTCGCGAACTGCGTTTTCCATACGCAGTGCGTACGACACAACAATTATCGAAATTTCCCGGGTACATTTTTACAGATACCGACGCTCGGGGGGCGCAAACAATACTTTCATTACTCGTCCCCCTAAATGGCACGAAACAGCTGTACATTTCTCGTGTGCCCTTCAACGCGAATGAAAATCGTAAATTCCGCGCGCGATTCCAATACATGCCATTTCTCCCAAGCAAAGAAATGTATCGCCCAAGTTCCCGGGAAGCTGGAGCGAGAAAATACCGAGTTTTTCGTCCTATATAGGCTGTAGCGACTTTCTTAAAATTAATCCTCAAAAGTACCAGCCTGTAATGTGATAAATTAGGTCGTCGAGTAAGCCTAGAAAAGCGAATCGAGTTGGGCAACCCTCCTAGAGTGTCAAGTAATTATTTATACTTTGGAAATTTTCTGGCGCATCGGAAGATGCCGGATGCGACGTGCACTGCACTACCTTTATTATTTCACTCGTTTGAGAGACGCGTGATGGATCGCTCGCTTCTCTTTGATAATCATTAATGAACGGCCCAATTAGAGAAAACTGGTGCGCACCAAAGGGACTTGCTTCGTCGAATAAACATACACACCTATATATAATATATACGTGTATAGAGCTTATGCGCATCTTCAAAGATTCCTATCGTTGCTCCTTCTATTTTGGGTTTAGCTCATTACTTGTTTGTTTTCGACATTTGCTTATACGCCTTAGTTAAATACAAACATAAAACTATGTTGAGTTTTGCTGTTCGGCAGATACATAAGCGTATTATCCTTATGTACCATGTTTTCCTTCGTTTAGAGGTATTGAATGAAATTACGAGTTTTACAAATAAACAATGAAAAAAAATAAAAAGTGTTTACGTGGGCGTACCAGAAATCGCTGGAAAACGTAGAAAATTGTTTTATCGTATTGTGGGTTGTACATAATAATTTAATCCATTGTGTTTCCGCGGGAGAGAAAGAGATCCTTTTGCAAGAATATAATTTCACGCGTGTAGGCGTGTGTAATTCACTCCCTGCCTTCTACAACACTGTACTTATGACTTACGCTATACAGCTATAACATTACATGTATTTGCAATTTTTTAACGCGGCCACCCGTGGGGTTATGTATACATATATATATATATTTGTACTATCAGCTCAACTATTGTACTCGAAATAATGTGTACTGGTGGGTATAGAGTGCATGAATTGAATTTTAAGCGCAATTGCTCCAACCCGAAATTACCGGCTTTAATTCCAGCTGCATCCGTATTAGCCGACAATTGATGTACAAAATTTTTCCAAACTCATCCATTTCGGTGGGTCCAGGCACGAAAACCGTGAAATTCACTCTGTTAACGCAATTATCCAATTTTCACGGAATTTAACTCAACGATAAAATTTATTGGCCGTAGCTTCATTGTTACACAGTGACATAATCGACGGTATTTTTGTTTTGGCTCTACAGGACTGCCTAATATTTCTAGGAGAGACGAAAGTTTGATTAACGATAAAATCATGTTATTCAGGGCCTATAGTTGCCACTTGAAAATATTTTCTTACATCCGCCACTCCAGATACGTATATCCGATAACTCGATAAAAAGGCCCGTTGAAGGATATATGTTATTCCCAAGCATGCACCGGGTAAGTATTATTTTTCTGTTCAATCAACCACGTGGAGGTTGAAATGCGATCGACATATTTATTCAAATCGATGTTCAACCGAAACAAAGCGCTGAGAGACTCGTACTGGAAGGTGAAATAATCACAAGACGATAGCAAACAAAAAAACAAAAAGGAAGGTACGATCAACCATTCCGATCGATGGATAGGTATATATGTATATACCCGTACTCGTGAATAATTCAAGTTGGAATCGTCCTTCTTCTCAGCCCCTTCCTCGTTGGATCAATTATGAACACATTTTAACCCGCAATCTTAATACGCCAATTCGTATTCCGAGACATTTCACTCCCTCCCCCTGCGTCTTTTCCCTCGCGCGCCACGGCACATTATACACCCGTACAACATATGAGCCAGCCGAGATCGTTCGAGCGCCAATAAGTATTCCAAGGAAGCGCCGTTCGATATTCTCTCCCCTGCTCAATTATCGCGGGGCAGCTCGTACACACACACGTATATAAATAAAAGAGAGCCAGTCACTCCCATGCACGCCGCGCGGAAAATTTAGAGCTCAATCCTAGCCCGCTCCCACAGAGACAAGCCCTCCCCCCCGCTAAACGGTTAATCGGACGTGCGCGCATGGGCATGTACATACAACATTTGCATTAGCTCGCGGTATACGTGTGTATACACGAGGTGGAACAGAGATATCTCTCTGCGCCCGAGAGCGGCCTTATATTATATACAAACGAGATTTTGCCCATAAGGTGAAATCGGCGCCGCGGAAACTGTATTCGCGGTTTTTTCTTGCGTCGCTTGTACGTTATTGTATGTAACGTGTACAAGTGTAATATGTGTGTGTCTGCTTGTATCACGTTGCAAATGGCACTTTTGGATAAAGGATCCCCCCACGGGACGTGGATTCGTTGATTCTAACGCAACCACGCCAGTGGTGAATCAGCATTTGCAACTGCACCCCATAGCTGACAAAGCGTCGATCCCACGCGGAGAGGGACAACAATGTGTCGTATACCCGATGAAAACCATAAAAAAAATGTACGTGTATATGATGTATCATCGTCACAATAAACATGTTTGAACTTCATAAATTAAACGGGGTCGTAATTTACTGCCAAAATAAATCTACCACGGGCCTCCGTCCGGTCCACACCGGTGGTTTAGAGCGCATAAAACAACCATACCGAGAGAGAGAGCATGTAACCGTATAATGCTAGGAAGGGAGGATGATGCACTCTTCTCTCCCCCTCTCCGAGCGAATTACCATGATCGAGCCATCTCTGCGTCATTCGTGACCCTAATCTCGATGAGTCACGACTCCGTGCACTCGCTGCCGGCGGCCGATTTTGCATCTCTTCCCTCTACGGCCACGAGCTCTCCCACCTGCATCCACACCGGAAATCTCGTTTTCTCACCTATGGGATGTACCTATACATGATGCATCGGCACCGCACGACGGCCACGATGTTATGACGTGGTCGTTTGTGGATACCCTCCTCCGTCGAGCTCGCACATGCACCCCGTCGAGGCGAATTAGTTGCCGTTTTGCTGTAATTATGTATCCGATGAGGGAATCTCAACCCTTTCGAGATGAGCCGGTCGACGGTGGTGGTACGCAAGCTTTTGTATATAGGTTATACCTGAGAAAACGCAACTGGTGCAGTGTAATGTATATTTTATACGATTTTCCGATCGCAAGAACCATCTGGATCGCACTCGTTGTCGGAAAATTTTGCATTTCATCTTTGAAGACAGCGTTTTATCGAAAGAACACAGGGTTTTACAGGCCCAAGCCTACACACACAATCCCCCTCCCCCCCCCACAGAGCTTAATGCATTTAAATTGTTACTTGCGTTTCTCACCATTTACCGTCACTTTATTTTTTCAATCCAACCATGTACTTACTCCCTGTGAGAGAGAGTTAGAGTCATAAGTACTACCATCGTCACAAGTGCAGGTGGGTAGACGTGTAATACACGCGCTACAGGGGATTATTGAATCTTTCGCCGAGGTGTACATGCACACACGTGTGCCAGTGCAATGTTACGGAGGAGACTACATAATATTTATACGATACCGTTAACTCTCTCTCTCTCCCTGATCCTTTGTGCATGTAAATTGCCACTTATCTCAAGTTTAAAGTGCTAAAATGTATGTAATATTTTTTTTTTTTTTTTTTTTTTTGGCAACCCTTTGTCAATGTATGGATACATTTGTATACCTAAATTACAAGTGGTGCGCCATTGTAAACAAGCACTCCAAATGTATACGTGTGTATCCTTCGTCTAAACCATGCGTTTCAAATAACTTTGAGACAAAGAAATGCCACTTACGTGTACATCAGCAACTTCCTCAATGTTCACACGGCATATCATAATTATGATGTAAGAAACGCCAAAAAGCCGAGAGAAGCAGCTGCTAGTGTACACCTTTTTACACTCGGCTCCCGCATCATAACAAAATGAGGCGAAACTTCATTTCTTGGGGTATATATGTATGGTGTATATGTATGTACTGAAAATTCCGACGCAGAGCAGCACCGAGGGAGCAGCTGGTGCGGACGCCTCGTCACGCAAACCCTTTTTTTTTCCCCCGAGAGCTTAGCTGGTTTTTCCATTAACCCCGTGCTCGTGACAGGGGGCTAATCAACGCACGTTTACCCACTGGAAGCGTGTATATAAATGGGACGCTGAAAAAAGGGTTTCCCTTTACGCGGCCAACCGTGTCGTCGCGGCTATCGTGTGTACAAACGCGAGCGCCCGCAGATCAAAAGCCGGCAGATGCGGGATAGCTACGGAGGAAAAAGGAGCGCGATCCCTATCGGTGCTTCCCACCCTCTTGTACACGCTGCGGGCACCTTGGCTTTTCAATTTCGGAAAATACAGGGTAAAACCACACGACCGCGGCTCTCCAAGGTTTTTTCACGTATCTCTTTTCTGGGGCGTGTAGCCGAGCTATAGATCCATACATATCGCGTTTTTCACGTGGAAACGTGCGACGATGACTTTTATGAATATATACAAGGAACTAAAGTGTATATATTTATATGGCCAAGGGGGAGGGGGCGACACCACACCCATGATCCCGATGATTGATGAGTCGCTGTAGTGTATGTACAACTTTCCGGCATCTCCTTGAAAATTTTCGCTTACGCCGGGGGTAAGAAAAAATACCTCTATCGATCTGGCACTTGTACTTCGCCAAGTTCGCCGGTTGAGGCTACACGTGTCCTTCCGTATACCATTGGCCTTACAGGGATAACGGGCACCACCACCCATAAATCAAACCCATCATATTATACAATATCCCTCGCCTCTTATTTCCCTCCCTAATTGTAGCGCACGTCCGCACGTGCCCCCGTTTAGCTATCCCTCTCTCTCGCTTTCTGCGCTGTCAAAATCCAAGTCCCCATATTCCGCGGCTGTCCCGTAACTGTGTACACGTCTTTGCGAATCCACGCGGGGTTGCGGCCATACGTATACCTGTACATGTACACACAATGGCAGGAAGAGAGAAGTCATTGCTATTCCACGCGAGCGCCGGACAATTACGCGGGAGCCACGCCAGTGGAATACCATAATATTATGTTGTATGTGTATAATATATGTATATACTTACGCGTACGCGGTTTATAACGCAACGATGCTTCCTTTTTTTCGTGTAGGTTGTTGTTATTGACGTTGTAAAATGTTGATTGACAATTTTTGAAGCCCAAACTCGTCGCGTGCTCATCGAGTAGATCCATGGGGTGGTGGTTTTAATGGCACAAAGTTAAATTGAAACAATAATGTACGAACTGTCCTCGTCGGATGTAGGTATATACATATAGTTATTAATTCCGAAGCGAGTAATCAACCCCATCATTTGTATTATTTTCACGTCGACGCACGGTGCGGTGAAATTAATTTGCAAATGCGGGAGTACTGCATCACGTGGGACAAAAGCAGCCCGTGTGTACCCTACATTTATCATTAAAAAAAAAAAAAAAAAAAAAGGATATTCATTCCACGGGAGATAGGATGATCGTGGCGCGCGAGGGAAGGGCTGTACACAACCCCGGCACTTTGACGAGGCATCATTAATCCCCGCTCAACACCCGGCGACGCATTAAACCTCCTCGATAAATCAAACTCCCGACCTTACGGCATCGACACCTCCCAACCCCTCCGTCTATACATACACATGCTTTCGGATTTTTCAACTTCCCCGGGTTTCAGTTACCTTTCTCGCGCTCGTGTGGCTGCATATTTACAAAACGACGATTTTACGAGAAGGTTTTTACGGCTGTCTTCGTTTTTGTGCGCTAATGAACTTTTTCCGCGACTGCGGCCACTGATGGCCGCATTTTATGTTGCAACCCATGGTGACTGTGTGAGCCGTTGCGACGTTTTATTGAAACCCCCCCCCCCCTGATGTTGATGGTTTTAACGCGCGTACCGGGAGTGTATAAGCGCAGGGCGAGTTGTATTTTTTTATTACTCCTTCGCCATATAGACGCGACGTGATGTGCTTGTCAAGTTTATTCGTAACAGTGCAATGATCTATATACGTCCACAATTAGCTCCGTAAATAATCTTTTACTGACTCGAAACTGTATTATTCAGCGCCAAAAGGAGATAAAAATTACCTACATGCCGATATTGTCAAGCGCCCCAACAGAGAACCATATAGAGTGGAGCATATAAAAAAAAATTAGAATAGCTATGTACGTAGGTGTCCTTAGCCACCCGCGCCCGCTCAACGAATTCAGCTCACACGCGGAGCTACGAAACAATTTGTCCTTCCACGTCCCCTATTAATCCCCCATCGCTCTTTAATGAGATCCCAATAATGGCTCTCGAGCACCCCTCCCCCTCCTCCTTTTTCCAGTCGTTAAAACGTGCGTGTACTACGATGAGCCTTATATATGTATAGCGTTGCCCTTACAATGCGACGGAGAGGGGAAAAAAAAAAGAAAAATGAAAAGAAAAGGGAGCGGAGGCACCTTTAATTCCGTCGCGGCGCGAAAATTTATGCGCGTCCCGTGGCAACAAAGACGGCGGGATGGGAAAAATTCCAGGAGGGGTCCACATGCACGCACGCGCTTTTTAATCGAGCCTCTACTGGCTGGTTGATCCTCCTCCTTTCAAGTGTCGCTGCGCGGCGAATCGAATATCAGAGGGAGAGAGATGCTTTGTCGCGGTGGCACGTTTTCATCGCGCCTCGCGCGCCAAAAAGATTGATAGCGCATTTCGATGCAAGTCATCGGCTCTGACTCGCCTATCGGTCCCTTTTTTTTTTTTTTTTCATCCCCCTCTTCGATTTTATTTCTTCTCGTGCATTTACTTTTTCTTTTTTTTTTTCGTAGGGACGAACGAATGCCGCATATTGTACAGAGCCCGTGTTGCGTATCACCGCGCGATAATTAATTCCTCCCATCGCCATGGAATGACGACGGCTGTGTGTCTCCAAAGTGCTTGTATGTCTCTGCAGGAAGTGATAATTTTCATACGCGCGCTCGATTAAACACGTTGATACTACGTATGCATGCTTGATTGCCGTAACAAATGACGCTGCATAGTTTTTGTGCTACTGGTATAAAAACCTCGCAAAACCAATAACAAAAACGCCAAAAGAGCGATCTGTGGGTTAAACGTGATAAATGCACTTGTGTGTACGTGGTGTATCCACAGTCCCCATTGACCGTGGGCTGTATATTTACGTACACAAAGAAACCCGATCCCCCGGTTGGTCGAGCTTAGAAGTATTACCAGTAAAAAAGGAAAAGAAAAAACGAGGCCGAAGGCGGTGTATATGGAGAAAATCGGTGGGTGCGCCGAGGTAAAAGCCGAAAGAGAGAATTCCGGGCGCGGGAGAGATTGAATGGAAGGGAGAAGCCTTGTGTGGAGCGTGAATGGCTCAACTCTTTTTTTTTTTTTTTTTTGCGTTTGGTCCTTTACCTCTTTTTTTCGTGAAATTCGGAATCATATTGGCGGAGGATCACCGATGGGCGAGCAACCTGTCGTTTGGGCACTGTTATACGTATGTGCTGCAGCATCTGTCGCGTGTGCTGTTGTTTACACGCTCGTACACATCTGCGACGAAAAAACCGGTTTTTCGCTGATGTGCTTTTGTTTACGAATTACGGATGATTTGATCGCAGTTATTTTTCCCTCCCTCCCTTTTTTTTTCCTTGTTGGGTTACCCACGAGGATGGTATATTCCGAGGATATACGTGAAAATTTGCAAAATTTGCTGTATCACTATTGTAGTCTGGTTGGCTGGAGATGTTTAATTTTTCATTGTACAGTCGATGAGAAAAACTTTCCTCACACAAATTAACTTACAAAAAATTCTAAAAATCATACAAGTAACAATAAGGTCCTTTTTTTTCTCAAAATGGTAAATAGAATGTAAATTCAACCCTCACACTCGATCTGTCAATATTTTGATTTGGCAATTCTCCGATAAATCATCGATGCCAGACAGAGAGAGAAAACTATACTTTGTACGAGCGCAGCACGCGCATATATTGAAGATTTATTGAAATAATTAAACGCTTTGATTTACGCGACAATGCTGGTATAATTATAATATACGCTTTGCGTTGCGCACACATGAATACATATATATACATAATAGACTCGAATATCTTTGCATTTGCATTTACAGTGGAATCGAAATTTCGCTTTGCACGCCTATACGCCGCATTTTCAATTTTGATTGCAATACCATTAGTGATCTCTTGATTTACTCGATCGATTTCCCGGACAAATATTTCACAATTTAGAAGACGCAGGGCAGGTGCCTCGCTTCTCTCAAAAGCCACAGACATTCAGCAAACAACCATGTAAGAACAGCTCGTTATTGAATCCAGAGGAAAAAGACTCAAATCTCCGAAACAACATTATCGCACGCTCGTCTCTATTGCTTCATTATAGGGATGCACTCCGTGTATGGTGGTAGCATACGTCAGCTGTCGGTACACTCAAGTTTAGCTGTAAAAAAAACCCTTCGTTTCAAAAGTTAAAAAAAAAAAAAAAAAAAAAAACGCGTCACGGACAAAGCGAGCTATAAGAGAAAGACGCGCACGAAATGACGGCAATTTCGCTTAAACGCGCGCCGGGCCAACAGCTCCAATTTCGCGAGAAAAATTTCGTTCCCACCCCCCCGATCCTATTCACCTCTTTGGTTCCTTTCACCGAAAGCGAGAGTGCAGCGCACGGAATGACGCGTGAGTTTTTCGGCCCGTGCCCATTAGAACCTCTCATTATGTATATACACAGCCACGGGAGCAAAGAAGGCCGCTTAAGGGTGTTATCCCTCCGGCCGGTGCATATTATGGGTATAATGACGCGCGCGGCTACTTAGGGGCTCGTAAGCGCTTTCTCCGGAAAACCGAGCCAAACGCTTCCTCGAACCCTTTAAACCCCCTCCCCCTAAAAATCGGCTGTACACTCGCGCGCGTTGGACATATGATATACAATGGAGGAAGGACGGAAGGACGAGTTTTCGCGTCACCTGGGCTCTTTTTTTCCTCCCCTTTGGCTACTGTCTCTCGGGGACACAATAAGGTCGACCCGAGGAAATGGTGAATGCATTTACAGGGGGGAAATGTGTGATTTGGGTGGATGGATTTGACGGGGTTCGGGGAAAGGAGTTGTTTGGGTGAGCTGTCGAGATGGCGTATTGGGGTCCTTCAAAGGGACTCAACGTATAAGTACCCGTGGCGGACAAAACCACTCGTCACGATGAGACGGTGCCGATGAATGCTAATCTGCGGTCGTATATTTTATCGGCGCCAGCGAATCGGCGTGTCTTTCCGGGGATGAGTCGAAAAACCTACTTACGCGGTTACCGAAAGCGGTGAAAAAGTGTAAACGAAAGCTTCCCTTTTGTAACTCACTGTATTTATACCAGTAGTCGCGTGTGGATGATAATATGGTCTATAGGGTCAGAACGATGGTAGAGAAAAACAAGGCCTCGCTGTTTATACAGCGGGCTTTCATAGCTAACGTATACCCGTAATTATGTGTGTACCCACTTACACCCGAACGCGCGCTCCGATGTAAAAAAAGAAAAAAAAAAAAAAAAAAAAAGGTAAAATAAAAACTGTCTATTTTTCCAATTTCACGCAGGAAAAGCAGCGTACAATAATACGCGCGATCGTCCCATTGAGAGCCCCTTTGATTACGATGCTTCACTCCGTGGCATTCCGTCGGCTTTTTCTCTTCTCCTTCGTTTTTTTTTCACGTGTACGCGACGGAGGTGAGCGAGAGAGCACCTTGACGATGTAAGCCGAGATTTTCAGCTTACGCAACGAGAGTTCGGTATAACAGCGCCTCTTCGTCTATGGCAAAGTTCGGCTATTTGCTCTGGGTAAACAGTTTATTTTATTGCGCCGTACCTCATTCGAAACCCACACGAGAAATACGGACTTTTCGTAAGCGAGCCTTTTTGACGAATAATACAATACGAGTGACATTTCACTTCGGGTGCGCGGTTCTATTAGGAGAGTCGTTGTGTAAACACGTGCCCCCTCTCCGATTCGGCTGTGGCTATAGGTAAACAGGGTTTTTTTTTCGCTCTGCTTCCGTTTTTTTCATCTCGTTAGTGTTAATAACAAAGTTTGTACAGGTCGAAGGTAACGGAGGGGCGCAGCGCGACGAATTGAGCGCTGATGCGCATTTCTCGATAATTGGAGCGTCATCTGCCGCGCGTGTTTCTTTTGACTCGGCTTTGACATCGGAAACCCGGAGCCGCGGCACTTACTCACCAAAAAAGAAAGAAAAAGAAAAAAAAAAAAAAGGAGGGACACAATAAAAGTCGCAGCGTGCAGACCCATACGGCGCACGCTTTTCGGCAGAGCAAAAGGGAGGAGGAGAGAGAGAGAAAAGAGGCAGAGGAGAGAAAAAGAGAGCACGTGTGTGTGTGTGGTGCCGAGGCGTCTGCCGGCCAGATTGCGCCACGACGCCACCCAAGCTGGCTCTTTTATTAGCTCCTTCTTCTTGTTTCCCCGCGCTCGACTTTTTTGAAACTCCGATCGCCCCGTCGAGATGCGTGTTATATAAACCGAAGGTGTGAACCCGGACCGCCCCCTGATGTACATGCACACGGGGAGGGAGAAAATTTCTAGGTTGCATATACACGCGGAATCGAGTATGTTTTATTGAAACGAGATTATCTCGAAACGCGGGGAGAGGAGTCGTTTGTGGGCGAGATAGCGTTTTTTTTATGAAAATCGCCGTGTAGAGGCGTAATCGTGGCGCATTCATCGAGCGTTCGGTAGTAGTATCGATAAATCAGGCTAAGCTCTTCTGCGAGCTCCGGACGGAATAATTTTTTGCGTACGTGCACGCGCTTTGTAAACGTCTCGCGATTTTATTACTCAAGCGCTAGTGGTGCTGATTTTGCAGTATCAGCAATCGCAGTATCGCAGTATCGCTGATTTCACAATCCATCGTGAAATTGATATTTTCGCTACGCGAAATAAAATTTTCTGAATATAATCAACAGCGTGTCTTTTCGTACAGTATTGAAAACAAATGAGAAAAGAAAATAACTCTGGACTCGAGAATTCAGCGAAAGCGGAGAGAAAAAAAAAAAAATGTTTTTCTTTTTCGGGGCATCAAAATTGAGACAGGCCGCACATCCCCAAGAGCAGCAGCAGTTAAAAGCATATACATAACAGCGTCAGCCGTCGCGTCACAGCGGCTCATTGTCACGTTTGGCGGGGCGCTCCGCGTGAAATTTGCATCTTGCGGACACTTAAAACACGCGCAGGCCCCGAACGACAATGGGGACCATTCTTTTCCTCAGGCCTCCGGTTCTCCTAATCATCGGGGGGTCGAGAGGCGTCCAGCTGAGCCCGGGAGGATCGTCTTTCCCTCCGAGACGGGTCCTAACACGAAAAAAATGGAGCCGGAGCACAATGGGGGCACGTACACGCCGGAGGGACGAGGTTCGACGAGCCGGGCATTAATTATTCTCGAGGGTTGGCGAAAAAATTCTTCCCTCCGGGGTTTGTTTGTTTTTGGTGCGGGCTGAGGTCACTACTGGATTTTTTTTTCCAACTAGACGTCCAGGCCTTTTTTTCTTTTTTCGCGTCGAATCGGCTTTCGGTTTCTGGGTGTGTAACTAATGGCGATGGGACGCGAAATTTATCGGCCGGGGCTGCAGACTTTATTAATATGTTTCTACCTGTGGAATCTCGTGCGAGCTGATGGTATTTAAAAACGTATGTATATATGTATTTTTTTTTATTTGACGATGTTAATGCTCCTGATTTTATCAGTTTTTCGAGGGGCTTGTCACGAAAATCCAGTCACGCGCGAATTTTGCGGATAAAGTTTTTTCAATTTTTACCAAACGCGATATTAAAAACATTTTCAATACAGTGGCCCACTAATAGACCACACTTGGGTACCGTGCCCCACACGAGATCACCATAAATAACGTGTACAATCGAACTCTCCTCGCACAATGCCAACGTATAAACAGATGTCCAGAATCATCGTGGATGTATACTTGATAAGTTACGGTGTGATGTATTTTCCTCGAAAAAAAAAAAAAAAAAAAAAAAAAAAACACCGGGTGAAGAAAATATAGGTAATACAAAGGGAGAGAGGGAGAAAAAAAACCGCGTTTTGTTGTAAAATGGGCGTTTTTTCAGTGGGGGGGAATAGTGTAGCCCGACTCCCTGTGTGTTCGCAGCAGTGCCGAGGTGTTCAATGTACCATTATTACTATTAATGCACCGACACCCCGTCGCGCCTATAATATATATACACCTCCAAAGTGTACGTGTACACCGGCGCTTCCCCTTACTTGTGTACAAACTGAAATTTTCGTCGGATACGCTAGAAAAAAGGTGCGCCTGTATACGTGGAAACATTGAATCCTCGTTTTCGAGTGTCGTGACCCTTTTGTCCTCCGAAAGTCTCGTTCGTATACGATACGATAGACAAAACCCCCAGCTCGATGGGATGTATATATATATGCTTGTTTTGGCGTCATTTAATTATTGCTTAGGGGCACATCCCGACCCTTCAAATCCAAAGTCACGTCGAAACGCCTCTAATCGGCCCGATCTCCCAAAGAAATTTCCCAAAAAGAAAAGGAAAGGGACAAAAGGATCATCGGAGGACACCGGCACCGGCGGGCAAAAGCCGTACACACGCCCCGAAGGCTGCACCCGAAAGGATACACACAAAACGGCTAATTATCCTAATCCACTTAGCAGATCAGCTCAGTAATCCGTAGAGTGTATAAGGTAACCATCCGTAGAGCCGCTCTGTACTTTGAGTACCAAAGTCGCGTATGTATTAATAGCAGCTGGCCGACAAACAACGGACAAAAACGAGCCGCCCGTAAAATCGCGAACCTGCCGGCCCTCGGACTTTAGTTAGCACGCGATACGAGGTACATGCGAGAAAGACTCCCCGTGGCGTCTTCCTCGACGGGCGGTGGCGGATCTCTATCTCCTGCTCTCGGTAGCGCGTGCGAGCCGTCCCCCGAAAAAAGACGATGGGGGGAGGTAACCGAGAGAGAGAGAGAGAGAGAGACGGTGTCGCGAAAATTCGTCCCACGTGCTTCGTATCTGCGCATCCCGTGGTTTGACGACTGCAGGTTCTAAGGGGTTTATTCTTTCGGGGGGGACAAGACGCATCGCAGAGGAAAGGACAACTGAAGAAAAAGAAAAACAAAGTGGAACGTGTGCGTGGTGGTTTACACGATGACTCGACAGTTTTTCGTCGATCGTGTGTAGTTGCGTGTGTTTACAGCCCGGCTCTTCTGTATCTGAAAAATTGGTTTAAAAAAAAAAAACAAACAAACAATGCTTTACTAAAACATGGGACGAGCACGGAAACCTTCCCTCAAGCGTTCTTGTTGACGATGCCGCCTTGGGTAAACATACACACGAGTTGGGACATGAGATCCAAGTGGTTGTGCGTGCCCTTGCAGGCGTACTTTGCATCTGTGGGAAAGCATCGTACTCTTACGATTTTTGGGCATATGCTCGTATATAAGTACACAACTCGTTTGGGAGGCTTGAGGTTGGATAAATTTGGTGTGCCTAAACATGATTTGCCCCCGTGGTACGTGTGTACATTTCTGGATGCGCGTTATTGTGCGGATGAATGTTGAAATTTTTTATTTAAAAATTCACACGGAACTGACGATTTTTCATAAAATCATCGTACCCATCCCCAAATGTATAAAAAACACACACGGCACATTTATTTCAGAGATAAACACGGGTGGATGTATTGTTTTTTACTTCCCAAGCACATATTCTACCCTCGACAGGGACAAAATCCCTCGTTGCAACCACTCCTGGTTGACACGCAGCAAAAAAGAGGGGGAAAAAAAAAAGAAAGTTACTCGTCCATACCCTGCAAGTATATATTTATACCCTCACGTATTTCAGGCCCCGCAACAACACGTTTGTACTTGGATGTGAAAGAGGGCTCGAGAGAAGAGAGGGAGAAAAAGAAAACGGCGTTTTTACGGGGATGATGTTGCAGCCACGAAAAGACGCGCTCGAGGGGGATGAACTGGATTTTAGCCGGAAAACGACGAGCGTGCTCTTTTTTTTTTTTTTTCTTTCTTTTTTTTTGTGATCTTTGAATCTGCCGTGCGCTCGATCGCCCCTGTAAAGACGATACTTCTCGACGTTAATTTGCGAAACCTCGGTTTGTCACACTCACGCTCGCGGCGTTGATCGCAAACAATTACAATAGACAGTGTGGAAAAAAAAGAGCAAAACTCCCCCAAAATACTATTATGCACGCACGTGGACCCGAAAGGAAAAGTTTTATCTCGAAAAGTGCGTGTAACGCAAGCCCAACGGGAGGAGCGACGGCTCAGACCGTGCACTCAGACAGCCATTACGATCCTACGCTCCCTCGTGCACGAGTTGTCGGAGGGATGGAAAAAAAGGGCACCGGGAGAGAAGAGCCTGTCGAAGTGTCGCAATCGCGAGAGGGAAAGTGAGGGAAAAAAAAAACAACAACAGATAGCACCAGACGACTGCGGGAGAAGCCTCCTCCTGGAGGGGTGTCGCTGTCACACGCAGAATGGCACGGCACAATGTCGTATCGCGGATGATGAGCACCACATATTGTATACACTTTTCACGCGCCCACACCCTCCGCTAAGCGTATCATCGTCATGGGGGGTAAAAGGAGGTTTTTACGCGCAACTCACCTGATTACCCTTTCATTCGCCTACACACACGGGGTCAGAGTGGAAGGGAAATGTTTACGGACCGCGAGGCGAACGAGGACCCTCGTGCACGTATCTTTTCTTCCACCCATGTCTCTTAGTGGCGTTCTTCAGCCGCGAATAAAATGGCCCACTCGCGGGGGGCGGCTCGAAACGAGCCTTTCTACGAGCGACTCGAGGAAGTTGTGCGCGTATACACACGTTCTACTCTCGACTTTTCCTGTTTTTAAGTTGGCTAGGTCTTACGCGCGTAGTAAGTACCATTTCACGACGGGCTCAGGGTGATTTACATGCGCGGAAAAAACACCCTCATCATCCTCCTTTCCGTCGATTTAGATCAATAATTCGCACGTACACGCTCGATCTATCGCCGACTGAGTGTCCCTAGAACCTCCGTGGCGTGTACATTTAAAAGACTCGCAATTTTACGGTCGTGGCGAAAAGGCTCGTGATGAAGCGAGGCCCCGCTGCACATGCGTAATTGCACGTTAAAATATATCGAGGGGGGGGGAGACATTTCGTACATGAACAAACGCCACCGACTTTTGATTGTGCATTGTCGTACACATGCACGCGTGCACGTAATCGCACGGAGCACAATATAGTCCCTCGTTGACAATTTTCGGAAATTGCCGGGGCTGCATAATGCAGCGCATCCGCTCTTAATTGCATCGTCGCTGTATTTTCAGATGCCATCCTCCGCATTAACGCCGCGCCGGATTTACATTTTGTTTACGCGTCTACCTGCTACCGTCGATCTTCCCAAAAAACCGAAAATTATGCAAAGCTCGTTTTAATTTTGCGCATACCACCGCCGTTGCTGGTGTTGCTTATAGTTTTACAGCGCCGTAAATAATCATTATAATCATTGAGTTCAATTAATGCAACTCCTACCTGGTGTGTACATACATTATCTGCATCAGTATATTCCAATAGTATATGTTTGCGTATTACGTATATAATAAATGGCGGTAAAAACCGAGGGGAGGGTAATATTATTGAATATCAAGTGCTGGAGCTTAGGGGGAAATAATCCTCTCTGTGCCTATACAGTAACACTCAAATTCAGGGTAACTTTGCAAAGCGTGCATTCTTTCGCGAGATCATTAAATTTCGACCGAGCCATAGGTATTTTCATCCGTCGATAAATAACTCGCTTTTTACATGTTATTATTCATGCCCGCTATACCAAGCATCGATGTGGCCCAATCCGAGCAAAAAGCGCGGCCCGTGTATATACGTGCTTCTTTTTCCAAAGCTCGTCGCATCCATCATCATTATCGCCGTTCAAACTCTGGCCGGTGATCGTTGCACGACCCGCGGAGAGTACCCCTTTATCCCGGTGTATTAGCAAAAAGCTCGTCGTCTCCTTGGCGCATCAAAGGTAAGCTCGCCGCTCGATTCGTCGATGCCCGGCAAAAAGCCCCGCGGCTCTCGTCCCCGGAGGGAACCGCAAAAAGGACCGGCCGCGTCCACTTTTTTCTTTTTTTTTTCTTATTCGTGGGCTATATAGTGTGGCTGCTCGAAAAGCGCGAGATTCCACGAGTGCCGGGCACCGAGGATTGTTTCGGGGGTGGGGGGACTCCGTCGTGAGCGCGAGAGCTTTTGGACCGACCTGGCTTGTTTTAATGATGCGCGGGATTATTTATTTACGCGGGCCGAGGGACACGTACAGATGGCTTTTTTTTTTTTTTTTTTTCCACGCGCTTTAGCCAACGGAAACGTCGTTCATTCATCGTTTGTTCAGCCCATCGAGCAAAAAATTGTGCAATGAAACAACATCGTGATTTCGAGGGGAGCAGTACATACATATTTTTGGATTAAAAATACAAGAAGGCATAATGGAGGGGAGTGGGGGTACAATTATCATTATTAGCCGGAGGGAGAGGCGCTCTCGTAATAAATATGCAAAGCTATCATCGGAAGGGGCAATTAAGGGAGCCGCGCAGCACCTGTACAACGACAACGGGAGATAATCGAGCGCCGCGCGCCGAGTCTCTCCCGAAAGGCCGGCCGTTTCCATAAATCAAAATTCATGCGCTCGCAGATACGTATATATATACACGCGCGCTTTTGATATAACCCCCTCCCCCCCTTCGCCGAATGGAAGGGAAGACGCATTAAAAATGCAAATCCAGCTCGCGTTCCTCTGCTCGTATCGTTCTCGTACTAATGCACGCTTCGCGACTGCTAATCGCATTCCCCGGCACGATATAGCGCCGATATCTTTTCCTGGAACCAAAAAAGTGTCCCAAAGCTACAAGGTGCACTTCCGATGTCTACGTGTGGGTGCCATTAATCAAACGTCCTCGAAGATGAGCGCCCGACAGGGCCCCGATGCAATTATACCCTTATTCTCTTTCCACCTATTGTTCCTACAGTGGCTTACATATAGGTACATACATCTCGAGGAGAAGAAGAAAGGGCCATGCATCATACAATAGCCCGACGTCGAAAATCCGTCGCCAAGAGTCGTGTGTGTGTCTTATCGATAGGAGTGCTCGTTCGGCAGATGGAATTAATAGCGGATAATTGATTTTCTGCGGGGCTCCTGTCACGCGCGCCGGTGCGGCATATATTTGCATTTCGGCGAGAGATGTGTATACCCGGCGATTGTCTCTCTCGCTTCTGATGCAGCGTAGCCTTCGCCTTGGATTCATTGTGCCGGTGGTGGTTGCGGGTTTTTTGCTTTTTTTTCACTCTCCAAGGCTATAGTCGATTGCGACTTGTCATAAATCCTGCGCTCGATGTTTAAGCCTCGGTGATTCACCGGCGAGACGTGCGTGTGGTATATATTTTCAAGATATATTCGTTATGTATTGTCCTTTTTTTTCGTTACAAGGTAGATTTTTCAAAAAGACTCGCGTCGATGAATCTGTGAAACTTATTTCATGTCAAATGGTATTGAAACAATGTTTATTTGTATAAATATGTATATCGAGGATCGTTTATATCCGTTCCTGTATGTGTATATTATACATAAAAACAAATGAAATACTTTTATACACGCGTGTGCGCACGAGCCCAATAAAATCCTCTACTCCT
The DNA here is from genome assembly GCF_000648655.2 of Copidosoma floridanum. The sequence goes on from NW_019379561.1 coordinate 504,054, forward strand.
ACATATTATACCCTCGCGAAATTCCGCTCGAGCACACTCTCAAGAGGACGAAACCGCCGGCGGCCACTGTGCAGTACGATTTGTGTGTATGTATGTATACACATATACCAACAGAGTCATTATTCCGCGTGAAAAATTTTTCCGATACAGAAAACTGGAAAATAAGAGTATAGGTGGTAGGCGAGAGTGGTGGCAATAAAATAAAGCCGTCTACTGCTGATATCGGTGCGTTTCGAGTGTGTGGCTCGGACCTTTCCAACAGAGGACCAAACAACCCTTGGCCACAGCCCCGACGCATCTATACACGAGGGAAAAACTGAGCCCTCCAGACACGCGTCGCTCCTTACGAAGCACATTATCCCTTAGTCCAGACGTTTTTTCCCCCCTTATCTCTTCGTCCTTTTATTCCTCTTCGAATCATCTCACGAGTATCACTCGTTCCATAATTCATATACGTTTCGGTCCTCCTTCGTCGTTCATTGGCGCACGAATTTCCCATATTACCATCCATCTTTCCTCCCCTGCCTCTTTTAAAGTCTAATCACGCGTGGAGGTATAATTTTATCGGAGAGACACACAACGCGCGCCTTTAGTCGGTATCGCTTCGGACAAGACTTTCTCCCCCCACCTCATCGATTAAATACCATCTCGGAAATGAAAAAGAATGTCCGAAAATTTGATCACATCAGCATGTACGTGCCATATTATATGCGATATCATAACTTCCCTTGTGCAATTTGTCTCGTCGTGTATGTATAATGTCTCCCGACGATTTTCGGCCCCGCAACGCACACACACGGCGAGTCATCATCCACTTGGGAGTAATGATAATTTTCATCATTAAAGCCCCGCTCGGCCCATATAATTGCGTCCCCTTGAAAAATTCCATCCTCCAATTTTTACGAGGGACGTCACCTTGCGCCGTGAATATCAAAGCAGTACCTGTGTATATCATTATAATATGTCTCTGTGTGCACACCAATCGCGAAGCGCCTCGTTTTTCTCCTCCGCCCCGGCATTCCAGGGGCCCGATCGAGCGTTACTTCCCCTCTTCCTCGCACCTGCGGCCCTTTCCCTCTCCCGTCTCGCTCCTTTGATCGGCGTTTTCGCGCTTCTTCCCAGTCGAGTGGATCGCCTCGTTTTTTTTTTTTTTTTTTTTTCACCACCAACAAGTGTGCTTCCGATCGACGCGGAGACAAACCGGCTAGATCGCGATTTATTCCTCAGCCGCTGCAGCGCCTCGCGATCGGCCTTTGCTCTCGTCGATATCCGAAACCTGAGGCATCCTTTTCGAGGATAAATATTGACAATAATTTACGCCCGTCCGGAGGGATGATGCGACAAATCAGTATACATATGTAGATCAAACGGTGTGAAATTCCTCCGTGCACAATTCAACGGCTCTTTTGCTCGTATACAGAATTTCATACGGGGCCAATAAACTCGTCCAAAGTGTGTATAAACCCGCCGAAATATATTGGCAGTGCGTGACTTGCGAGTCCCAAGGATCGCCGGGAGAGATGAAAGAGCCGAATCAGTGCAAAAAAAGTACGAGCCGTGCCTGTATATAGATTTAAATGCACATGGATATCAATACAACCAATTCAAAGGTGTTGCAAAAAAAAATAAAAAAAAGAGGTAGATGACGCTGTGACTGTGCAAATCTGATGCAGGTTCCTGTGCAGGTCAATAATTAGAAAAGCTGGATTTCTGTATCTCAAAGCGTCAGGTCGATCTGTGTCGACCATCCAGCTAATATACAACAGCTGTTGCCTCGCATTGGATTCTCATTGTGATCGCGTGTGTACGAGCTTCGAAGATGTACCTTATTGGCTCGCTGTATTTCCGTGGAAGCCTGCAGATCATATTATGTACATATAATAGATGTAGATACACTATATATATACATAGAAAATAAACGTAACATGTGTGTATGATTGCACAACGCGTATAACTACTCAATTATGCAGTAGACGAAAGATCAATGGTTTTTTTTTTTTTTTTGTTGTGCACACACACGTAACAACAGTGAGCAAATAAAAAAAGAAAAGTATAGGGGAAAAAGAGAGGGACAACACGACGACGACGACCTGAATTAATTCGGGCCGATTTGCGCATGAATTGGCGCTCCGCGATTCCGGGGCTGGACACTGTACATTATATATAATATATAGGTGCGCTCAACACGTGCCGCACCCCCTGGACGAGCGCGTATGTATACCTACCCCCACATGGTACGCAGTCACTGTTGAAAAAAAAAAAAAAAAAAAAAAAAAAAAAAAAAAAAAAAAAAANAAAAAAAAAAAAAAAAAAAAAAAAAAAAAAAAAAAAAAAAAAAAAAAAAGAGAATGTACGCGTGTGCGTATACTGAGAGGGTACGCGCACACACACGAGCATACCTTATAAACGCACAAAAAGCGAGAGAGCCGTAATAGGGCTGATTGTCCAACTGCCGGGCCAATTTGGGCTGCCTAACCCGGCAATTTTCGTTGTCGGGGACCTCTTTCTCTCTTTTTACAGCCTCTCTCTCCCTCTCTCTCTCTCTCAAGTTCCGCCCTGCAGTTATGTGTGCCGTACTGTATACATGTTATATTTATTATAAAAGAGCCATAGCTCCTGCAGGAAAAGGCGAACCCGTTACCCTCCCCACTCTCTGTTTCTCTCTGTCTCTTTGGAGAGTCCTATTAGGTTTTTTTTTTTTTTTCTTCTTCTTCTTCCAAGACTAGCACGCGTCTCTTTCTCCCGAGCCTCCCCTGCTTCCTTCTTTCCAGTCTATTTCCTTCTCACAAAATGTTTCTCCAACTGATGTATGTCCTTTATCCTCCTCGCTTTATGCTTATACGTGTGCGTCCTCCGGGTGTATGTATACACGGCTGATGCGACGTTTCTCGGATGGATAACTGACGTTCCTTTGTCACACTTGCGCAGCCGGTTGTATTTTTATTCTGTTGGTACTTACATCGGGGTGGGGAGGAGAGCACGTTGTATACAGTGGCGAGGCCTAAGGTAATTTTGGACGCCTTTTTTTTCACGACGACGCCTCGATTAGCCCTACGTGTCTCGAATTATTTAGAAAAGGGAGGAGACCGAAGGGACCCCCTCCCATTTGGCCGATGGGAAAGTATCCGATTGCACCTCGTTTTTGACTCGCGACTATACGCAATGTTGGCCCCCTTGGCTTGCAATAACAACTATTTAAATATACCTACTCCCAGTCGACCGAACAATAATTGTTGATCATTTCTCCATTGGCGCGCTTGGTTCGCGCGTGTTTAATGTACCTAAATGAATTACTATTCATTAGCAAACGTTGGAGTTGGAACTGGGGCGCGTATAATTAAATGTGTAGAGTGAGTCTGGTATTCGCTGCCGCGGTGCAAAAACTCGGGGAGTTTGGAACGCTATCAAACGTCTCTTTTGCTTTGAGAGACGACCCGAATTGCAAAAGCTCGCCCGGCAAAGTCTTGCGATTGAAACACATAATTTAATGATGAAAATTCCACGTTCCACCCGAACCACTGTATACCCATAAGCGTATATACCAGTCGGGGCTTTCGTTTGATGGATTTCGCTCTTCTCGGTTTCGAAAACGAATCTCCGCGGCGCGCATTCGTGTATGTATATGTACATATCAAGGCCAAAATCGGGTTTTCAAACTATTCGCGAGAGACTTTATTTCGGACGCTCGCTGCAGTCGATTCCTCTGTCGCTTCTAGCGCGCTGCCGCAGCGTTTTGTGCGACAGAAGCGCCCACAATAGACCGCCTCCCAACCCCCGGGAAAAAAAACCTCCGGAGCTTGTACATTTTCCCTCTCGGCGCTGCCCCTTTTGCGTGTACATGCACCGTATGCCGCGTGACGAGTAAAAAGCCAACAGCAGCCGGGTTGACAAATCAAAGGGGTGGCCGTTGGAGAGATTGAATGGAAGGGAGAACGCCTTGTGTGGAGCGTGTACGTGATGTATAATAGAAGCGGCGCTAATTAGGACAGTGACCGCATGGTGGCGTCAGGATGACCCTGCAATCTGCAATGCATCTTTGCCTCTTGTCCGCTTTCCCGCAGGTGGCGAAAAAAGCATCTGGTTAGTAAATAACGACTTTCCGAACTCGCCGATGGAGGTGAGCTATCGTAGCCTTACCGAAAGTGTCGAGCGTATACGGTCTGAGTCTAAAGGGTACTTTTATCCAGAATCGACCGCGGGTAGCTTGGTTATGCCCGAAAAGCCCCGTATTTTATTTTTTTTTATTTTTGCACCGGGAAATTAACGTGTCCCGATGTTGGCCCGGACCCATGCGATTTTTCGTTTTTTATTGCACGGCGCTCCCCCGGAGAGACGACGACGATTTTCGGAAGGGTTTTTTACAAAGCTCCGGAATTTTCGTTCGGCAAAGGATTAGAAGGAGTAGGATTATTTTGCTTTTTATAGGTGGACAAGCCTTTTTTTACGGCCCATCGGCTGCTTTTTAGAAATTTGACGGTGCCATTATCAGCTCGGCCGGGTTCACCAGATCTTGTGCACAGGGGATTGTAAAAATTTTCAGCCCCGCTCACGAAAATTGCCCCCGTAAATTCATAAGACATTTGTACCCCTTGATTGAATTATCCCCATAAATCACGAATTAATTCGTAAACAAGCGCTCGGCTGTTTGAAATGTTACAGCGGTGCCATAAATCCTCGTTGGGAGGAACAAATTGGCCGTAATCAAATTTGTTCCTTTCGAAAAAAAAAAAATAATAATAATAATAATAAATAAGAGGTCCCCGAGTCGGTAGCCAGTTCTCACGCGTATACCGACACTTTCGGTGGACCCGCACGAATCGAAAATTCAAGCTTTTCCCGAAACTAATGTCACGCGCCTCAAGGATTACTCCCATAACTCGTCGGCGCTTCCGTGTATGCATATTACACTCGCCCACATTGTACGCGAGATCAGTGACCTTATATACGATATTCTCGGGAGGAGAGAACCGCACCGCCGAGAAAATATCGTTTAATACTCGCGCGGGTCTCCGCTCCTACTTCAAACGTAATCCTCGAGGAGGAAAAAAAAAATAGATGGACCAAGAGATAGGAGCGGGGTTTAACGGGCCACGCATATACAGTGCACGGTATAAATGATGCTGGGAATTTTTTTAACTCCCCGTGCTCTTTGAGTGCAGCCTATGCGAGAGTGTATGGAAAAAAGATTATTAATATGAAATGGAAAATCCGTTATCATTATATTATCGCCACATAGTGACATTTCGATTGCTAGGATTATAATTTTCTAGCTCTCCCATTTTTTTTTTAAATAACTGGACTAGAGTCTTGATGCAGCCACTTGTCCACACGCCAAAGCTCTTAACTTCCACAACGGCATGGCTGCAGTGCGGGCAAACAACAGCCAAACGAAAGAGTTGCGAATTCCTCGGGCAATTCTGTTTAGCCCAATCATGGCCCCCGACGTTAAGCAAATAAATCTGTGTGCCCTTATCCCCCTCCAGTGCAGATAATCAGCCGCGAAACGTTCATTTGTGTATAGCAGCAAAAGAGAGTAAAGGGGCGGGGGGAGACATGAAAGGCCCCGACACCGCGACATCCATCAAATCGGGGAGGGGAGCCTTAGCCAAAGAACACACAGCAGAGACACTGCGCTGCTACCGCTGGACCCCTCAACACTTATGTAATACGTGTGTATACGCTCGCGTTGTATTGTAATTTTTAGACGTACGTGTGCCCATACATAGGCGTAAACGGCATAAAAACAGGGCTCCAGGCGCAGTTTGTTGTGCTGCACTCCCCTTATCCGTTTTCCTGTTGTGTCTTTCATTGTATACAAACGTGAGAGCTGAGCAAACAAAATGTCAACCAGTGGGCTAATGTTCTCGTCTAAACTGCGCTGCAAAGCTCGCTCTGTGTGCCATTTGCGTGCGGGTACTTTTTTTTGACATGTACGTATCAGCTGACAAAAAAAAAAAAAAAAGAAGCATCTGATGCCGCGATGAATCCTCGTGAGTTTCTTATTTTTCGGAAGAAATCGTTCGCTAACTTTTGGCTGAAATTTTTTCCACCAAACGTCGACCTCGACTAAATAGGTCTGCGTACATAAATCACGTATCTACGTGCCGACCGTCATTCCCGGGATTATTATTTTTTTTTTTCTTCTTCCACGCCTAAACGTCTTTTTTCTCGAGTTGGGCAGTAAATACACATTTTTTCGAACCGCACGTTCCGGAACAAAAAAAAAGCGCGCTTTTCCAGGGTCCCTAATAAAAAATACGTACGCGAGTACCTACATAAATCTTGCAACGGCCTTGCCTCCAGAAAATAAGAAAAAAATAACAATAACAATAAAAAAAAACTTTCTTCTTCGAACCCATTGTCGAAAGGAGTAAGCACCCCTTTCCCCTTTTTGCATGCCCAAGTCGAAAAAAGCCTTTCCCCGCGCGACAGGGAGATTAAGAAGCCCAAAAAAGGACTCTGGTTATAAAAATTTTCCCGATCTTTTTTTTTCTTCTTTTACGACAACCCTTTGCCCCCCCCCTTTTTCTACTTTCCTTCACCTCCTCCACGTGCTTCGACGCGGTTCCGACCTTCTCGAGCGAACAAATCCGCCTGTACCCACACGCTGCCTTTTTCCTGCACTGCGTTTTTTTGGTCTCTCCCTCCTTGTTTCGGTTTTTCTATACGCTCGCACACTCGAGAAAGAAATCGGCCGGCGAGAGGAGAAGAAAAAAAAAAAAAGAAAAGAAAAACAACTCTAGGTACGAGTCGAGTGTGGGACGCACCAGAGCTCGCACAAGTGCACGCGTCAATCACGTTTTTAAGGTCGATTAGCGGGGCAAACACACTCCACACGACCCGGGGGCTGCCTGTAATCGCTCGCGAGGGCGGGAGACGGACGGTGAGTCGAGGGCCTATTTAGGCGAGCCTCGAGGACCCGCTTTTTCGAGATCGTCCCTCTCTCGTATAATATATACACTGCACGCCGTGTGTGTCTGTACATATATATATATGCATGCACCGTGTCGTTGCGACTACAGCATCACCTCTGGTGGTCTCGTCTCCCTCCCTTTTCTCTACTATCCCCGTAGCCTATAGCTCTCGCTCGACAAATCCCTGATCTACGAGTCCTTACCCCCCCCCCACCCTTAGCTCGCGTTGGAGGTCGTTGTAATAACGAGGAGATTTGCTCGCCAACACGCAGTTGCTCCGGAAATTGTGTGAACTCGGCTGAACGCGAAAGTAAATCGTGGGTATGTATGCGCGAGAGTCGCTGAAAGAATAATCAACCCCGTAAAATATAATATTATATTCTTACCTTTTTTTTTTTTTTTTTTTTTCACCACCAACAAGTTGAGTACCCAAGAAATATTATATGTAGGTTATGTTTACATAGGCAAAAACGTCGTCATNTTTTTTTTTTTTTTTTTTTTTTTTTTTTTTTTTTTTTTTTTTTTTTTTTTTTTTTTTCACATACGACTCGACAAGTGTAAACATGTAAAATGTATCAAGAAGGTGTATACGCCACGCGGATATACACCATGCGAACCGTTTATTCGCCGGGGCTGCGCGCACAATAGCGAGAAAACTCGTAAAACTTTCATAAATACGCCCGAGGCTCTCTACCGCCCGCCTCACACGACAAGCACACACGTGGTGTACGTGATCTGGCCTTTCGCAAGGGCGGCGAGAAGAAACGGAGTCCCCGACAAAAAAACAGAAGCCCGGATGATCTCTGCGCAAAGTTTTCGTGAAAACGCTTCGCAGCCGAGAACGTGTCGGCGCATCTATATCCCAAATGAGGTGCTCCACGCGCGTGGGGGGGCTCATTCTTTTCCGGCGGCTTTCCTTTTCCTCCTTTTTTTACGGAGTGCAGAAGTATACGTATACAGAAGCGAGTGTTTGCTCTCTTTCTACATGTGTTTCAGCATCGGCTTAAAACTACCGTATATTGGTACCACCATGGCCTCAATGTCGATGACTCGATTTCGTACGCTAATTCGGAGGTGAAAAAAAAAAAAATGCTTTCAGCGAGTCAACGCGCACCTCATGGAGCCGAATCGAGTTAATCGGAGCCTAATAGTCTTATTTATTGTGTTCTTGAAGCGAAAGGTGCCGGACGTATAACGCGACGCAATCCCCGAGTGTGTTAAGTATTTCCTACATGGCTTGAAAAGCTGACGATCCAGTGGGCGTGCTCGATTTGCATAATCGCCGAGAGTCAGATGGTGCATGGCCGGTGAGGTGAGACTTTTTTTTTTTTTTTTTTTTCCGCGCGAGTCGAATCGGTGGCCGAGTCGTCTTGGCACGACGGTAGCCGGCGAGGGTATACGTGTACAGTGTAATAAATTTTCAGCTCGAAGATTACGTGATTTTTTTCCCGAAAGATCGGCAGAGGGGCTACGTTTTGTGTGTGCGACGATTTGGGGGGGACTCGAAAGGCGCGACGAATGGACGTTGTTTTTTTTTTTTTTTTTTTTCCTTCCTTTTTGAGGAATTTTATTGGGTGTACAATGGGAGGTGCCGAATGTGTGGCGAATTTAATTTATCGGGCTTTTCACGCGCTCAAATTATGGCTCTCCGAGTCTTTGATTTCGTGCGCCACGTCCGCGTTCAATCGTTCGATGTGTGGTAAGTATTGTCGATCGAAATGCCAGAAGGAAACCCTCCCTTGAAATTCGATCACGTGGCCCGGAAAAAAATTAATTTTGGTGGACAAAAATTTCTTTTCGAACGCTCTATCCACTCATTTTTCGTGTACCCATGCGTATACATTTTATACTGTAAAAAATGACGGTAATAACGGAAAGGCCGCTCGCGAATTTCCGAGAAACCTTGGCAACACTTGATACGCTCTCAATGTTATTTGCCGGTAAAAAAAACGATACAGAGATATACACGGTATGAAACAGCTTACGTGTGTATTAACGACACATGTATGTTTTCTCACCTCCGCTCGTGGAATGGAAATTCGTGTAAGACGATATCGGCGCACGCAAAGGCACACAGCTGTAGCGACGCGAAATCGTTTAAGATGAAGATAAGAGGGGCCCGCTCTTTTTGGCAGCCGGAGGGGGTTTCTCCCCCGGTGCAAATAAAGGACCCATTAGAAGTGCGCAAAAGCGATTAAAATGAAAAATAAAGCGGAGAGGGGAAGGCCGCGATCGGGTTACCTGCCTGTTTATCTCCTGTATTGTATTATATAGGCGAAGGTGAATATGAACGAGCAGCTCGGAGGTGCTCAGAAACGTGGATTTTCCAGTCGGGCCGGAAAGGACTCCAAGATGGTCCACCGAGATAACCGCGACCACCTGTGTACAAATTTTTCTTCTTTTTTTTCCCCCCTCCGGTTTTTTCGGGTATTTTGGGAAAAAGAGGCGTGCGATGCACGCGTCACGGGCAGCGAAAGTGTAAGGATGAAGAATCGTGGCTCGTTAAAATTCTAACGTAAGTATTTACGAGTTATTTTGACGCAGTTCTGGCAACGCGATAAAACTCGTGTTTTTTTTTTTTTTTTTTTTTTTTTTTTTTTTATGCACCGCAACGTCTATTTACACACGTGCGTATGGGATATAACAAGATATCAAAATTCACGCGTCACAAAAATTCACCCGATACTGCGTTAAATTTTGAAATTCACGAGTTGCCTATACAGCTCCGGGTGTAAATAATTTAAATGGCGAGAGGATACCTACTCGATCGGATTTGGAAAGTCGGGGAGTTGCAAACAAAAGTTTCCGCGACTCTGGAGGACCGGGAAATTCCATAATTAAGGGAACGTGGGTAATCGAGTGCCGAGGCCAGGGTGAATATAAAAATTTCAATGAAAAAATTCGCGTCCAAGGGGTACGCGATGCCGATCGCGCGACAAATCGATAAAAATCGGATGAGCCGATTTGTTAATTTAATTTCTCGCGAGGACACCATCCGGACCCCTCGGCTCACCGCGAGTGGAAACACTCTTTGCCCTATTTCCCTCGGGACGCGATGCAAGCACGTACCTTATATAAAATTAAAATCAGAAAAGGAAAAGATGCCAGCTCCTCCAATGCGAATCGAAAAGAAAAAAGGAGCGTTGCGCAGCTTTTACGACCACTCGAAGCGCATACCTTTGAAAAAGCTGCGCCAGCAACAAAAAGACGCGAGCGAGAGTATAATAAAAATATACACCCAGGGGAGGGAGAAGAGGACTCGGTCGCAAAAATACCAGCGCAACTCGGGCAACAACAAATTACAGGCTACGGCAGCCCTTCATCTCGGCGCCCTCGCGGACACAAACTTATACCCGCGACTGTGCAGTAATCCAGTAGACAAGTGGAGAAGTATACTCATATGGGTATACGTATACATATATATATATACTATATACACACCAGGCAAGTAAGTAAAGAGATGAAAGAATGGCATAATTTTCGCGGGGCGTCAGCACCTACAATAGCATCGGGCATTTCTTCCAAGGGCACCCTATATAATATATGTATAAGTACTGCTGCAGGAGTATAAGAAGCAACTATCGAGACTACAACGGTGTACCCATCATATCCTATACACAGTATATATTATTATGTATGTATACCAACGAGTAACCTTACCAGTTTTTTCGTTACCGGACACTCGGCTTCTTCTTCTCGCGCTCGCCTCTTGTAATACCACCATCATGCGCTCTCTCTTTGGCCGCGAGAGAGAGAGAGAGGCCTAGCGTTAAAACGGAGCGCCGTTGGTGGGCCGACGTCTGGCGACCCCCAACCCCCCCCCCCCCGTCACTACTATTCCCTTTCTGTTGCCCGAGACGCTCTCGTCTCTTCCTTCTCGCGCGTCTTCTCTAATACTCTGACGTGTGTGTGCGGTGGATGCTGCGCGTCTATACGTATATATATATGTACATAATATTACACACGGACGAGCGGGCGTTTGTCAACGACCGACGTATTTTGAAGAAACATCAGTCGGGGGTACTTATATATACACACACTGGCTTCCCTGTTTTATTTTTTTTTTCTCTTCGGGTCTTTTTCAAAGGAGATTCTCCGTCTACGCTTCGCGGGATGCAAAATGTGTCGGTGAACGTCGGATGGGGGGGAAAGATACGTTCGATCTCTCGACGAGTGACGAAGAGGAATTACGATCTCGGCTTTAATTGCGCCTACGATCATTGTACATTATACGTGGGACGAAAAAACACTATGGATAGATGGGAAAGGGTATACGTATTTATTGCTTTGAAGTTTATACGTGATCTAAAAATATATAAGGTATACTCTATTTGCCGGGCGTCTGGGAATTTTTGCGGAAAGCAGAGCGTTTCTTGAGGAAAATAAAATACACGAGTTGCTTGAAATTCCTTTGGGATGAAATACGACACCTGACGCCTAGAAAGTCCCAGATCGGTAATCAAGAGGGGGCAGTACCGTAAAAATTGCACCTACAAAAATTACCGGAGGCCTTGGTCGGGGCCCCGAAAAAAAGATTATACGAGCTCGAAAATTTCCCTACAAGTGTCGTGTACAATTTGAGCAACAGAACTGCCCCGTATAATAAAAATGACGCGTCCCTCTTGCGCAAAAACACGACACTCTCTCTCCTCCTCCTCCGCATATACACCGTGCGCCGTAGTCGTAAATAACGCAAGCTCTCATCTTCATAATTCAAGCGGCTTTGGGCCCTACGGAGCAAAAATCTCCGTAGCAGCAGCTGTCCCGTAAAAAAGTCAAAAGGCAATTTTCCGAGATGCTCGGCGAGCGCACGTGCCATTTCGCAATTTTAACCTTGACCGTAGGTAAATGTATATACATATACTGCACATTAACCGTCAAGACTATAAGAGGACAAAAGTGGCCGTTACACGAGTGCCATTCGTCCTCCTCGTCCTCTTCCGATGTAATGCTCCACGTGTATATGTTCTACAGTTGAATATACCTATACTACAAAGTACATCCTCTGATGTGTATACCTATGTGTACACAACAGGTATAAGGGGTACACTTGCCTCCAGCAGCAGATGGACGTTATTGTTTTCTATTCTGCGAAGAGCCGCTTACTCTCTCTCTCTCTGATGTGCCGTGGATGACCAATTGAGAATAAAATTTCTACCCGTGCACCGTATGGGTTTTTATGTGAAAATCGATTTGTTTTTTACGCCATTTTCACTCCAGAGAGAGATAGAGAGTATATGAAATAGACGCGTATTGACTTTTCTTTGGTTGCACAACGCTTATGTGTACATACATACCTACCTACACAAACTACGTGCTTTCTGGTACACAGTGATTTTTCCGCGGGATCCTCGCTTTTCCCTCGATTGGAAAAGGGCTATTTTGCGTTTCGCGACACATATGTGTATATACACGTGTTTTACTTTGCGGGATTCCGTGGAATTGAAATCCCTAACGTGCATGTAACCGAAATTCATACGAATTTCACATTGTCCGTTGTCGATTGCTCGCTTATACGCCGAGTATTGGCTTCTGTTTGGATTTATATTTCATTTTATTCGACATCGAATGCCGAGTTGGTTCATTTTCATTTCTACCTTTGAATATACTTTTCGGTTGTTTCAATAAAATAATAATATCTGTTGGACACAGTGATACCTTTTTTGGCAGTTTTTTTAGAGATACAACAAATACAGAGACATATTTTACAGTAGAAAAGGTTTAGGTATGATTTTCATCAAAGTAACTCAAACGCGTCTGGAAGGATCCACGAAGTGATGAACGCCGGAAATTTCAATTCCAAAATGTAATAATCTTATACGGTCCAACAACATCCGTTCTCAAACCAAATGAAATCTTTCAATTTTCTTTCCATTGGATTGAGCTTCCTCAGCTGCAGTTGTTCTCTGTCAACTTGACGGAACCCTATAGCAGATATGGAATATCAAATTTTTACCAAACGGATATCTCAGGTACAGGCAGTCGACCAAACGGACAGATGGGCGTCGTACGGTAGTACAAATGTGCACAAAAGAGGAAACTTGTCTCGCTCGAGCTGCAGCGGGTATTTATACCGTGGCAATAATTTTAGCCACCAAAGGGGTTACCTTCCTTGGCTATATAGGGTTTATTTTGAGATGGCGCAATTGGTTTTCCAAGAGGCACGACAACTTATTTTCCCCACACCGATGATACTGGCAACTTTTGACCAATCTTTCTTTAAAACAACAAAAAAAAACAAAAAATGATACATTTGCATTGTGTCATAATACTTGTCCGTTCAACCATGCATAATTTGCATACAGTGGCAATAAGTTATTTATCCCGCGGGTTAAAATATTCCTACGAATTTAAATGTGTACGATGCCCGCGGTGAACTCTGACCCAGTTTTACCGAGCGCATCCCCCCCCCCCCCCCCCCAATACAACTACGATAAATTATACCACGTACGATGCGCCTGAGCGAAAACAAAAAATCGCATAACTCTCGCAATCGAAATATCGGAAAACCCGAGAATAAATCCTAATTATAAGTTGCATCTCTCGGTACCATGTACAACTCGTGTGTGCCTTTCCATTTCCTAAAACCGATACAGCTGGAATTGCGTGTATATGTAGCAGCAGTAGTTGTATCTTCGTTCAAACCACGTGGTGCAACCGTAAAAAAAAAATATTCGATATCCCAAGGAAGGAAGGTGTTATCTTCAACTTAAACAACGTGTACGTATGGTCCTATCCAAAAATGGTGTCCTCTGGTATGCATTACGGCCCATCACTCTTGGACGCACTTGTTGATGGATTGTTATTACCATCACACACACACACCTCAGGCTACATTGATTTTTTTTTTAATGGGGAAACAGAAGCGTGACGCGTCTTTTAATTTACAATCAAGGGCACACTGGCGATCATCGAAAAACGATTTATTTGTGTATACATTTTCCCTGACTGTAATGCGTTAAAAAAATACATTTTAAAACAGATAAAATCGTCATCACGTCCTTACACTCGTATATGTATATACAATAAATCACAGGGCAAACCTCATCGGAAGCGTTGGCTATATCTTTCAATCTCCGCCCTCCCCCAACTGCAAAGCAAACATTAATCAAACACAAATATGACAATGGATAGTAAAAAATTAATTTTCATCCTCAAGTTGTATACCTATTCTTAACACCTTGCCTTTCTCTTTTGTTGCAGGTACGTACACATAATGTATGCGCAGGATGCATCGTAGGGGCTCGTCCGCAAAGGAAAAAAAATCCATCCGCTCAAACAGCAAGAGACGAAGGGAGGTATACATTTATATAGGTGTGGAGGTCTCGTCACCTTCGCACCTCGACGTGTCTAATTGGAAAAAACAATCACGCGCGAAAGCTCCGTTTCTCCTCCTGCATGTATACATGCCCAAGCATTTTTCCCATGAGCGCGGGGTAGGTATAGGTATATATTGCGTAAAAAAAAAAAAAAAAAAAAAAAAAAAAAAAAAAATGAGATTCCCGATACGTATCTATACGGTGAGTCGTCCGACCACCGATGGGAGTTTCGAAAACGCAAGCGCGCCACACAGATGATATATACACATATTTATACCACCTTCGTGGAATGACGATGAAAATGTGTGAAAAGCCCGCCCTCCGATCCTTTTTATTATCATGCCCTGCACGATGCACATATATATATACCTTGCTGCCGAGAGAAAAGCAAACGTAAGCGTGTGTGGGTATATACACGCGTCCCCTACTTCTCTTTCTTCTTTGGTTCGCGTGTCCCGGAAACGTCGCCGCTATCACGCGGCCGCTTCTTCTTCGTCTTCGTGCGTGCATACGTAATACACACCTTACACGTGCGAGGATCGTGAAATATGTGTATATACGTTGGGTTGTGTGCATTTTCATTTTCTCTCTCTTTCTCTCTGTCCCTTTTTTTTTTTTTTTTTTTTTTTTTACTCACTGCTTCTGTTTAGCGTACAAGAGAGAGAGAGGGAGGAGGAGGTCAAGATTTATGGCGACGCGCGTGGATTATTCTGCTTCTTAATACCGGCTGTTTAAATAAATTGCGGGATTTGTTTCGTAGCGCGCTTTTGCGGTATTTTTGCGCACCTCGTATGGAGAGACTGCGATTTTCGTAACGTTAACATTGTACGGATTTTTTTTTTTTTTTTAATATTGCGTAACGTATTTGAGTACGCATGAATTGCTTATTTAATATTACAACTAGTTTTCCAGCGAGTGGGATGTGTGAACATTGTACCTATATATGAGAGTTGCAACGACACGGAGCTCGTTTGTGTTTTCGGCCTTTTCGTCGGGTGTTATTTTTGTTTCGCAATTACTCGTGTAACATGGATGAAATAGCCGGACACGCGAACGGCATTAACATTAGCGAGAAAAACAATCCTCGGTTCTCCCTTACCAGATGAAATGCAATGTTAATGTACGTGGTTATATGGCACACAGGAAGAATGGAATGCAATGAATTACCGGAATAGCGATGACCTTTTCCGGTAACATTTATGAAAATAAACCCTTAAATCGACTAATACAATTAGTTTGCTGCCACAAACTGATAAACGTAATGCGCAAACGAAGGAAGAAAAAAAAAAAAGAATAAATTTAAACAATTTTTTTTTTATTTTTACTTCCCTCGACAAAACATCGTGTGTATATTATAGAAACGGACAAACCAGAGATAGACACATGTATAGTGGGTCCGCGCGCAATGACCGTAATTCAATTTCTCCGCGTTAGCGTCCTTTTCCTCCACTGGCGTTGGAATAACGAAGGCGCGCGATTGAATATGCATGTTCAACTCGTCGCCGCTGCCATGCACCGCGTCGGCGTCCACGTATAAATACGGTTTGCTGTCCGCGGAGTTGAATTTACGTCGTTACGTGCGGCTCTTGCAGTTTCGCGTACAAATGTGTGAAATGGCCCTCTTTTAAACTACCTAAATGTCGTTTGATGAGGCAGACCCCGCCATGCACCCGCTTAGCTTTTAGGATAACTTCATCCCACACACCTCGATGATTAACGGAGAGACGCGTGGTTAATGTTATTTCTCTCTTGCACCACAATATAAGTGTACTTATTGGAGCGAAACAATATTCCTCGCCGTAGCAAGTTAGGGGAGGGAAGATTTGTTTGTGGGTGTATGAACCTCGTGCAAAGCCGGGGTTGTCCGTCGCGTGGCGGAATCGCATATTCATGGGGGGCCCGATGCACAGCGCTGCAATCGGACACTGCCCGGAGACCATAAGGTATACACTGTCATATACAGCCCGCTCGGGTTGCCGTTGGGTGATTCGCGAAAATAAGGCTCCCAAAGGAAAGGGGTATACCTATGCCAGAGACCGAAAATGTACGACCGGAACCGGCGACGGCGCGAGACTAGAGTGCCATTAATAGTCTCCCTGCAAATGCCCTCGGGAGGGAAAACAGGAAGGGGCAGCCCGAAACGGGAGAAAAATCGGATAACACGCGTATCTGTGACGCTGATAGCGCCGTCGTGCTCTTTTATTCTCGTATCTAGCTCACGGAGTTTCCTTTTTTCCATCCTCCTCCTTGGCCCCTTCCTTTTTTTTCGTCTTGGGCGAGATAGCTCTGCTGGTGGCCTTTTTTTCCAAACCCCGTGCAAGAGGTCGATTAAGAGTCCCGAAGCGTAGATCGGTAGGTGAGATATTATATGCTGTGTATATAGGTGCACAGCCACGGGGTGGGTGGGTGGATTGGTTGTGTTACTGACCGGAAAAACGGGACACGCCACGTGTGGGGCGTTGCGTGGATCTTCTCACTTCCGAGACCATGTGATTTTCCTTGGTTCGTGTGGAAAAATGCTTTTATTTTTCACCTTTGATTTTTTCGAGTCGTGCACCTTTGACAATTACGGCTGATTAGGAGAATGATGGATGGTCCGTTGGAATGTTGGGGGCTCAACATGCTTGGATTTGAATTTTTGAAAAATGTTGAAACGAAAGTATACGGTAGCTAAATCGTTGACACGAAGGCGAGTCAGATAAAAAAAAATGCTGGCTCATTAAATTCCGGGTTTCGATGGCATTGACTTGTGTTACTTGTTGGTTTTTAAATTTCACTGGATTGCAGGAGAGACAGCACTCGTATCTCAAAGTCGAACAAATGTAGATTTGGAAGAAAAAAAAAAAAAAAAAAAAAAAAAACTAGTTCTGGAATAAATTATGAAAAAGACATCATTAATCACTCGAATGATTTAAATAAATTAACAAGTACCAGTTCGACGTAATTTTTCTCAAAAATTTTATCGGGATTTGTCGCCTTGTCGTGCCTATTTAAAAACTCGTCCCCGGATTTAACGTCTCAAAAAGATTTTTGGAATAACCATGATTTCTCAATTTTCCCAAATATGTTTGTGGTTATCAATAGTTATACGGTCAATAAGATCAGTTACCCAAGATTAATCTCACCAAATGTAACTTGTATTAAAACTAATAATTTAGGTTTACTGTCACTAGTAAAATCACTACTCGTGAAAACTGAATATAATTTTAATGTAACATAACGTACCCCACATACATGCTGTTCAGCTAAACTCATCGACGAGAACTCATTTATTGGAATGAACATACTTTATTAAAACAAATCAAAATAAAAAAACAGCATCAAATATCCTTCAACCCAATGAAAGTATACGTGTTCAAAAGAAACGGAAGGGGAAGGAGTTGCAACGAAAATCAAACCCAATCCACGAGCCGCGCAACCCCTACCCCCTAATTCGGCCAAGATGACAATGCACTTAGGAAGCTTACGCTCGCGTTTTTTTCTTTTCGACAAACGAAATTTGTCCCGATGCCAAGATGACAATACTCGATAAGAAACTACGCTCACCGTAATCTTCTTTCTGCGTTTGGAACAACAACGGTATGAAAAAAAAAAAAAAAAAAAAAGAAAACGACAAACAACATGTAATCCTTCGGTACACACGTGATGCTCAAAAGCGAGCACCCACGGTTGTCATGCCCGTGTAGAGAGGATGAACAGGAAAAGGGTTGGATTTGTATTTATTTTTTGTCCCCTTCCCCGTACCCTCGTATACATATACCTTGCATTATTATTATCATCATCTGTTTCTACGATTTCGGCTGGTAATCTCGATCTCGAAGCGTTTTTCCGGCTCGGCTGGTCCGATGAAAGAAACACGACAGGAACTTGTTCATCCGTACGGAAGAGATCTTATATGCGTGCACCTATGCCTATTATACACGTGCTCGTTTTGTTACGCGCTGCGTTTAGAGGACAAAAGAGGAAAAGGAGAGACAAAGTCGAGGGGATTTGATTCCTCCGCGATAAGGTATACACCACCACACCCCCTCGTTGTTTTTTTTCTTCTTTTTTCCACCACATGCGTTTCCTCTTCATCGATACGTCCGCGAGCTTGTTGCATTATTATACGCGTTTCCCGAAATCCATGTGCACTTGTTACCACGCACGTCTCGCTGTTTGTTTAAAGCCATATCCCCGGCAATTGCCGTTCGCCGAGTAATCCTCGCAGCCGGGGCAGCAAAGATCGCAATCGATCTCAATTTCTCGCTCCACCTCATCCTTATTCCTCGCACTTTGCGCGCGCGAAAAATACACACTCGCGCCATCGATACCCGCTCTCTTGGAATAAGTAGAAAAAAAAACAAAGAGGCACCGCAGATAAGTATCGACTGTAGTCCGTACACGTTGTACACACACACATATACATAAGACGTCAAATTTTTTCTCCCATGCGTTGGTAACTACACGTACCTACATAGAAGAAGAAGGGGCAGAAAGGTGTGCTCGCGAGAGAAAAGGAGTTTCTTCTCGTCTTCCCTCCCCGTTCCGAAAAAGATGCGAAGACGAAGGGGGTGTATCGCGTGCGTGTCTGTACACCGTAGGATTACGAAAAAAAAAAAAAAGGTCCCGGGGATTGCGTATCGAGGACCAGATGGCAGGCGCTCCTGCCGGAAAGACGCTCTCTCTCTCTCTCTCCATCTCCCGAGGGACGATCCTTCGAGCGAGTGCAGGAGAGTGGCCTTTGATTTTTTCGAGCCGAGATCTGATCGAAATTTTGGATTTTTCAAGTACAACTCCGCGCCACTTTTAGAGGCGCGTCAAGGACCCCGCGTGGTGATGCTGGGCTTTTTAAAAATATGAGGAATACGCTCTCTCGTCCACCCCCACCCCTCGCGGGCCGGTTCTGTTAGCTTAGGGCGGGTGTAACTTCAAAGTGCCGCTGCTGAAGCTTTTTAAGTGTTACCTCTCGCGTATGTGCTTGACTCCATGAAAAATTGATCCGGCCACCCTTTTCTTTTCAGAGAAAAAAATAAAACAACAACCATACCTTAGCCCTACTTTTAAGTACATTAGGGGTAGGAGTTTCATGGGTTACAACCCCGATGACTAGCACACGAGGACCTGTGTTTTACTGTGATCTTGTGAAAGGAAAAATGTTTTCCATGCCTTCGCGTTGCCCAACGTCAACGTCTCTTATCGCCCCGACGAAGCCCACGTGTTTTTGTGTACTCGCGGGAGTCCCCCTAAACATCCTCGTTCGGTTCGACGCAATAATTACACCCGAGGCTACGTAGGAGAGCGGCCCCACGCCAAGAGGACCGCATTAATCAGTCTCTGGAAACGAGACGTCCATCTCTCCCTCCCACTCTATCCGCATTCCGATCGATTGTAACTTTACGTCTCTTTCACGCATGGGCTCAAACATTTTGAGTGACCCGGTGTCTCGGGGCTCTTGAACCAGGTGTAGCTTTATACCTAGCACTACACGCCGCAGCGAGTAAATGGACCCTTGCCTATACATAGTATATATAATGGAGAGGGGCTAAAGGCTCACGCGCATAGCTGCAGAGAGGGAATCTCCGTGAGATGAGTACAAAGATACGATATATAGAGAGGGAGAGAAGCAAAGAGGAGTAAAAAGGAAGGGTGTAGGATGCGTCCCTCTCATCGGCTCCCCTTTCACGGCTCTCTCTACCTTTCGCTCTTTTTGCCTCGTGCAACTGCACTCTGAAATTCCTCTCTCTCTCCGTCGCTTCGGCAAATATACGAAAAAGTTACATCACTGGAGAGTTCAAATGTCCCCTTCCCTTTCCTCGATCGGATAATCGCGCGTCACAACGACGGAGTCGTTAGTAATCGTTCCTCCTCCGCGGTGGACCCCGTATATCGAGCGAGAGGAAAACAAAATCCGAGCACGCGCCCGATTAGCCCGTCCTCGAGTGACCTTGAGATATATACACATACCAAGGGGGAGAGAGAGCGTATACACACGCAGCAAAAGTCGCCTTCTCCTCGGTCCTCTTGTACCCGTCGAAAAATCATTAATCCGCTCGGAGGAGCGTCCGTACCCTGTACTCCTCCTCTGGTAAATCCTAAAAAGCCATATTACACGCGGCGGCTCTTCTCCGGATGGGTATGTGTATATATATATACCTGTACCCCGCCGGTGTTTTAAGCCCTGTGAGAGACAGCCGAGATTTCCTCCTCCCGCCTTATCTCCCGAGGATCTCCTCCTCCTTCTCTGGGGAAGAAAAAGGAAAGAGAGGGGAAAAACAGGCGCGTCGCCTCGTTAATCCATTCTTATACCCCCCTCCCCCTCCACTACCCGAGGTCCGGCACTTTCGATTTTTACGCGATATCTCGCGTTTCCACGCCGATAAATCACAAACTTCACCCGCGCGCCCCCGTATATATATATATATATATATGTGTGTAGACACCCGCGTGTAACACTACCCGTGGAGGAGTTTAAGGTTTATTTTGAAAATGAGCATAAAGGGGAGGGGAGAGAAGATAGGTGGCCCTTCTCTCGCGCAGCGCGATGAATGGGAATGAGCGTTTGGCATCTGCGAGAGGAGAGTCATCGCCGCGAGAGCCGTAATTTACGAAGCCATCGCCCCAAGGAGAGAGAGAGAACGCACGAGCACTGCAGTGCCATTGTTTTCGGTATACACACCGGTGCTGACCGTGTCGCTTCTTCCTCTGTTTTTTTTTTATGGTGCTCGTTTTTTTTTTTTTTTTTTTTCTTTTCTCGGGGAGTTTAGAATATTGTATTTGCGAGGGAAAGTGGACGACGTATATATTACGCGGGGGCGCCCAATGAATAACATTATACCCCGCGTTTTACACTTTATTGCGTTTTTCTGGTTCTCCTTTTTTTTTGCTTTTTTCCCCCTCCCGCACTTTTAGCATACATAGTCCGAGGTATAAAAGTCAGGGGCGATTCGGTGCGACGCATCGTATTTTTCTTTTTTTTGTTTTATGGCCGGAGAAAGTCGCCCAGAACAATAACGTAAGTGTAGTGCGTTGCATGGAGATTCGAATATATTTTTCGAGAAAGAGTGAGAAGGTATATACGGAGAGCCAGTGCGGAAAGTATCGCTCGACACTACCGAACGATTGCTAAATCAGCATTTTATGAATCGTAAATAAGCATCGGGATAAATATCACAATGTGCACGCGTGCATATTTGTATGGTCTTTTACAGCGACAACGGTGATAATAATAATGATAATTATAATGAAAACTATAATAACAAGACTAGCGGCAGCTTTGCTCGCGTGTATGAATGGACGGAATTTCCAATGCCTATGAATGATTTATGGCGGCTTGCCGTGAATTATCGACAAATTGCATTAGCTAAACGGGGTTTGCGCAACACCGCGGATTTTCAGCGTACGCAGACGTACGTGCATCCTACACCTAGCTTGTTTAAAAAAAAAAAAAAGAAAAAAAAAAAAAAAAAAATTGTTAACCGAAGACAATTGTAGCTCCAGCTGATTTTATCTGGAAATTACAAATACTCGTCGAGGGGTATACGTGATTCACTGGATGTATGGTTGAATTGTGCGAAAAGGTATACACATATAGAGGGGATTAAACCGCGCATCGGCTTCGCGACGGCACACATATAGAGACGTAAAGTACTCGTGTAGATGATGTTGACGATGCAGTTTTCTTGCTTGATTTTTCGCTCGCGGTCACTTTCGTCGCCGAGTTTACACTGACGCAAAGTCGCTGAAATACGGCCTGATGCTGGCTTTTTTTTTCACAACGCAAATCGGTAGGCATACATATACACGGGAGGCGATGAAACGAGCGCTCGTCGCGCGCGATTACAGGCATTTTTTAATACATACACGCGTAAGTGCACGCTCGATCCGTTCGTTTTGTCTTGCCGGGATTAAGCACCTTTAGAGGCCTTTCTTTGTGATTTACAATTTACCGATCCCCTGATTTT
Organism: Copidosoma floridanum; assembly: GCF_000648655.2. The sequence goes on from NW_019379561.1 coordinate 526,230, forward strand.
TTATCGATCGGTATGGCCATGGAGATGACAAAAAAAAAGTTTTTCTCGATACATTTTTTATTTGTCTTATTTATTGAGTCATTCGACACGATGGAGAGCTATACTCGAATCCCAAAGTACCACTGTATATCCTAGTTCGTGTCCCTACCCACATTATATATACTCATGCAATTAATTCTTGTCTCACCATGCAGTCATCAATGTTGTAGCAGTTTTTTGTTAAACTCTCCACACACGTGTACGTAAACGTACTGTAAAAAAGGGCACGAACCGGGAGGTAACTTTCGAAAAAAACCCCCTCTTGTATACCTATATACGCGTGGGTATAATGTCACGGGAGTAAGTAAAGCGAGAGAGTAAAAAATCCAGTCCACGAGAGTCGACTCCCCGCCGTGATAAAACACACGGCCGGTCGACGAGGAGGAAGAAAGAGATCGACTGCTCGTCCGGAGGATTATCCGCCGAAAGTAAAATCCCTGCCTCGATCCTCGATGCTCCTCCTCGCGAGAGAGAGGAAGGGTGTACCATATATATATATACGGAGGTCACCGGAGTCGGATGACAGACGAGAGCGCCGCGAAATCAAATTCGAAGTCAAAGTAAACGTGCGCCCCCGTATGACTCCCCGAGCACGTAGACGCCGATAGGGAACTTTTTTTTTTCACAGACGCGGCTGAAACTTTCCCTCGTTTTTTGCTTCCTCTTCTCCTCTAAGGTGCTCCGTTTGTCAAACGGCGCGGCCCAAATATTTCTTTCCGGGAGACCTCCGTGGCGAGATGATGCTCGAAATGGCACGGCTATATACTATCGGATTTGGGGATCTCGATGAAGAGCAACTTTTTTATTCATTGAACGCACTCGCGTAAAATAACAAAGTTGCCTACAATCGAATGGTTCAAATCAGCGGTTTTATCGTAAAAAAAAATAAATTCAAGCGAAAGCAGTCTTACGTGTACACAGGCTCGTGAAAGGCAAAAACCGGCTCCGAAAGCGTTGCTCGGAGAACCACCAGCGCCATCTCTCGCGAGCGATATTACCAGTGCAGGATCGGAGCAACGATGAACATTTCATGTATACGGGTATACCGTCACTCTGTGCAGTCTGTGCATATTGTAATCAACGGAAACTTATTAATGCATTATCCCGTTTCGAGTTACTCGTAGTATTTTTTTTCCCCCATTGATGAAGTTGATTAATAAATTTCGAGCCAAACAGCGCACGGAATTTAACTTCACCGTATACGACATCGATTTTCGATATTCCAAGTAAAATAATTGAAAGTTTGACAAAGTTGGATTTCCAATGGCTGCTCATCGGTTGCTATCTTTGTGTACGGTGATGTAGATGTAAAATTGGCTGTGCGCGTTTGACGCGAGCCCATAAAATATATATGCTCATCCGACGATCGGACATCCACCTATAGCTGGTGGAGTGCCATTATCCGCCTATAAATAATATCCAACCATCGAATTAACTTCGCTCCAACTGTTTTTTTTTTTTTTATTCATTTGTTTTTTTTTCCTCCCCCGACCGGAGCTTGGGTGCTCATCGAGAGATACTGCACAGGAGGAGGGAGGAAAAAAAAACCAAGAAACTTTGCAGTATCGAGAAGAAAATGTAGCGTATGAAAAGAGCGTACAGGGGGGGATGAGGGTACTCGGTGTACTGCAGATATCCACCCCCCGAAACACACGAGCGTGCACCGCACGGGCTGACACATCGAGGGATATACACGGGGCAATGGATTGGAGAGAGCGAAAGAGAGGCCCGATGGAATCCGCTGCAGGGTCGGCGAAGTAGTGGGTGCCCCATCCCGAAGACCGGCTGTTGTCCTCGTGCATCGACGGTGCCCCTACCCACGACTCTCTCTCTCTGCCCGTCTCTGCCCCCTCTCATCTTTGCGTCTCTTTCTCTCTCCCATTGCCAGTGCATGTGTATACCCCCACGTCTTACATGTACGACTCCGGAGCTCCCCCTCGAAAAAGACTCTCTTTCTCTCCTCGTGGTGTGTGTGTGCGCGCACGTCGTCCCATCCGTACACTGACACTGGACGCGGAGCCGCTGCCTATGCTATTCAGTCTGCCGCCGACAGCGCAAGCGTGCGGTCCCCCTTAAACATTACATCCTCGGCGTGTACAGCTTTACTTTACTCCGTCTCCTTCTCCCCCACATTATATACTTACTCTCTGGCTGCGAGTGGTATATACATAAGTACATATACACACAAGTTCGAGCGCCGATGCACTTGGAAAATTTTGCAACAACAAAAAAAAAAAAAAAAAAAACGCGGGAGAGCTTTCGTGCTTGCAAGTGATACAAGCTCGTTTCATCAAAGAATACAAGGGAGGCCGAAGGGAGTTTGTTGTCATCGCCGAAAAGTTGCGCCCACGCAGTTTGTGATATAATACGCGGTGGCCGAGGCTGTGATAAATAACAGGTGTATCATCGTATAAATATATAAATACCTATTAGGGTTTTTTTGTTTTTTCCGTGCAACATGTTGAATTTTCGCGTGTGTCGCGGTGTTTGGAAGGCACGGCGGAGCTTTGCTCGAGAATTGCGTGCGACCCAGTGATGGTTTTGCAAGAGGAAAAAGTGAAGTAACAAACGAAACGGGAAAAATATTTGCGTGATAGTGTCGAGTAGCAACAATTGCATATACGAGTAAACTTGCGTACATATGAGCACAAGGCCGGGAGGTAACGAAACGGCGCAGCATCGGCAGGCGACGGCTGGTACCCGCGGTGTGTTCGCGGTGGTGCAGCGAAGGGCCGTTAGTGGTAGTTGTTGCGATTATCTAATGACGTGACGATCATCGAAAAGCGTCGCAAATGTGCGATCATCACAGCGAGCAGGACCATCTGCATCTCCACCACCACCAGACGGCCGTGCTCTTGGACCTCGTCCCCGCAGGCGAGGCACTGCTCAAGAGGCCCAGCATGGATTACAACGAGTACACTTATTGCTACGGCGGCGGTCGAGGTAGTGCATGACGACAACTCAAACAAAACAAAACAAAACAAAAAAAAAAAAAAAAAAAAAAAAAAAAAACTAG
>NW_019379561.1:529361-548696 GCF_000648655.2 Copidosoma floridanum
CGTATGAAAAAAAAAAAAAAAAAAAAAAAAAAAATCCACCACCATCCGTTTTATTAAGTGCGAGAGTGTGTTTTTTTTCGTTGTATATTTTTCGCAAGGATACGTAAAAATATAGGTGCAAAAAATAAAGAAATAAATATACATGTATAAAATAATAATCTGATAAATCAAGTGCGCGACGCGCGTTGTTTGTTCATTGTTCTTGTTAATGCTGATGTTGGTGTTGTTCACCATGACGTGATGATAGTCCACTACGTTCATAAATTATATGATCAGTTTAGTTTGAATGATTTAAATAATATCCGTTAAATAAAGCTCGTCTATATGCGGGAGCGAGAGTACGAGGTTCGTTATTACGTTGCACGAGAAGGTAGAGACATCAATTTATTTCTCTCAATTGGCTTATGCTCCTTCTGCTGTATTTTAATTTTTTTCTTTTTTTTTCTTTTTCCTCTTCTTCAATTGTACATACAACCACACTTTATCTGTGTCTGTATCGATATGTAAGAGCTTCTTCACACCCTGCGTTAAACAAAAAAAAATTAGTGATTTTTTTTTTCTTTTGTTTTGTTTAAAATTTATGTGTAAAATCACACGCTTACCGCAGCGGGGCTGCAGTTCAAGTTCAAAGTCCGCACATCGAACGATGAATTATACTATGGTTTTGCGCGACTAGCGACCGACGGAATGTGGATCACATGAATGGACTTTATTACTACGCCGTACGCGTTGTTCACATCACCAGCTTTTGTTTTCACCGTTCAGTTGTTCACTTATGTCGACGATGCGGGCTGGGGGTTCCGAAAACGTGTGACGATCGTTATTTTATACACGGATTATCGGAGTTTCGGAGCAAATAAACCTGCGCGTGTGTCTTGCTCTCGTTTTGTGCTCTGCTGTGTGCTCAAATTCAGTGAGTTTTCGTTGTGCACACCTATGCGTATTTTCAGTGCCTATTAAACGTGTTTTGTGTCCTTCAACAGTTATACGAGAGCAAACTACGTGTGATGGTTGTTTCGAGAAAATTTCGTAGTCGGATAGTGTGCCATTTTCAAAGTTCCAAGATACGACACCTTGCAAGTTCATTCGTATCGACTCAGTAGTGTACGTTTGATAAAAAAAAAATATTAGAACCACGGAAAATTCAGTTGGATTTCGGGATAAATCAAAGCGCGTTCGGTAGTGTGATTTTGAATTTGAATTCCCCGTCACAAATAACGAGCTTCTACTAACCAAAAAAAGGGAAAATGTGCGCATCAACCACCAATCAAACACACAGTTAGGAAGTGTATAGAATTAAAAAAAAAAGTGTCCATGTCGTGTTGATACACATAAATAATCGATTAAACGACATAGCTGTCACTATCTCTGTTGCTGCGTGTTACCTTCTATAAAATCCCCTGAAACGCCGACCAGTGCGGGATAGTCGTAGAGTTCGCACAAAAGATGAGAATGAAAATTTACATAAGGTGGATGGTTCTAAAATTAAGTTTCGAAAATCAACAATTGAATCAGTTCTCCTTGGAAAAACTCACACGATACGGGCCTCGAAAGCAAACAATTGGAGCAAACTCGCGTGTTAGACAAACAGAGAAAAAAAAAAAAGAGCTCACCAATCGCGTGCAGGCCACGTATATGTACACGAAAGAAAATCTCGGTGTGCGACCAAGCTTATATACCAATATACTGATAAAATTTTTTCCCCTCATCAAGGGCGACCAAGGAAAAAAAAAGAAAATCCCTCTGGGCGCCTTATCTCCGTCCCTCCGTGAAAAAACACTTTTGTCCCAGTCGTAAACGAGCTCTGAAATTGCTTTTTTCCAAATCCATTTAGAGAAAAGGAAAAAAAAATAATAATAATAATAATAAAAGAAAGAGACCCATTAACCACACATTCTTATGAAAAAGTTGAACGAACTCTCCGGCGAGCCCCTTTTAAACACCTGTAATGCACTGTGCCGTTGTTTTTCCATCAAACACCACCCGAGTCGATCGACACAATTACAAATTTGCATAACCCCAAGCACACGAATCGCATGCACCTCGATACAGGGAAAATCACTTAATCGCGACTGAGAATGGTAAATCGGTATCCGCGCGGTGCCATTCCGCAATGGTCCAACAATAATGCGTTCCCATGGGGCCTCCAATATTGCGAAACACCCAGCGATAAATCCGAAAAGAGCGAGTGCAAACTCGAGATTAGCCGGCGGTGGTTTTCGCGAGCTTTTAAAAATATCATCCGCGAGAGAGGAATTTCTTTCGCTGCGCGTGATTTTAAAAATAAATTTTTTTTTCCTTCCCTCCCGATACGTGACTTTTCGTCCCCTTTGAATGAATCAGTGGCTCGTTGTTGTTGGATTGCACTGTTGCGAACTAAAAATACAGCTGACAGCTCGCGGTCGAAGGTCTTATACTTTCGAAGGCATGTACGCCCAATCATTTCGACTTTCATTAATATAAACTGCGTCTTTGGTGGAAAAAGTAAACTTTCCCCCCTCGCGGGAAAATCAAAGTGCCACGCGGGTAATTAAAACGGGTCAAAAGTTCAGTTTTCTCCAGCCGCAGTGTTTGCTCGATTTCACAAAAGTACTTGGAAGGGGAAGTGGAAAAAAGAAAAGAAGTAACAAAAAGACGCGTGTAGAGGTACTAGCCGAGAGTTCATTGACAGCGATGCATTCGGTGTACCCAATACATACACCTATAACTTGGTCTACAACAGAGTGACGGCGTATACGTGACCGATCGTCGTTTCAAATCGATTTCGAATTCAGGTAGTCTCTCTTCTCGCGCCCATCGTCGCCGCAGATACGTATATATTTATATGTTCGCCGCGCGCTGCATTATTTAAACGAATACGTATATTATATACACGTGCGCACACCACTATAGCGTCGATCGAGCGTCGATCTCGTATCATCGACCTCTCGTATAGCCTCTCTTTTCTTCTTTTGTCTTATTCCTCGGTGATGTACCTGTACATATATGCTCCGGCCTTTGGTAGCCACGCGTCCGATTAACCATCGCTGCGATTGGCGTATCTACTACTCATCGCCGCGTTTAGGGCTCGTTTGGGGATCTTTTTTCCATACCTGTGCGCGATTAGTCGAAAAGTGGAATAGAACATATCCCGTGGCGGTGCATTTACGCGTTGGGCGAAATAGTACTTACTCGGTGTACGCGATTCGCCGCAAAGTATTGAAACAAAAAAAGAAGAAGAAAAGAAACATTAAACGAAGCTAATATGTATGAGCCTCGAGTGAGATGTAACAAAGTAAATTCCATCAACGGTCTGACGTGGGTATAACTGCCACAGAAGAGTCGCCGTCGTGTGGTGTATACCATTTCCCGGCTTTCTTCCTTTCTCCTCTAATTGGTGATGGACAAGCGCACCAGCAGCAGCTTCGCCACCAGTTTGTATATACTTACACCCAATGCACACATCCACGCAAACCCAACACCAACACGACTAGTGGGTGTACATCTATATACAAGTACCATGTGTGTACAGTTGCTCCGAATCCTCCGAGTGGTCTTGTTTTTTCAACTCTACACTCTGCAGCCGAGAGTCGAGAGTGCGACAGGAGATGGAAGAGTGTGCCATCCAGTTGGTGCATCACGGAGAAACGAGCTTTCCCCGATGGCGTTGGATTTCTTTTCATCCGTGACTATACACTATACTTACGTACACGACACACACGCATACTCACTCCGTGTATATGGGTGTTTGGGTTGTAGAGCGTGTGTGACGTGCCGTTAGTTGAAAAATATTTTTCCTTCGCTCGAGTGATGCCGCGCCTATATACTTTTGTGCTACATGTATACAATATAATACTTTCGTAACGGCGATTACGTACATTTTATATTGTCCACGTTATTGAGGACAAACATCCACCCCCAGCGCTTTTTCGGTGTGTAACTCGAGTTGACCATCATCATTTGACCGTTAAGGAAATTTCACCTTTTCTGCAAAGCGCCTCTAAATCGTTTTTCACCATACCGCGGTATGACTTCGTGTTGAAGGTCACCCCGGGATCGTAACGTGAAACCGCAACAAGAAAAGTGTTGTAAAAATGATTTTTTTGTTTTTTGTTTAATGAAGAAATCCCGAGTCGACGCCTATATACACGTGAGCAGATGTGCAGCGGCGATTAGGCGATTGTCATTATTTTTTTCTCCGGAGAGAGTATCGCGTTACCCATACATACGCAGTACTGCTGCCTCGTTATGCTAATTATTTTTTATACGTCCCGAGCGGAGAGAGAGAGAGAGAGATCTCTCTCGCATCCGTAACGGTCCATCGGAGAGCTCGTGTGCGGATTTTATTTTTTTTTTTCGTCCCTGCGAATGAGCTCGTAGTCATATTTTTTCGCACGCCCGGAGATTTATGCCGAGGGGGACTCGTGTACCCAGAAGTGTCTAATGAGCGAGGAACACGGAGTGTTTAGGTCCCGAATCTCGCCGGGAGTGGCAGATCGCGTATCTCTCGTTCCGCTGGTCAACGGTAAACGCGAGGCCGGTGTTTTTTAATCGAGTCAAAGCAAAGAAGGAGAATTTTGACGCTCGTGTGTCGTGTGTATGTAAACGCCGATGGTGGACCTTTTTTTTTTTTTTTTTTTTTTTTTTTTTGTCGTAATTGGAGTGGCCTTGGGTCTCGCAGAGCGAAACTAAAGATCCCATACGTCCCGTGCTTTTAATTGTTTCTCTTGGTTCTCGAATTCCACGTTGCTCTTTTATTATTATTATTATTATTATTTCACGATATTTATGTCGCGTCCCTGGGCATTTCACGAATAACCTCATCGATTAGCGAAGTGAACGAAAAAAGTAAGCAAGCGACAGACGTCCGAACAATAGAGCATTCAGTCCTCGAAGGATATAGGGAAGAAGTGCGGGCGCTCGATCTGTCACCTCCCCGAGAAGGGGGCCCTTGAAAAAAGGCACAGCAGACGCCCACGGAGCGGAAGTGGAGCAGACGACGTCGACTCTCCCTATATTCCCCATCATGTGCTATGGGAAAAATCAAAGGGTCTCCCCCGTACAGAAGAAACGATACCTCTATTTACCCTCCCCCTTCCAAAAAAACAAAAAAATACCGATCGGAAGCTGGGCCAGGTACAAATACTCGGGTGGCTATATACAGTATTAGGAAGAAAGAAAATTCGTCGTCCTTATAGAGTAGCAAAACAAAATTTACCTGGCCGCGGTATACAAGAATCCACACATGAGTGTATAGGGAAAAAGATAATAGGAGCCCGTCTTTTTTTCAAGAAAGAGCAATTAGATTCGCGTAGGAGGGCATCGATCGACACGGAGGAAAAGAGATCGGCTATACATGGCGAGCGCGCACGTGCCACTAACGAGTGTAGGGATACAGAGGAAGAATCCTCTCGGTTTCAGCGATAGATATATACTCACACATACACTGTCAGTGATGTACACGATGACCTCCTTTCAACCTTTTCGGGCCGATGTAGTATATATGCGTATACGTAGGGAGGAACCCCCTATCGTCTCGGATTTAGGGTTATAGCCCGGGAGATGCCATGACGATTGCGCGTTTCAGGCTCCACGGCTCTCCGATACTTCGCTATTCCTTTCCCCCGTCTATATACGGTTTTCGAAGGAATTTTGCCCCCCCCCCCCCATTTTCGGAGGGCTGATTTATCGCGCGCGCCCTCGAGGGGAGAACTCTCGGAAGTTTTGTTTTATTCGGCTCGATTGGACTCTTTTTTTTCCTCCACCTCCCCCCCCCCTTCCCTCTTGGAGTATATGCAAATACTTGGTCTTTTTCTCCCGGAAAGACGCGGCTATCTTTATCTGATATCGAAAGATCCTCCGATGAAGATTCTTCTCCCCCCACGATCGGCGTCCCTTTTTTCCCCTCCTCCTGCCCCTGACGCGTCGTATAGGTAGGTACACACCGTGGGCCACGGTATTCGGATTGCATTGTGTACACACGCCGCCGCGGCTGTCACTCGGTTGGTGAAAAACATCGGACGTTTCGCGCACAAAAGCCTCGGTAATAGAGACGGGAAGATGCCATCCGTCGATTACGAAATCGATAGGGCCAAAGCCGCTAATTGCCAATCGCCTATCCCTATACTTAAAAATCACGGCCCGATGATAATGAGGGGCTAGATCTTGATAAAATACGACGCAGGGAAGATCATTATACGCGAGCCCATAATATATAATATACACACACACACACTCGTCCGAAAATTTGGGAGGATTGATATCTTCGTCGAATCGGGCTTTTCCCTCTCAAACGAGTGGGTGGTGCATTACCGTGAACTCGTAAATTCACCCCCGCGCTATGAGCGCACCGTATAATTACCATTATCTTCTTTCTCGTGGGGGGACGGGTCTTTCGATGCATTTCAAGTGAAACGGATAGACACGCGCACCGCGACGAACGGATGGGGGAAACTAATCGTTTGAAATCAAGCCAATCAGAAACTAATGCTCTATTCGTACGCGCGCCGTGTAATTACAACGTCCGATAAATATGATCAAAAGGCCACAAAGTGCCATTACCATAAGAATTTTCCTTTCGATATATGACAATCTATTGGAACAGATCTCCATCGATCCCGCGCGCGCCTACACGTGCAGCGTCGTAATAATATACACCCGTAGAAGAAAAAAAAAAAAAAGAAAAAAAAAGAAAAAAAACATTGGAACTCATTTGCTCCGTTTCACAATGAGTCCCGCCCGCCTGCCAACAGCAATTACCCAATGACTTTCCAACTCGTAACACGAAAAGTACGAGTATAACAAAACAAAAACCTATATACAAATCAAGCCGATCCACACTTATAGCGTGTTTATCGTAACAATATGTTCTTCCCGTTAAATTGGCAAACGGCTGAGCAGAAAGAGCAAACGAAAAAAAAGCACCACGGAGTCGTCGCTCCTTATCTTGAAGCTGTATCGATCGATCCATCGGTTCTCTGTCTAGCGCATATTGAAGGATACGTCGAGTTAGCGAGTGCTCCGGTATAAATCACCACAAATAAATAAATAAATTACACCTGGCGTGTATTATTATATTACAGGGGCACATGCACACGATAGGGATGGAGGACGATATAGATCGGTGTAATATGTATACAACTTGGCGCGGTGTTGTATCGTGCTGCGGGGCAGGACGCGACGATTCGTTTCGATGCGCGTATACAATAATATAAATCATATAACATGTACTCCCCTTCCGCAACTTTATTTCCGAGTCCCGCATGTGATCTAATTGCATCTCTTTTTTTTTCGCATAGCCGTTCATTGTCTATCACACGTATACCTAAGGACGTACATATGTATATATATACATAGGTGGGTGTAGCACAGGTATACTGGTTTGACGAGTGCATCGTATTCGTTTTTAATCATTCCGCCACGGGTTTTACGACCATCCTCGGCAGTTTATTCTCCGATTTCTTTTTTTTTTTTTTTTTTCCCTCTTCCTTTTGCCACGGCCGTATAGCAATGAAAGGATCTATAACTTGTCGCCAGCATACGTCGAAGGGATATATCGCACCGCTCGCGGCTACCCCCTAATTTACGACGCAATAACGCCCGATGATCATCATCATTATTGTAACCTCCATCGTTTTATTAATAAAAAGTGCTTCGTCAAGCGTATGAAAAAAAAAAAAAAAAAAAATATTAATCAGCATCGCGTGCGCGCAAACACATCACCCATGTATCTTTCGAGTATAGCCATCACAACCACGTGTGCCATACAGTAATCCCAAACGCGTTAATGAACTTTTCATCGTGCGACGCATTCCTTTGGTGCGCTGCAAAATACTCTTGTGCTCGCGAATCGCACCGCAAAATTGCTGAAGACGACCACATAGCGTGAGCTTAAAAGCTTGAGATTTCCCCCCTCCCCCCCCGCTCGAATAGACTTGGTGTTCTTTTTCGGTGGCAGTCCTCGGCTTCGCCATTAATTCGCCTTCGGATAAAGGCCCATCCATCACACGGAGGCCCCCTTGTCCAATACTCTTGTATCCAAGCTCGCGTGGGCTAGTCTAAAATTAAGCCCTCGGCGTAGCCAAAACTATACGGTCTGATGTGCGTCGCCGCGATACTCTCGATTATTTCCCCCCCCCCCCTTTTTTTGCCCTTACAACGCGCGAGCGGTGGACACCTAGACGTTTCACTTTAGCCCGCGGCTCTCATCGCGTAACCATACATTATAGGTATACCCTATGCACACGACAACGCTCCGAAAAGCGTGTAAGAAAAAACAACGAGCAGGTCCGCGACGGCGAGAAGAAAAGCGCTCCGCGGGTGTGTGCAGTATATACTTACATCCGTACAACTGTATAATAATAATATGTACTCGAGTATTATATTTATAGGTCGAGCGCTCTCTCTCTCTCTCTCTCCTTGCGTCTAAATTTGCATGGAACAATGCGCGACACTGCACACAACTCCAACAGCTCGAGGCACTTACGCGCGTGCATATATAACATACCATCTTATACCTAGGTATTATTATTACCCTACCATATACTCCTCTCGCGAGAAAGATCCGGTGTACACACAAGTGCTGGTCTATTGTACATATATAGGTATGTACAAGTAATACGTGCAAGGGAGAGAGATCTCGCCCATCTCTCGCGCCCACGATATATATTATATTGTGCTCTCGTGTGTACCTTATATATATATATACACAAGTGTACACAATAGAGGCTGGGCCCGAGAGTATTATACGTTATACGTGAGAGGGGGGGGGGGGGAAATGGAAAAAGGGAAAAAAAAGCCGAGTGTGTCTGTACACGTATTATAAACACTGCAGGTACTTTATAATGCTGTATCATACATACACATATATAATATGTGTACGGGGAGACGTCGATCGTATTGTATTGTACGCGCTGCACAGCTATCGGGTGGGTGTACTTTATACGTATATATTATATATAGGTACGTGTAGACGCGTTATGTATGCCCCCTCGATATATCCTGGGCACGTTAAGTGCATTGTTGTTGTTTTAATAAGCCGATGGGTGTGCGTGAGGACATATTTTCTCTCTATCTCTTTCTGCGGTGGTAGGAAAAGCATGTTTTTTTTTTTTTTTTTTTTTTTTTTACGAGCACCTATTTAGCGACTCGATCGCCTAACGAGGTAATTACACGTGATCTTCTAGATCTGCTGCACTGCAGATATATATTATATACACCTACACACGGTTTTCGAGGGGGAAAACGGTTTTTGCGTGTCCATCGCCCGTGCCCTTTGTGTTGGGGTTTTTGTTTAAAAACATACATGGATTGTATTTTTAGAGCTACCAAAATTTACGACCAAAGGTTTACGTGGGTGCTAATGGTAATTAAAGCGGATTTTATCTTTTTTTTTTTTTTTTTTTTTTCAAATTCAACTCGTAAGTATACAGTGTTCACATGCACGGGGTTTTCTCATTTTTTTTCATGCCAAGACCTTCCGGTATAAGTAGTCGTGTGTCGACCTCGAAAACCGATACGTCGTGTCGTTGGTTTTTTTTCGAAAAACCACGTTGTGCAACGATTCCCTCCTCCTTTCCACGATGATGCCCTTCGACGTGAAAGCACAGTAGCTCCGCGGTTTATTATTACAATCAGTACTTACCTAACTCGCCGGACTGTGTAGCTGCCGCGGCGCGCCCATTAAAAAACACCCCGCAAAATAAACAACTCGCTCCGAACTTGCCCGTTTATTTTAGCTGGCTATATACATGTATATATACCTTCGGACTTGCGTGCACGCGCGCCCTGGCTTGCCACCACCTAGACTTTTTTTTTTTTTTTTTTTTCAATAAAACTCACTTGTTTATTGTACTGCGCAAACAACTCACTGCTCTTTTTCCAACAATCGTTACTCTAATTTTACCGTCGATGTTTTGTTTTCGCGAAATATACATATTTCGGGCAAGAGTCGTGTATTTAAAAAGCATAAATTGTCTCTGCATCAAAGAGACTATTATTTTCAAAAACTTGTTTAAACAAAGGCCAGGGGGTATCGTTGGCTGGCTCGTTAAAATTAAATTACCCCGTGTATATTGCGACAATCGCAACTTAGGCTCATCAAGAGCGCTTCGTATCAAAATAATCGGTGTATAAAACTACTCGCTGTGTTGCTCCCGGGCTACTTTTTTTTTATTTTTTATTTATTTTTAACTTACATCCTACACGTCTATAAATATCCCGAGCTTTATTTCAATGACCGAGGGAGATAGCGCTCGTTTCGACGGTTCACGGGCACANAAAAAAAAAAAAAAGAAAGAAAGAAAAGACAACAGATCTCTCTTAAATACTGTTTTCCTGTACCTTTCGAATTGACTGTCCCAACAAACGACATTGGCTCCGGGACCAAATTAGCCCCGCTGGTTAACGCAACGGATATAGATCGCACATTTTTCTTTCTAGGGGTTATTAGATAATATACCTCGTGCAGGACACGCTCTGACGAGGGTACACTCGAGTGCATACAACGGCCGCTCACGTGAACGGGTTTTTTGGCCCGATCGTTATCGGTTTTAAACATCCGGTGTGATTTTCTTTGACACAGGCCGATTATTTTTTGTTTGGGTAACCATTATAATATTACCCCAGTGTGCCCACTTGATGAGACCGTGGAAGTTTGATGGACACGCGAGTGGGAGTTTTTATCGCTTTATCTCGAGATTAGGGTATACCCACTCTTTTTTTTCCCCTCTCATAATATGTTGACATTGAAACGGGTCACAGTGAGCACAGTACGATCTACGCCAGCGCGTGTACTAGAGCTTGATTTATTGTAAAGCTGGCTGACGCGCACAAAAACAATCTTTTCCCTGTACGAGAATTTTTTCACAATCTTGTTTACCGTTCGACCAAAGACTATTAGCAGCGAAATGCAAAAATTCCATAAGCACTTATCGCATCCCCTCGAAGAAGACGTGGTAATGCGATTTACAAACACGAGCCGGAAAAGTCGAAGGAAAAACAAAGGGCTCGCAATCCTGCCGTCCCACTTGTTCTTCCCCTCGTCTGGCAGTAGAGCTCCGAAAAAACATGGAAACACACGCAACACGCTAAAGACGCGTTATCTTATCTCTCCCGCGTGGGTGCCTCTTTCGGGTCATTCTTTTTTTCTTTTTTTTTTTTTTTTTTTTTTTTTTTTCATCTCGTTTTTTTTTTCTTCCATCATTTGCGGTTTGGTCGTTCAATTGGATGGGGATTTGGGACGTAACGAGCGAGTCGGGGTAATGATGACTCGCGGCCCTCGCAAGGAATCCTCGAAAACAAGGAAAGTTACGATAATGCCTGCATTTGTATAATTGTTAAATTTCGGTGCGGCCACGTTATTGTCGGAATCGTTTTGCTCGAGCCAAGTAACAAGCACATATACATATACATGCGAGTAAAGTTAATTTAATTCACTCGTTTTTCTTTTTTTTTCCCCTCCCCGACTCTTTGGGAAAAGTTGATGTCACGTGGGTCGGCTACAATTGTAATCAAGCGTATCGCGTTACCCGCGAGGAATAATTTATCGAGGCGAATTAATGGGGATTCAGTTTCGCCTTAACTCACGCCGGACCGAGCCATGAATTTCTCGAAATTTTCGTAACGCGCCGCGCGTCACCATAGCTCTCGGCCATCCGGCAACGATGGGAGATGAGAAAAAAAAAAGCTATCAACGTATCCCCACACGAGGAAGAAGGACCGGGCAGTAATGATGTCTTTCGCGTTCAGGGCGTAATTAAATCAGCATTCCGAGGCCGAAAAAAAAAAAATACCGAATACGACCAATATAATCCTAGCAATGATATTTGCCCCCCCCCCCACCTTAAGCAAGTGTCACCCATATACCGAAGAACCTGCCCTCTCTCTCTCACTAACTTTCCGCGCTCCTTCCCTCCGCCATTTTTCAAAAGCACTCCCCCTTCGCCAACCCGACCCGCGCTATGAGCACCGCCTCTTTTCCCATGCGCTGCACCTTGCCCTCTCCGAAAAAAAAAAAAAAAAAAAAAAAAAAAAAAAAAAAAAAAGTATCAGCTTTCNATATTATATGTGCATGTAGGTATGAGTATATATACATACATATACATAAAATTTCTTGGTTCTGCCTGCCTCGCGGGCTTGCGATGTTTGCATAAGCTCTCTTCTAGCAATTTGAAATTCCTCGATCGCCTTTGACTGCCGCGTCTTCGTTAAGGCTGCTGGTGCATTATTTAATTACTCGATTGGCGCGGTCCATATATATGTACACACACACGTACAAATGTCGTTCCCGGGGAAAAACACACAAGGCAGCCCGATCGCAATGATGGATAATGACGAGTGCCAAAAGAAGAAGGGCCTAGAGAGAGAATCCGTACGATTCGCGCACACGGATGCTGCAAGGAGAGTAGCGCGCGAAAGCCGGTTTTCGAGGAAATTGCTCGCGCAAATTGAGCGTATAATATAATGTTACCTTGCCACCATACCTCCTCCTTTTTTTTTTTTTTTTTTTTTCTTTTCCTCTGTTTCTCGTATAGCTCTCTTATCTCGGAGCCGGTGCCTGTGTGTATTATATATGGGCGTGGTTGTTGTTTTTTCCCGCTGTCCAGGGCACTTGGTTTTGGCCTTTGTCAAGCGCAGGCAGTGATTGCTCTATTCAATTTACGGGGAGCCCTCGATCGGGCAGGGAAAAAAAGGGTCTCTCTTTACTCCACACGCACGCGACGACACCTAAATTTACAAATGTTGGCGCGTTGACGGAAAAATTGCAGGGCTGGATCCTTTACGCGGCCGATTGACCGTAATCCGATGTCATACCACCATCCTTAAATCCGTTGGTTTTACTCCTGACTTCTTTTAAACGGCGGAGACTCGCTTCCGCTTGTCAATACCTCAATGGGCTCTGGTTGCCTCGTATACACCGTCTCTCGAGGCGACAATAAAGCGCCATCGTCGATGAAAAATGTATGAACGAGTGGAACCCGGGGGATCGCGTCAAAGGGTATCTCCCAATTAAAAACACCCCTTTCCAGAAACGCGCCCTTTTTACCCCGGGCTTTTCTCCTCTCCTCCCCCTCATCTCGTTGGTGCTGCTGTTGTACGGAGTACGGAAAAATTGGCTCCCGATTGGAAAAGTGAATCAACCACGGGACGACGGTGAACACCCCTCTTTTTTTTTTTTTCCTTTGCTCGATTTTCCAGGGTTAAAAATAAGAGGGGGCGAATTGTCTCTTAAACGACAGACGTGCGTCTCGCGCATCGCTGAATCGAGGGCTCTCTGGTGTCGTGTTTTTTCACAAAGCAACACATTATGATAACGGAACCGTGATTTCCTCGAAAGAACAACAAAACATTGTTATCAAAAACCGCGGGCAATACACGTGGGTATACCTTGTATATATACTTACCATCGTAGCAAAGTTGTCGTAGCGCAAAAAAGAAGAAAAAAATAAAGTACATACAGCCGAGCAACCACACGCGCGTACAGCTGCGGTCACCCGAGCGCTCGGGTAAACAGCATCATTACGAAAGAGCACATTCGATTAACTTTCAGCTACCTCTTTCGCTTGGTGTACGAGGGTTGGGGGGGGGGTAAGAGGTAAGAAACAAAGAATCGCACGGACCGTAGTTTCCTATTTAAACATCACCGCTGAGAGGAGCAAAAAGCCGACTCGTAGGTATACACTCCTCTCTTTCTCGTTAACTTTTCCCCAGAGTTGTTGTACACACCGTAATAATCACAATAATATGTACATACGCACCCCCCCCCCTTCTATATAATATGCTTCCGCGGACTATCCACTATATTATACTCTGCTCGGGTAATTGCGCGTTTTGCAAGTCTCTCTCTCTCTCTCTCCATCTTCCGCGCGCGCGCCAGACGAGTACGTACACCATACACACAATAATATTCCGGCGCGTGAAACTCCCCCCCCCCCTCTCTTCGTCTTCTCATATATTATTGTGCGCGCAAGTACAGAGCCTCGTTTGCGGCGCGAGGTTTAACGAGACGCACGCGAATTTTCCCAGGATATATATTATATGCTCCGATGAAAGCTAGAAAAAGCAACAGACCGCAGAGGGTTGACGCAGATTGGACTCTCCTACACCGTAATGTGTACATTTAGCATCTCGTTGGGTTATTTAAGGAGATCATGGGAGAGGCTCCTTCGGAAGACTTGTCCTTTTTTTCTTTTTTTTTTCTTTTATCTCCACCAAGCACTTGGTGGTGGAGTTCCTCATCATATACTTACACGTGGTACCATTACGGCCAATAAATGTTCATCGTCCTCTTTTTTATATTTATCAACGCAAATGTATAGGGTATATATACCTACTTTTGGTCCCATCGATTCGTCTTCGTCTGCCCCGACAAGCATACACGTCTGTCCGGGGCCCCGGGGTTTGGAAAAATATTTTCTTGGGCGCCGAGGCGTGCACCAAGTATAGCTACGGTACAGACACACTAATCTCCCTGGATTTTCTTCTTCGCAAGCACGTGCGGTCCGCCACCATCCGGTGCGCGTGGCGAGGAAGTTGTAAATTCCATCGGCAGCCCTTCTCTCTCTCGGCGCCCATCAGCCCTCTCGTTGCGTCATTTCGGCTGCAGTCCATTGCGGCAATGCTCCGAAGCGCCGATTTATGCGGCCCACGGGGGCAGGGGCGGCGTGGTCGATGATCAAAGAGCCGAGCTTCGGGCGAGCTTTAATTTTAGAAGGAAACCCGGCCGATCGCCCGACTCTCGCTTCGACAGCGCACGAGGAAAAAGCTTCGCTCGTTCTTTTCTGAACCAGCCAAGGGTACATAAGCGTAACAGGAGCCGATATGCCCCGCACCGGGCCCGTCACAACTGACGTGTGCCGATGGATCCTCCATCGGGTTTTCCAGAGAAACCGAGAGTTCAAGGGTAATCGAGAGGAGATCCGTTCGTGAAAGGAAAAAAAAGACGCGCGTAACAAAGGTAATGTAGGTACGGTAGCTATACGAGGGGATGAGGGGAGGAAAAAAAAAAAGAGCATCGGCTGTATATAGTTTTTCATGCAGGTATACATATATACGCACAATGGAGATTGCTCATCTCTCCCGTCACTCCGTGGCTAATGGAATTTATTAAGAGTAGCCGGAGCGCAGTTTCTTCTCCTCCTCCTTCCATTGTAGCGAAAAGCAGGGCCCAGCTGGTGGCGGTGAAGTCTCCAAAATGAAAGAGAGACCTTTCCGTTGTCGTCGAGGCCTTTTTGTCGTTCCCCTGGCGTTGCTCTCGTTGCACGTACAAACTCTCTCGTGGCTTGGCACTGCGATTCGTAAAAGGTAGGCGCGCACGGGCCGTCATCGTTTTCGTTGCTGTATAAAAAAAAAAGCTCCTCCTCCTCCTCCTCCCGCTATTTACCGCATTATTATACAATGCGCCAGGGATATGGGAATCAAGAGCGCGGGCCACTTGAAGCCTGCTCTGTATATAATATACCTAGAGGAGCGTGCTCTCGTGTGTTTTTGACGATATTTTCGGCCGAACGGCATTCCGAGTGCCCTTTTTCAGAGAGAGAGAGAGCCATTCTTTTCTTTCTCTCTCCCTTGCTGGTATATATCCGTACATGCTCCTTCGGTCTCATATCTTGCGCCACTATCGAGTTCCCTCTTTGTCGCTCTCTCTCGCGAGCCGCTTTTTTCTCTCTCTCGTTTTGCACTTAATTAAGAGGCTCGATGTACAATTCCGGACAATTGTGGCGCGCCGAGGGTGGAGTTTTGTCGTAGACGCACGGGGAAGTGGGATTAGAGAGAGAGAGAGAGAGTAGGTATATACATGTTTTTGCGAGCGATGCTTTGCTTTATTGTTTCTCAAGTGTGTGCGTGTATATTTGGAGAGTGGGAGGGAAAAGAAGCTTGTCGTTTGGTTTTTTTCCCCCCCCCCCCACCACTACCTCCTTCTTCTCTTTCATTTCTGAAACGTTCCTGTATGCGCTCCTTCTCTTTTCTCTAAGCCATTGTTGCAAATTAAGCATTTCGTTGTGTAGACAATAGCCATGCTTGTCGGGGCCTTTTTTTTTTTTTTTTTTTTTTTTTTTTCCATCGTCGAGGGACTATATTTTATATTTGTACTGAAATGCGCGAGCTATGCGAAACATTTGCTCTCCGTATTGGGGAAAACCGATGCTGTACATGTGGGTAAACGTGTGACGTGGTTAATATAAAACCGAAAATGTAGATGTCAATCAAGCATTACAAATTTCCGATCCCAAGACGACAAATCCGGCATCGACGACTCTACGGTGATCTACATCCCAAAAGATCCTCTAAACCTATAATATACCAGTTTAAAATCCAAGCCAAGCGCCCGTCGCGATGCATCTTTCGTCCCCTACCTAAAGCTCGTATTAACCGACAAGATCTGTGGTGATATCTCTCGGAGACATAATGTATGGGTGCACGTCTTTCCTGTGTGTCCCGGCGATCTCTCGAAATTTTCGTCGTTTCTGATTGATCCGACGTGCACCGACCCACGCCCCCGTACAAACTATACAGTGCTGTCGAAATGTAAATTTCAAACAAGACCACTCGGATACTATCATTTGAAAAAAAAGCCAAGCCAAGCCCCTTTGTACCCGATGAAGAAATCTCTCGACTCTGCCGTTACGCTTTTTGATCATTCTTCGAGAGCGAACCCTCGAGGGTTGGGATTCGAAAACAAACAAAAAAGGGGGGGGGGCACTCGAATTTGGATTTGGGTTCGCGAGGCGGACTCGAGAGAACGCGTTTTAACGATCGATCCTACCGATCGACAAGCTGTTTTCTCGTTGCACGCGCGTGCAAGTCGTCGGCGAGCCGCGCACAATGGAGCCCGACGTTAACGAAAGGGAACCGCCACGTCAGTGGGTTACAGTGGCCATTGCTATTATGTCCACTTAAGGGAGAAAAGCCAAAAGTGGGTGGGGGGAAAATAACAACGTCAAAGAACCGTGAGTTTTTTCATCGAGGACGCGTGTAACCCGTCGGTGAAGTAAAAAGGCCCCCGAGAAGGGCCAACCGTTGGTTGTCGCGCGCGACGAATTTTCCGTCGAGTGGCGCGCCTAACGTGTGTGTATACGCCCATTGTCCCGATTCCCCAAAACGAGAGGAGCTCGCTCGCACGCGACCTTTTATGAGATCGCGCATTTTTGATGCTTAAGGGTCCCGAGTGAACGCACCTTGGACTCATCTTCCGTGGTCTATTAGCCTTTGGTTACGGATTTTCAGCGCGGACAAGCTGCCGCACCCACAGGCATCAACCCCGATATTATATATATATACACATGGGCATTTTTATTCACAAAGAGACTCTCCTTCCTTGCCGATCGATCACCACGTCTCGGGTTCCCTCTTTTCTCCTCTTCCGAGGGCTTTTCTTTATTGTTGTACTTTTTTTTTTCTTTCTCCTCGCCGAGAGGGTAGCTTTTACGGGATTATACCGCTAAGTGCTGCGTTTAATGGCATTAGGAAAATTCTCGTCCTCTCTCCTCGAGTGTGCGAGCACGCGCTCCCTCCCCCTCCTCCTCCGTATACTTAATTGTATCTTGCGCGAATGCTACTTTTTTCCTGCTCGGAGATATTTTCTTCTTTTTTTTTTTTTTTTTTTTTTTTTATCTATTATAACCGCAACCGAGAGTAAGTGTACACGGTAGTTTTTATTTTTCAATGAAAATCACAAACGACGTTAATGAAACGTGATAAATAGTTTTATCGACGACTATGTTGTAGAGCTACCGAAGCCCTCTCGGGTTGTTCAAATATTTATGCATTGCTCGGGTTACGACACCGGCGGCAGGATATATATACGTCATGTATGAAACTTAGAGAATATGTCATGTATATAAAATACATCACGCGATATGGCCAACGAAACCCATTAGTTTGTATATACACGCGTGAGCTCCGGGATGATAAAACGCTTATCTGCGCATTGTGTACAAAGAGAAACACTATATAGCTGCGTGACAGAGTTTTTATTCTCATAAATGTACTGACGCACCGCATTTCTTTTATCATGTCGCTCGCCGCGGGCCGCGTGAGTTCAGTGCATCGTGGCTATTTATTACAAGGGGATCCCTTTGGAAATGTTGAATACTCGGCGCTGATGTTTATTCGCATGTGTATAGTTTAGCGATGCCACCACACCCACGGGTATCGCTCGTCATCGCTCCTGTGTAACGCGATCGTCTATGAATGTACAAAGCCATTTCACTTGACCGTGCGATTAGGGTTATCCGTCCGAGGGAGAACAAATAACAATATCGAGAGCTCGTGCTTATCTTATGTAATATAACTGCAGCAGCAGCAGCAGCAGCTCTTTGGTTACTCGACTTCTTGGAAAACTCAAGACCCTTGGAGACGCTTACTTTTTTTTTTCTTTTTTTTTTTTTTAATCAAATTTAAAAAAAAAAATTAGCTCGAGATCCAATTGCACGCGTCCGCACGTTCATTTTCTCCTTTTATCTGATACATAATTGTGAATGTATATTATTTTTCCGACCATTGGAATTTATTATCACACGGACCTGAAACGGGACGCATTAAGTTAATTAAAAATGAAAAAAAAAAAAAAAAAAAAAAAGTATCAGCTTTCACAATTTTCAGTAGAGAGAGAGAGAAAGGGATACACAGTAAACACACACCCGCACAATACAGCTAATTAACGCGGTACAAGGATGAACCTAACAACCAATAGAATATATAAAGAGGTGGCTCGTAGAGCCCTTCTTGCGCACGTGTGCGAATGAATGAATATATTTACACCATTACTAAACGAGAAATGATGATCATGGAGTTGTTATACATGTGTAAAATATAAATATAAATATATATATAAATATGTATAAGTAATAACAAAATGAATGAATAAATAAACATGAGCTAAAGTTTGGCACGTCGTTCTTTTCGTTACAGGGTGTCTGTTGGACAGCGCGGCACCGCGGGTACCACCCGATGTGCCACCGCGCAATCCCACAATGAGCCGGCTGAACGGCAGGTTGCCAGGAAGCCACGCGGCCAACGACCACGAGCGAGACCCCGACTTGGAGCCCAATTGCCTCGTACGCACCCCGTCCGGCAACTTTTACAACATATCGAGTACGTATATTTATTTAATTGTTTATTTATTTATATACTGTATACTATACGCTTTTTGCAAACGATATTAGCTTCGTGGGCAATTATCCTTCCTCCTCGTCCTCCTCCGCACTCTGAGATTGGTGCGGGAATTAACAACGAAACGGATGAGCTGCAGCTCGAGGAAAAACCCTCCCGCTGCTGCGGGTAACCCGAGACTTCCTTTGAAATTCAATTAGGAAAGAGAACTCGAAAATTTTTCTCCTCCTATATTTTATATTT
>NW_019379561.1:549548-582753 GCF_000648655.2 Copidosoma floridanum
ATATATATATATGTATATAAGAAGTGTGGGTGGAAACGAGTGACGCCGAGTCAAATTGTGAGGAATGATGATGCGATGGTTAATTGATGCGAGGTAAAAACGCGTAAATTACACCTACAAGCTCGAGAGTCTTTTCCCACGATTGAGTAATCGCCCCCAAAAGGCGGATCCCTGGATTCCCGCAGCGAAAATCGCTCGCGTCTCGTTTTCCCTCGACGCGTCGGTGTTTCCAACGTCAGAGACAGACACGAAAAAAAAAAAAAAAAAAAAAAAAGAAAGAAAAGACAACAGATCTCTCTTAAATACTGTTTTCCTGTACCTTTCGAATTGACTGTCCCAACAAACGACATTGGCTCCGGGACCAAATTAGCCCCGCTGGTTAACGCAACGGATATAGATCGCACATTTTTCTTTCTAGGGGTTATTAGATAATATACCTCGTGCAGGACACGCTCTGACGAGGGTACACTCGAGTGCATACAACGGCCGCTCACGTGAACGGGTTTTTTGGCCCGATCGTTATCGGTTTTAAACATCCGGTGTGATTTTCTTTGACACAGGCCGATTATTTTTTGTTTGGGTAACCATTATAATATTACCCCAGTGTGCCCACTTGATGAGACCGTGGAAGTTTGATGGACACGCGAGTGGGAGTTTTTATCGCTTTATCTCGAGATTAGGGTATACCCACTCTTTTTTTTCCCCTCTCATAATATGTTGACATTGAAACGGGTCACAGTGAGCACAGTACGATCTACGCCAGCGCGTGTACTAGAGCTTGATTTATTGTAAAGCTGGCTGACGCGCACAAAAACAATCTTTTCCCTGTACGAGAATTTTTTCACAATCTTGTTTACCGTTCGACCAAAGACTATTAGCAGCGAAATGCAAAAATTCCATAAGCACTTATCGCATCCCCTCGAAGAAGACGTGGTAATGCGATTTACAAACACGAGCCGGAAAAGTCGAAGGAAAAACAAAGGGCTCGCAATCCTGCCGTCCCACTTGTTCTTCCCCTCGTCTGGCAGTAGAGCTCCGAAAAAACATGGAAACACACGCAACACGCTAAAGACGCGTTATCTTATCTCTCCCGCGTGGGTGCCTCTTTCGGGTCATTCTTTTTTTCTTTTTTTTTTTTTTTTTTGTTTTCGTTCCCCTCCTCGGGAAAGTAAAATCAAGTAAACTCTCTTTTTTCTTCTTCTTCTGCGTCCAGCATACCGACTCCTGCGGGCCGCTGTTATAATAAATACACTGCAGACGCGGGAGACCAGCTCGTAAATATTTGTCGAGGAGCCCGGACACCTTATCTTATCGTCGATTTTCGAAGGGAGTCGTGCCGCCTCGAACGATTTAGTGCTTTGCTTTTCGGGTCTTTCTTTTGTTTATGCGCACACGCAACGGTTTAATTTTTTTTTCTCCCCTCTTAAAATACTCCGAGCCAATGATGGAGGAAGCAGGTTGACGTGGGGTTGGAGGAGCTCATGATGAAACCTACATCTCAATGATGGAGCGGAAAGTGTACGGATACGTGGAAATTTTTAGATGGTACACGTGTTTATGGCGATCGATGATAAATAACATTCTTGCCGACAAAAAAGAAAGGGTACACACTTGAGGGGTACGGCCCTTACGCGTTTTACGCGCGCTCCTAACGAACTATTCCCAGTCCGGAGAGGAAGACTGTAAATTTCCCTTCCCCCCCCTGACCGACAACTTCTCGCGTACGTAATAACGGCTAGCAGCTCGTGTGTACTTTTACACCGGTCGCAGCAGGTTCGGCCTCTGAAAAATCAATTCGCGCGAAGTAACGGAGAGAAAAAAAAGGAAGCAAACGACGACGCGAAGCACTCGAACCTGCTTGAAGAGAAAAAGAAAAAACGTATATGTACATCGAGGGAAGATTTTACGGGGCTCTCGAAGCGTGGCTGAATAAAATTTCAATTTGTAACAACCGAGATCGCGTACACACACTATTTGCCACGGGCGTAAGGAAAAAACTTGAAAGCGCGAGGGGGGTGGTGGGGTGTAGGCCGCTTTACACGCCCTGGCGTGCGTTTATTGGAATAAATTTGAAAATTTTATTCCTCGGCCAACTTCTCCCGGCCCTCATCCTCCCCGACACAGAGAGTTCGCGGTGGCTTGTTGCTGGGAGAGCCGTAGGAGGGGCTTGTTGTTGTTTTCCCTTTTTTCCACGGGCGCTCGGGAAAATTGCGCGCGTTTATTCTTTACGAGCGACCGGGAATTCCCCGAGTTTGGTCGCGCGCGTCCCATCGCCATCCTCGAGCGGGATTTATTCATGCGGCTCGTCGCTGCTGTTTTAAATTTTTTCCCCCAAAGCGCTGCTACGCGCTTTTCAAATTTTGCTTTTTTTTTTTTTTTGCTTTTTGTTTCTCGCCATCGGAAAAACGTCACGCACTCGGCTAATCCACAGCGACAACAACCTTTCCCTCTCCTCGACGGTGGGAAACCAAATTTGCCTGTCTACATGTAGGTAAAAATGTGACGTTAACCCATCTCTTTGGGGGAAAAAAACAAAGGGAAGAAGAAGAGCGCACATCTGTTTTGATCCGGGACGCGTGCGCGCACATATAGGGGCTCTCTCGCTTTTCTTTCCCCGCAGTCCATACCGATCCTTCATCCCTTTTTTTTTTTTTTTTCCCTTCCCTCGGCAAAATAAACACAAAAGAACACAAGCATCAAAAGTCTCCCGGGTTGCTGCTGTTACCTTTACTACTATGCGGCGGTAAGGCGGCGCGTAGGAGGAGCGCTTGATTTATGGGACATCCCGGCGGAGCCTTCGACTTATCTCAACCCTCTATACCTATACCGTATATTGACTTCGCGCGTTATGATACACGTTTCGTGTGTACCTGTATACCTACCGACTCCCGAGGGAACATACACATATATATATATATAGCCGTGTGCCCTTGCCCCCGTTGGGAGGAGGAGAAGGACGGGTTTTTAAAAGACAGGCGGTTTTTTTGTTTTGGGACTAGGCACCCATGGCTGCATCAGCTCTTTGAGGCCCTTTGAACGTATACGTGTCCTCTCTCTCTCTCTCTCTCTGTGGCTTTTGTATATCCTTTTCGCTCGAGAGCGGGTTACTCGCCGACGCTTGTGAATCTTAATGAACGCCCGCCGCTTAACTCCACAAAATGAATGCGAGCTCCGTTTTCTCTTTACCTAACGGCCGATGTATACTCATACGCGCAAATATACACGTAGGACGCTGTAATTGGATATTTTTCAGCTTTGTTCGATACACCCGAAATAGAAACGAATTGCTCGATTAAAAGTGTATACAACATATCCCTTGACGTTACACGGTTGAACGAAAAAAAAAGGAGCAGCTGGTATACGTAGTTAACCATCTCTCCGCATATACATAGGTATACAGTGTAGTACGAAAAATCAAATCAACAGATAAATCTATAATTACAGGGGCCCCGAACTCGGTTGTCGCTCCATCGATAGAGAGAGAGAGGGAGAAAAAAAAGGAATTATACCTACGATCTCTAGGCTGGGCGTGTGTGTACACCAGATAAAAAAAAAAAAAAAAAGGCGTAAAGAACAACGAAAGTTTGGTTCGACCCCCGGGCGCGATGTTGGAATCTATATATGTATACTGCACAACAGCAGGAAGAGGAGGAGGAAGGGGAGTCGCTAAAACCTCCTAAATAGCTGGTGTACGGACCAAGAGAGAGAAGGAGGTAGGATTCGGGAACCGCGCGTAACCCCCCCTTATAATCGGCGCAATCATCGCCGGCTCTGCGTCTATACATACATATACAGTTGCTCACCTACAGGTTGTATATATAATATATATGTATCCGTGTGTGCATGTAAAAAGGGGCCCCAGACTCACGAAACCGTCAATTAGCCGGCAGGTATTAGAGACGCTCTCTCTCTCTCTCCTTCCTCGGCCTTCCCACGCCCGCTCCTTCGTCCTCCTCCTCTTTGGGCCTTTCGTGTCCCGCTCCGAGGCTTCACTCGCGATACATACGAGAATTACGCTCCTCTCTTGTGCTTTTTATTTCCCTTTAACGCGCGCTTCTACACGTATACACACGCACCGGTGAACCTCAACTGCCGTCCATACGCCCTTATCTTGTATACGCTATTTTTGCATCTCTCCACCATACCACGCGCGCCTTTTCCTCCTGTCACTCCACTATACACGCGAGTAATAATGATTTCGCAAGCTCGATGATTGGCGCGGTTACGTCATCGTACCACCGCCCTCGCATATTGTTTCTTATTTCTCATCTCGGCTCGATTCCCTCGCCTCTATATACACTCGGGGCAAGTGTACGAGTATACAATACAACGTATCGAGATCGGAGCGATGAAAGTTTACTGCCCGTAGGGAGATTGATCGCCTGAGCCCGGCTTAATTTCACGGGGAAATCGCTCTCTCGGTGCCGGTGCGTTGCGTCATAAAAAACAATACGGCCCCCTCCCCCCTCGCCAGCAAAACTATAAAGATCGCGATAATATCATCGCTGCGAAAAAAAGTAATGACGAGCGTTCGCGATGCGGTTCCGGTCGAAAGTGAAATTCGAGAAGTACAATGTGTATATATATATATAAAACCCGAGCTTAAGTTGTTCGTCCTGCATGCGAGACGCGCCATAGAGATATGTATACAAAAGTACAAGTCTCCCGTTTCTTTTAGAAAAACCCAAAAGGAGACGATCGGCAGCTCAGCTTGTATGTATACGCACGTGCGCATATACATGATACACTCGCACGGTGGTCTTTTCCTTCCCCCCCCCCCCATATACACACACGTGGGTAGGCCGCCCTTGAAATCCAAAGCGTAAAGTGTGGAGGCATGGTGCACTTATCGATTCCTCACGCATTATCCGCGGAAAGGTGTATACCGATCGGTTTTTTGTACCTCTTCATTTTTGCCGAGGTGGTCGCCGGAAGCCGATCGGCTTTTCCTACACACATGCTCTGGCTTTCCCGGCGCTCTCGAGTATGTCATTAAATTTGCATCGCGATACCGCGTACAGGCACGTGTTATTATTTGCAATCGCGTATACGCAAGACCGGTAGTGATATACGCGCGAAGGGGATGGATGACGGAAACGAAAAGAAAAAAAACGCGGACTGGTGCATCGGGCTCTCGTATAC
The DNA here is from genome assembly GCF_000648655.2 of Copidosoma floridanum. The sequence continues at coordinate 554,691 of NW_019379561.1, forward strand.
TAATGGCGCGCGTGTGTGTGAGAGAGGGGGGTGGGAGAAAAAAGGTGTATCTTATACGCGCGTTACCCTTGGACGGTAATTAATTTAAAAGTGGCTCCGCCTCTCCATGCGCTCTTTGCGCGTGGAAAGATGGAGAAAAAGAAAAGTGGGGAGTAAGTACATTTGTGTGCGTACGCTCGAAGGGAAACGGCAGAAGGTAGACGGCAGCACAACTGCGCCTACCCCCTCTTTCCTGTATATCACCCTTACGGACAAAAGTCCTCCGACTTTTGGTTTACACGTGGAGGCCGAAGAGGGAAAAAAAAAAGGCGCGGAACAAGGATCGATTAATCATCGGCTTGATTCTTTATTACGAAATTTCATAGAGACTTTTGGTGCGTGATTAATCGAGCTCGCGCGTACACGCATTGTTTTTTTTTTTTTTTTTAGATCGTACGACTGATGTACAGCAGTGCCGATCGAGCGTTGAGGTATAAGGATTTTTCGGACACGCGGGTTTACACGTAACGATATTGTAACCCGATGCAATTAAAATTACTATACAAGTGTATATTATTTGCTGAAGAGGTAGAGTAATAATAATAATAATAATAAACTCGAAATTTTTTATTTCTGTTGCAGAGAAACCTAAGAATGATTACAACAATAAAAACCAATCAACGGGAAACAGTCCAATAAAAGTCGAGTTACAAAACAACATGGACAGGTAAGGATATACCTATTATTATTATTATTATTATTATTATTGTATGTTTTGGTGTGTCACAAGGATATTTCACTCATATAGTTGCCGTGAAAGTCTAACAAAAACACCTACTCTTACGCAAATGAAACTTTATAGCGCGTGATATTTCAAAAGCTGGCAACAGCAGCCGCGAAAAGGACATCCGCGCGTGTATGTGTGTGAGAAAAGGGACGCTGCATGGCGTTTAAATTATTATATGGGCACCCTCCTTTTCCTCTTGGTCATACAGGTATAAATCCTTAAGAAATAGAATCATCTTTTTTTTTTTCCCTCCCGCTGTACACGCGACGTTTTCTCCCTCCCTTTCTCTTTTGGTCTTTTTTCTTTTTCCTCCCGTGTACGAGCAAGGGCAGTTTGTCTTGCATTGTACTGGTTTCAGCATTTTTTAAGGAACCCGGAGCTACACTTGAAATGCATATAACATTACAATGCGGGAAAGAGAAATCACGTCGAGGGATAATTAATTGTTTTTAATATCACACGGCTCCGCGTCAAGTGTTTTTTCTACAATGTCCTTCATTGACGATCTTTGATGAAACAATTCCCACAATCCGGCCTAGTTTTGAAGAAGAACATCTCATCTTTTGATTGAAAAATTCTCAACGGCCTTTTTAAAATCCATACGCCGGCATAAATCATGATGTCACCAACTCGGAACCGATCGAATCGACAATGCGCGCATCGAAATCCCGCGAACGCCGGACCTTGTGTACACAACACTTGCGTTCGGAAAACTCTCCTCCCTCTTTTATGTATAAAAACGCGTACGGGAAATCGCGCTTGTACAAAGGAGCCCGAGTCTCATTCACGAGGGTGGAAAGGTGCTCGACGTGCATCAGCCGGGGCACGCCGAAGGAGACTCCTCCGTTTAGCGACGAAAGAGATCGGTAGGCGGGGAAAAAGGGACGACTCCAACAAAGCTCTTTTTTTTTTTTTTTTTTTCTTCCAAAAATTTTTCCACGGTCCCGTTCACTCGTCGCGTCAATGGACGTGATTCACGACCGACGCGCGAGCACCCGAATTTTCGCCTGGGCTCCTCGATCATTTCCATTTTCTTCCCCGACAACCACGCCGGCTGGAGAGCGATGAAAAGAAAGCTCTTCGAGTGTCACACAAACTGTGCCACTTTTACACCGTCAATGGGACATCCGACGCAACGTCGAAAATGTTTTTTTTTTTTTTTTTTTTTTTTTTTTCCCTTTATTGTCTTTTTCGTTCTTGATGGCCGCAAGGATTTATTTTAAAAAAATACCAATCAATCGCTACACTAATTTTAAATAATTTAAATGGACGATAGGCGAAAAGATTCCGGTGGCGCGTTAGTAGTCCAGAGATGTATACGCATCACCCCCCGTGTCGTTCGTTCGTTGGTCGTGCCGAATGTGGACCCATACGGGATTTAGTGGCTTTTGACCCGCTCTCTCGTGTGTGTTGTGCCGCGACCATCGGCTCTATTAGATAATTGAGAGAATTATTTACGACATCGGCTGTTCCTCTCTCTCTCTCTGTCTCTTCCCCCCGTGTCCCAATACCATGCGCCGCCTAATGTGCGCTAATCGAGCAAATTTATCGCCACCCGCTATGCAACTGACTCATTGACATGGATTTCTTTTCCTCCGACTCATCCTACGTCTCTCCCCCCTCCCCCTGATGCTCGATCATTTACTCGAGACCATTTACTTCTACTGATTGATTCCTGGCATTCTCGTACCTCCTTCAATTAGCTCACTGAATTGGTGCAACACGTATTTTTTTTCCTTTGGTTTTGATTAGTTTGAAAAAAAAAAGGAAGAGAGAAAGTAAAAATGTTTTTTTTTTTTTAAGAAACAAACGGAGCAATGAAAAACGCAAGAGAGCAGTGTCGATAGTAATCCCCGCGAGGGGTCCACCGCGCCGTGTACAGTAAGAAAACGTGGAATTTCGAGCGAGGATGGGGGGGGGGAGAGGCTAATGCCTCGGGATCCATCAGCCGCGGACCACCTCGAAGAGTCTCTCTCCTGCAGTCCACTTGTGTACAAACTCCCTGCAAGCCAGCTTATGCATGTATACATGGAAACGAGAGGAAAAGGGAGACGAGAGAGAAGCAGCTATAGCGGCTGCAGAGCAAACATAAAGCAGGACTGACCCTGGGAACTCCCTTTTAAATATTTTTCCTTCCTTTGCTTTGCGGGATCCCTCGCGTCTCGGCATATGTGTTGTGTGTACGTGTGGGTACCTATATTTTTGGCTCTCTGTCCATAGGTATATATCTATACAATACCCATGTGCTATAGGAGAGAATAAAGGAGACGCCGTGAACCTGATGTATATCGGTATAGGTGTATAGGTACATGTGGAAAATACGACGTGCGTTACGATGCCCTTTTTTTTCTCCCTCGCATCATAATGGGGGAGGTGACAAGAGAGACACGAATTAGTCGGGGCGGTGCTCGGCTGTATACACCTACACGCGTAATGGATACAAGCGTGTATTATATTGTGTGGGGATATATCGGGTACTTATTTTTAGAATCCTCGAGCGTAATTTTAATAACGAGTGACTAGGCACATATATATTTTCATTGCGGTATTTGTACCTATACACGCGGTGTTAAACGGTTTATCGAAACACGTCGGATCTGATGGATCCATGCACCTGCGATTGTGCTGCGGATATGATTAATTATATTTTTCATCGCTTGGAAAATTAAAAAAAAAAGTTTCATTTGCGTGGAGAGAGAGAAAAAAAAATAATAGACGTATTCTCTTGTACCATGCGATAATTGCACGGGATTGTATGTGTTTTTTTTTTTTTTTTCCTTCTCGTTTGCAGGGTACCACTTCCTTACGGACACGCCTCCTCGATGATCCCGATGAGGAGGCAGAGCATCCGTTGTCATTTTCGCAAGGGCGTCGACTGGTGCAGCTGGAAAATCATCGCGATTGTCGTGATAATGGTCTCGCTGTGCCTACTCGCGGCCCTCACTTACGTAACAGGTACGTGCTTTTTCTTCTTCTTCTTTTTGATTTCTTGTGCGTATGTTTTCACTGAGAAAAAAAAAAATAAAATTAACATTTCTCTTGTCTCTTCCCCCCCCCCTCATCTACGTTAGCATCGAACATGGTGAACTGGTACCAGGGCACGAAGGCTTGCACAGTGCTGGTCGACGACGGCAAGCCCGGGGGCCCGGACGCGGCGAAAAGCAGCGGCGGCGCCGGTGGAGGAGGCCCCGCCGGCAACGGTACCGCAACGTCACTGGGGCCCAGCTCCGCGGGCAAGCGCCAGCCATCTAACGCCGGAGGTAATGCTCGCGAGGATCCTGGCGAGGAACCACAGCGAACCGCCCGCGAGCGTAGAAGCGCGCCCGAGCATGACGAGGTTGACTACGGTGGTGGTGTCGTTGGGAACGAGGATAACCCGGTTGACGCGCTCGAGGGTGTTGTTGGCAATGCCACTACCACCTATGCCGATCCCGATGTTGCTAACACCACTGTATTGTTGTTGTCGCTATTGCATGACCAAAGCACCGTCTCTAATAGCGAGGGGGTGGTAGTTGCTACTAACGCCGAGGAGGAGGCGAGCGAGCCGACCTCCTCCTCCTCCTTTACGGTAGAACACACTAATCCGGAATCTCCTGTTAACGATTTCTCTGTTTATTACCCAACCACGGATAGTAGCAGCCCCGATGATTACGGTAGCTATGGCCCCTCGAGTACTCGATCGGTTGGTGTGAGCCCATTCCCCTACGAGGATACTTTGGACGCGGTTTTAGCGACGACGGGAAAAATTACGGCCGCTGCGCGAGATTTTATTACGCCAGAGAGTTACGGAAGTACCGCCGATGTTGACGACCCGGAGACAAACGAGCCACTAACGACTCTCGCGAGGGACGTAGCTCTGGTTACCGCGGAGAACAGAGTCGCGGGGGTAACTCACGGCGAGGCGATCAGTCGGGGCGAGGACGAGTCGACTAGGCCATCCTTCCCCGAGGTGACTCGAGAAGTGGTGCTGGCCGACCAGGCGGCACCTCGTCACTCGTCCGAGGAGCTTCAGCGCGACTACCCGTTCGACTACTACCGACACGATGAGCTGGAAATCGTGAAACTCGACGGGCACAGCCCTACCAAACACCCAGGGACGAGCGAGGGCAACGACTTGCACGCGATAGACGACATCAGCTACGACGAGGACGAGAGGGAGCTCGAGGAGCTGATGAAGAAGCCGGACAAGCGCGAGTTTTTCCAAAAACTGGAGGAAAAGTTCCGCTCGGTGGCCAGCGACGGAGGCTCGGGGACCAAAGTCATCAGCAGACCCCACGACGACGGCACCCGTTACATCTCCAATTCGGTGGAACGCTCGCCGAGCGACCAGTTTCTTCGCGAAGAGAAGACCGAGGTCCCGGTCACCGAAGCCTCCGGGACTCGTGTGCTGGTGAACCTCACCGTGTCCACGAACAACTCGACCCTCTACGTGGTGTCTTTGGCCGTGCCCGACTCTGCCTCGATTAACGTAAACGTCCCGGGCGTCCGACCCGAAAGCACAGTAGCACCGGAACACCCAACGACCCGGACTCTGTCGATCGAGCAGTCGCTGGCCGACATTAAAAAGTCCCTGGGCAGCATCGAGAGATCCTTGGGTATCTCCGGCGATGGGCCTGGCGTCACTGATGCTCCTGATCAGCCGACATCCACGACGACCTCCCCGCCGCCTCCAAAACCGCCGAGTTCACCACCGTTGCCGTTGTGGGGTGGTGGCGAGTGCGAGTGCGAGTGCGAGTGCCCGTGCCTGGTGGCAGCGGGTCCGAGCGAGTGGGACGATCTTTCGACCACGAGCGAGGTTTACGAGGCCGGGACCATTGGGTCGGTGACCTCGCAAGGGACGGAGACTACTGGAGATGCTAGCGCGGTTACGGAGGAGGACACTGCGAGAAGTACTAGTGTTGGAGCCGAGGATACGGAGCTAAGGGAGAGTTGCCGGCCGGCGAGTAATGTTACCCAGCCGGAGCCCGTTGTACCGATGCTGGAAGGTGAGGGGGTGGACGCAGTGCAGGTCACCGGGACGGGGTTCTTTTTTTGTTGGTCGATTCGAACCTGTTGGCTATGCGTTTTTCGTCTCGCTCGCACTGTAGGATCGGAAGGAGGGAAACGAAAAACGTTAGCTTCGATCGAATCGAGCAAAACAACGACCGCCGTCCACTGCAAGTGTACCAGATATGTGTATTGTACAGACGAGAAAAGGGGATCGTTTCTTTATTTTTTACTTTCGTACATACGATGCTGCTACTAACTAATGTTTATGCGAGCGATTTTATTATCACTAACCGAGCATACTAACGATAATCGACTTGACCGGTGCACGTTCTCTGAATGGTTTACTAACAATGCAACTAATGTACGACTAACCGCCTTCCTTCTCTTGTAAATCTTTCGGCTTCCGCTTCAGCGAGTAGGATGTATTTGCGCGTGGGTGTGCGGCGAAATATCGCGAGGAGTGTGTATTCCGTTACCCGACGTCATTGACAGATGTACATAATGATATGCAATACAAATACCTTTTTTTTTTTTTTTTTTAGTCATTCATAGACGATGATTCACTTGATGTGATGCGCCATTTTTTACCTCATGCTTCGTTTTATTTATCACGATAGTGAGGGGGATGAAAAAAATGGTTTAAAGAAAAAAAAAAACCTCGTTTTGACTCGACAGGTGGCAGAACATTCCCGGGCAGGTCGTTCCCACCGGACGGCACGACGTTCACCCAGGTGAGCTTGGGCCAGCACCTGAACCGGGAAATCCCGGCCTACAGTTACTGGAACATGCAGTTCTACCAGTCGGAGCCGGCCTACGTGCGCTTCGACTACAACATAACCCGGGGTGCGAGCATCGGCGTGTACGCCCGCAGAAACGCCCTGCCGACCCACACCCAGTACGACCTCCTCGAGGTGCTGAGCGGCTTCAAGGCCAGGACAACCCGAGCCTCGCACGTAAGTGATTTTATTGTACCCCCCCACGAGATTCGTGTCGGATGTGAGGAGGATTGTAACAATTGATTGTGGTTGATTGCAGCAACCCTCGATAAAAAAGGAGGTGACGCACTACATGGAGCCGGGCCATTGGTTCTTGTCGTTGTACAACGACGACGGGGATCCCCAGGAGGTGAGCTTCATCGCGGTGGTGGCCGAGGACATGACGCACAACTGCCCGAACGGGTGTAGCGGCAAGGGCGAGTGCCTGCTCGGCCATTGCCAGTGCAACCCGGGCTTCGGCGGTGAGGACTGCAGCAAGAGCGTTTGCCCGGTGCTGTGCAGCCAACGGGGCGAGTACATAAACGGCGAGTGCCAATGTAACCCCGGCTGGAAGGGCAAGGAGTGCTCGTTGCGCCACGACGAGTGCGAGGTGCCGGATTGCAACGGGCACGGCCACTGCACCAACGGCAAGTGCAACTGCGTGCGCGGCTACAAGGGCAAGTTTTGCGAGGAGCCGGACTGCCCGCACCCGAGCTGCTCGGGCCACGGCTTTTGCGCCGAGGGTGGCGCGTGCATCTGCAAGAAGGGCTGGAAGGGCGCCGATTGCAGCCAAATGGACAAGGAGGCGCTGCAGTGCCTGCCCGGCTGCAGCGGCCACGGGAGCTTCGACCTCGAGACCCAGACGTGCCTGTGCGAGCCCATGTGGTCCGGGGACGATTGCTCCAAGGAGCTGTGCGACCTCGATTGCGGGCCACACGGGCACTGCGTCGACAACGCCTGCGACTGCCTGGCCGGCTGGTCCGGCGAGCTCTGCAACCTCAAGCAGTGCGACCCGAGGTGCAACGAGCACGGCCAGTGCAAGAACGGCACCTGTCTCTGCGTCACCGGCTGGAACGGCCGCCACTGCACCATGGAGGGCTGCCCGAACTCTTGCTCCGGCCACGGCCAGTGCAAGGTCAACTCGGACGCCCAGTGGGAGTGCAAGTGCTACGACGGCTGGAACGGCAAGGACTGCAGCGTCCACCTCGAGCAGGACTGCAGCGACGGCCGCGACAACGACAAAGGTAAGCGCACGTAAACACACCGATGGATGTCTCATCTTACATAATATATATAGAGGAAAGTGAGAGAGTGCAAATGACACGCGTTGATCGTTGTTTGTTGGACGCGCAGACGGTCTGGTTGATTGCGCGGATCCGGAGTGTTGCGCGAACCCGGTCTGCCGGGGCAGTCAGTTGTGCGTCTCGGCGCCCAAGCCCATCGACATACTGCTGAGGAAGCAGCCGCCCGCTATAACGGCCTCGTTCTTCGAGAGAATGAAATTCTTGATTGACGACGGTAGTCTGCAGAACTACGCCCGTCAGGAGACCTTCAACGAAAGGTATGGCCCACCAATCCTCCTTTTTCTGGTTTTCACGATAAAACTAATTACTCTCGATTCAAATATATATATACAAATGTTTCCATCTATAACAGATTAATACATGTGTAAATGACGATAAAAATAATTATGTATATCGTACACATGTAGCAAAGTATATGCCTATGTGTGTACATTATTATTATGAATCCCTCTGCGTTGTTGTGGCCCGTGTTAAATCACATCCCAACATTTTATTTTTTTTTTTTTCAACATATGTTTTGTATTACGTATACGTGTGCGCGAATGTGTGCCCTGCACTGAACCCTCTCTTCTCATGATACGTACCCCTACATATACTTTTACCTTCTCATTCAATATTTTTCTTCATCTTTATGTTTTATCCAATACAAGCATACACATGTACACGACATAATTATATCACTGCTCAGTTATATCATGGTCTTCTTTCGATCCCCTATCCACTTTTCATGAAGAAAACTTGTACATTCGTATACTTTTTTTTTTTTTTTTTTTTTTTTTTTTTTTTTTTTTTTTTTTTTTTTTTTTTTNATAAATAATAAGTGAATTTTAAAAAATGAAAAATGGCTTTTCCTTGAATCGATCAATAAATTGATTGTTTAAAAAGTATTGAAAAATCCCTGTGTCTATTTATTTCGCTTACAATAATCATGACTTTTGTTGACTATTATAAATCAATAAGCAGCAATTTAATGAACGTAAGTTTAATGCGCAACAGGTACTGAATTTTGCACATCTTATCAAAATACGTTTTTTCACGTCACTTTAACGTTAAAATCATTTGTTTTGATATGATGCGTATCCTCTCCTTTTGGCTCGAATCTGTAACAATACGATAAAAAAAAAATTTATATTTTATCTCAATACAAAATTTATATTTTGTGCTGTTGAACTTTTTTTTGGAAAAAAAAAAAAAACAAATGGAAATGTCGATGTTTATAGCGAGTATTAACAAAAACAAAAGTATAATAAAGATTTTAGATGAAAAAATATAATATAACCACGTGCGCGCGCGTCTGAGCCCGAAGGTGAAAACCTGAAAGAAAAAACCCATAGAAAGTGAAATGAGTAATAAACACTTAATAATAATAATAAAAAAATCGAGCCAACGTGCGAGCCACGTCGCTCCACCACGTTGTGTTCCACGTAGAGTGTGTACAATGAGCTGATGATACATAATCATAACTGCAGCGTACGATGTTAATAAATGCAACCAAAAATAATTAATAAACTTTAAATGGAACCGGCAGGTAAATAAAGAGTGTTGGCAACAAAAAAGGGTATGATTTTGTTATTTCAGACTTTTTCGTGTTGGTGGTGCATTTGCTCGCGCGAACGTGTTCGAAAACGTTCATCAATTGTTGTACATATCCAAACTCGCGACGCGTTTCTCTGTACTTAACTGTTGTGTAACTTGTCTGTACGCAAATTTAGAAATTTTACAGGCTTTTCACTGCTCGTGATTACTTTTTTAACGAATCTTTCGTGATTGGTTGAACAAGGTTGTAAAATTTCTTGTTGCTTGGTTTAAAAAAATTTTTTTTTTTTTTTTTTATTCGAGAAATCGATGAATTACGCTCGATCGATTAAATTGGTGCGAATATTGATCAAGTATTTTTATCTCTTAACGGCTGATAGGTCCATTTAATAAAATATCAAATAAAATAAGGGTAAAAAGTGGTGAAAAGTCGACTCCCTACTAATTTCTTTTTTAACCGCCTGTAGACTACGATATCTTGAGATGTAACAAATTTTTTCCGTTCGTTAGTAGAAATCCGCTGTTCTGATATTATACGAAGAAAAAATTTGTACACATTATATAAATCCGTGCAGTTTACTAGCCGGAGGCGCGAAGTTAAATCTTCGCGCCAAAAAAAATAAGGGAGAGAGAAAAAGAAACCGTAAAATAATATTAATAACAATTGAACATACAGATGAAAATTATAGTCTTACACTCAAGAATAAAAATAAATGTATATATTTAATTAAAAGAATAAAAGCACTAATGCTAATTGCTAATCGCATTGTTTAAATTGAGGCAAATGTCGTAAATAGAGTACTTGGACATTGTTTGTATTTTCTATGTTTTTAATAATCACACTTGAAACACATTTATCATATTTTTTATTGTTTTCTAATTAGAGAAGAAAAAAAAACTAATAAATNCTGTCGACAGGAGATACCACAAGAACTGTACAGTATGGCTGATCGTCATGATGAGATGCAGAAAAGAAAATCTGAGGAACGAGATGGAAGAAGATATGGAAGTAGCAGAGGTGGAAATAGAGGAGGAAGAAATGGTAGTGATCGTTTTGGAGGAAGATGGTAGTCATTAAATAGTACTTGTTTCAAAAATACTCAGTATTTTTACGAATTAACAGATTTTTTTATAAAACTTTTTAACTGATCGATTTATTGAATTTGTTGATGCAAAATTATGAATGTGTTCACAGCATGATCATCATGCTACTATGGGATAATAATTTTTATATTTAAAAAAATTTTTAATTTAAGGAATATTACCTATAATGAATTATGTACATTCTATTTTTTTAATATGATTTACTTATTTTTTACTGGTTATTAATAACTTTGTTGCAATTGCTATCTAAAGAAAAAACTGTTAGCAAATCTGTGATAAAATGTAAAAGTTTGTAAATTTAATTACAGTAGTTCCCTGTCAAAGTAAATGTACAAACTATTGTAATTTTTTAGTAAAAGAAATAAATCCGTTTGAAAAAGTGTTGAGAGAATCATTCATGTACTATTAAAATATATGAAATAATATTTTTTTATAAGTTACTTGATGATAAAACGTGTCCAATCATAAAAAATTATTCTGCGGCTCATAATCTCAAATAAATAATGCTGCATAAAGGCATAGCAGCATTTAATGAACGGACGTAACATCTGCATATTTATATGATGGCGTCCATAAAAATTTCATGTCCACAAATACACACTTATTGAGTACCTAATTTTTTGCAAAATAGGTCTGGTAAATTCTCGATACTTAATATACGTAATACATCTATGTGTCAATTGTGTCAAATTAACACATGATGTGAGTAGAAGTAAAACAACGATGCCATAGCCATACTTAAAAGCNTTCTTTTTCCTCTATTTTACACACAAATATTATAAACACGTGTTCTTTATTTTGTTCGTTTGGCTGATAAAGAGGATAAGTGATGAGTGTGTGAGTTTTCGAAGTGGTGAATGAAAAACGTACTTTCGTACAGCGCGACGCTGCGCACCTTTTCGGCTTCCGTATATTTTTTTAAAGCGACCGCGAGCCCTGGCTCGTCGTTTTAGAGAGAGAAATAAAAGCATCGTGCCATGTTTATGCATTTTTTAAATCAGCGCGTTTAATGGAGGGGGGAAAAACAAAAGAAATGTTCCGAAAGGGATCGCAGCGCGTGCAAGGAATCAAAGCTAGTCGATGACGATGATGAGAAGGTTTAATGCGGGTGTGATTATGAAATATGAATATTGTTAACGATTATTATTATTATTACTACTATTATTATTATTATTTCAATCGTATGACGAAGATGGAGGGGCAATTTTAAACCGCAAACGAATATTGCGTGTGATTTAGCCAATCGTCTCCTCGGGACTGCTTTAATATACACATCATACAAGTGTATTTGTTCGTTGTTCTTCTTTTTATTTTATTTTTTCCGAGAAAAAAAAACATAATAACATTAGGAGTTTATTTTTTGCTTTTTCGACGCGAGGGATTGTAAAGGAAAACGTCTACATACAGTGGCCTAACACTTTTATTTTTGGTTCGCGGATCGTAATAACAGGGTCTAAGAAGCACACACGACAGTTAAACAAAAAATGGTAAAAGTTTGAAAAAACACGTACTTGTGATGATGATCGTCCAATTTTTTTTTTTCGCGAAGGAAAGCAAGAGCGCAAAAAAATAAGTGTGATGTTGGTGTGGATCAGAGAGTCAGGAGAGGTAATAGAAAGTAGATATTTTTAAAACGAGGAATAAATAAACGTAAAAATGGTGCACGATTGAGGAGATTTCAAAAACAAGTGAATATGAACACTACTACGTAGCGAACGAGTTAATTTAAGTTTTATTAATTTTTAAGGTGACTCTGTAAATACGATAATCAATTAATATTTTACATGTAGATAATTACCTGTATGAAATAATTTGTAAGGATGTAAGACTTGTGTGGAACTATCGATTGACGCTTTTTTATATGTAAACACTTTTGCGTAAATCCACATATACACCGAAAAATGCGAAAATACATATAAACACGCAAAATAAACAATAATGTTAAGAAAGACAAAAAAACTACGACTCGCCAGTTGCGTCGATTTTTCTTTCCTCCTTATACGTTGCACTTTTTCTCCTCTACTCTCGTCTATTGTAATCTAATCTCATTTTGTTAAATGTATAAACTATAATTATTATTGGCGAAAGGAAAATCGACGCCACCTTTATTAATACATACATATTTGTATTCTTAGAGCAAAAGGGAAAAAAAAGTTATGCATTTACCGTGTAGGTAAAAAATTAACACGTAAATAAAAGAGCGCAAGGAAAATTCGAAAGTCGTGAATACGATATGTAGATTGTATATATTAAACAATTAATTATAATGAAATAAAAAATCAATGTAATAAGCGATAGTGAAAACTTTAAGAAAGTCATTTGATTAGTTTGACGATGATTTACAAAAAAAAAAAAAAAAAAAAATTAATTAAATAACACAAATATGGGGGAAACGAAAGGCTATTGTAGAGTCGATGTTGAACAGAGTGAGAACCGAATGTTTGTTAGGAAGCAAATGTTTAATCGAAATATGAAATAAAAACAATGTATCTTTAAATACATATTTTTAAAAATCCTTTTTTGTTTTTTAGTTTGTATTGTTTGAGCAGCTTGTTTCGATTCTTGTTTAATTTACCGCCCTTTAGTTCCTTTTTTGGCTCCTTTTGAAAAAAAAAAAGAAAAAAATTAGTTCATGCAAACACATGTGAGAAAGTAGCTTTTTGCAAAATAATTTTCCTTTTTTACATTTTATTATCTATGTATGTGTACACATTTAATAAAAAATACATGTCTGTCTATGTGTTTCTCTGCATCCATATGGCGTCGATATCCCGTATTCGACGCTCATTTCATTGTGCCTCTATTTTTTATTTCTTATACTTGTATGTCTTGTGTGCGTTATTTTCGAAGGTTCCTCTTGTCTTTTACGACCTTCGAAAAAACCAATGTATTTTGTTGCATTTAATTGATTTAGCAAAGAAAAATTTCAATTTTCTTGTACGTTATCGTACATACGTATCTATATGTGTTTTTGTTCTTCACGACCAAAAAAAATAAAATTTTTTTTTCTCTGTGTCCTCTTTTACAATGCAAAGCCATCAAAGTATATTGTTTTTTTACGTTGCATGGTTCAGTTTTCCTTACGAATCCTGTGTTGTGTTCCGTGAAATTTTATGTTGAGCTTCAATACATCTGTATTTACTTTTGTCGACGAAAAAGACTTTTGTTTATTATAGAATGACGATTTGAGGAAAAAACACTGACAGACGACTCTTTCCAACGAACTGTTGAGTATTCAAATTTAAAAAATTTTTTCTCTGTAACTGAGAATTACGAAAATTGGGTATTTACAGTTTGGATTCGAATTGAAATCGACAGATGAATAAATTAAAAAACAAATTTTTCTGCATAAATAAGACCAAAACTTTTTTTACGTGCACTTACAATTATACATACACGCGTACTTTTTTCAACCTCAACCAAGTAAGACGATCACCAAGTAGTTTTTGTGTACATAAGCAAAAGTCAACGCACGAAAGTGGCGATAATATAAAAAACGCAGCCTCGATTAATAAAACATCGCATGAATATCTCGTGACGAATTCGCTCTTTTGCGAAACGATTCAAGCGAATTTTCGCTCGAGAGATTCAAGCAAATCAATGGGGCGTGCGTACAAAATTTATACTATGAAAAGAAGAAGAAAAAGAAAAAAACCAACCAACTCATCGCCTTTTTTTTTTCCTCGCGCCTCTCAACAACAGTCGGTCAGCGGTGGTTCGCGGACGAGTCGTCACCTCACTGGGAATGGGTCTGATGGGCGTGCGCGTGAGCACGAGCACGCCCCAGGAAGGCTTCACCCTCACTCGGGACGACGGCTGGTTCGACCTTTTGGTAAACGGCGGTGGAGCCGTTACCCTGCAATTCGGACGCTCGCCCTTCAAGGCCCAGAGCCACATAGTCTTCGTGCCCTGGAACGAGGTCCGTTGCTTTCCCAAGCTCCATCCTTACTTTTCTCCAAAGCAAAAATCAATGATCACTTGTTTTTCACAACCAGGTGGTGATAATCAACAAGCTCGTCATGACGACGGCGGACGAGAAGCCACTGGTCCACGTGACGCACAGCTGCGCGGCTCACGATTACGACCTCATGAAGCCCGTGGTGCTGGCCACGTGGAAGCACGGCTTCCAGGGCGCGTGTCCGGACAAGAGCGCCATCCTCGCCGAGTCCCAGGTCGTCCAGGAGAGCATTCAAATTCCCGGCACCGGGCTGAACCTCGTCTACCACAGCTCGCGAGCCGCTGGTTACCTCTCGACCATCCAGCTTCAACTCACCCCCGATGTCATCCCACCGACTCTGAACCTCATTCACTTGAGGATCACGATCGAGGGTATCCTCTTCGAGAAGACCTTTGAGGCCGACCCGGTCATCAAAGTGAGTAGTCGTGGATTGTTTTTTTATATTTACTTTTTGTGTCGAGGCGCCACCGTGATATATCAAACAAATGTTCCTCGTTTATAGTTCACTTACGCCTGGAACCGTCTGAACGTTTACCGTCAGCGCGTGTACGGGGTGACGACAGCTATGGTCAAGGTCGGCTACGAGTACAGCGACTGCAAGGACGTCATCTGGGACGTGCAGACGACGAAGCTCAGTGGCCACGATATGTCGATCTCCGAGGTTGGCGGCTGGAACCTGGACATCCATCACCGGTACAACTTCCACGAGGGCATTTTGCAGAAGGGCGACGGTTCAAATATTTATCTGAAGCACAAGCCTCGCGTTATTCTGACGACGATGGGTGATGGGCATCAGAGGCCACTGGAGTGCTACGACTGCGACGGACAGGCGTCGAAGCAGCGACTGCTCGCCCCTGTCGCTCTGGCCACGGCTCCCGATGGCTCCATCTTCGTCGGCGACTTCAACCTCGTCAGAAAGATCTTGGTCGACGGCACCGTGAGGACCATTGTTCGGCTAAAGTGAGCAATCCTTCGTTTTTCTCGTTTCCACGAAAATTCTGCACCTCTCATTGATTGCGTGACAAAACTAAATAATTTTCGATTTGCAGTGCCACCCATGTCTCTTACCGGTACCACATAGCTCTGAGCCCGCTCGACGGTTCGCTGTACGTCAGCGATCCCGAGTCTCACCAAATCATCCGAGTGCGCAACACCACCGACTACTCGGACCCCGAGCACAATTGGGAAACGGTGGTGGGCTCAGGAGAGCGTTGTCTGCCTGGTGACGAGGCTCACTGTGGTGACGGTGCCCTTGCTCGAGACGCCAAGCTCGCCTATCCCAAGGGCGTTGCCATCTCGGCCGACAACGTGCTTTACTTTGCTGACGGTACCAATATCCGTATGGTTGACAGGGACGGCATCATCACCACCATCATCGGCAATCACATGCACAAGAGCCACTGGCGGCCGATTCCCTGCGAGGGCACGCTCAACGTTGAGGAGGTCCACCTGCGCTGGCCCACAGAACTGGGTAAGATTTTTTCACTCCGATTTCATCCACACAGCTTATACATAATTATTTTTCGTCTCGATAACGCGTTTGTTAATATTACGTGGGTATGTTCCACAGCCATCAATCCATTGGACAACTCGCTACACATGATCGACGACCACATGGTGCTCCAGCTGGCACCGGACGGTCGCGTCAAGGTTGTAGCAGGGCGTCCACTGCACTGCGCCTCGCCCTCGACTACCTTCGACACCGAGCTAGCGACCCACGCGACCCTCGTCATGCCCCAGAGCATTGCGTTCGGGCCCTCGGGTGATCTCTACATCGCCGAGAGCGACTCGCAGCGCATCAATCGCGTCCGAGTGATTGGCACCGATGGCAAGATATCCGCCTACGCCGGGGCCGAGTCCAAATGCAACTGCCTGGAGCGTGGCTGCGACTGCTTCGAGGCCGACCACTACCTGGCCTCGACCTCCAAGTTCAACACCATATCCGCGGTGGCGGTCAGCCCCGACGGGGTCGTTCACATCGGTGACCAAGCCAATTACCGAATTCGCTCCGTCATGGCGAGCATACCCGACGCCAGCGGTGCCCGCGAGTACGAGATCTACTCGCCAGACACCCAAGAGATCTACGTGTTCAACCGGTTCGGCCAGCACATCGCCACCAAGAACATCCTCACCGGAGAGACGGTCTACCTGTTCGCCTACAACGTTAACACGAGCAACGGCAAGCTGAGCACGGTCACCGATGCCGCGGGCAACAAGGTCTTTCTCCTGCGCGACTACAGCGCCCAGGTGAACTCGATCGAGAACACCAAGGGCCAAAAGTGCCGGCTGCGAATGTCGCGCATGAAGTTGTTGCACGAGCTGAGCACCCCCGACAACTACAACGTCACCTTCGAGTACCACGAGCCCACGGGCCTTCTCAAGACGAAGCTCGACTCAACCGGTCGCAGCTACGTCTACAACTACGACGAGTTCGGCCGATTGACGAGCGCGGTAACCCCGACCGGTAAAGTCATCAGTCTGACCTTCGACCTGAGCATCAAGGGTGCCACAGTCAAGGTCGGCCAGAACGGGCGCAAGCCCGTGTCGATGCTCATCAAAGGCTCGTCCGTCGTCACGAAGATCGGCGAGGCCGAACAGCGCACGACCGTCCTTTCGACCGACGGCAGCGTCAGCCGCATGATGCCGTGGTCGCACACCGTCAGCACCGACACCATGCCGTATGCGATCCTTGGCGAGATCGAGCCCCTCCTCGGCGAAAGCTACCCAGTGCCGTCCAAGCAGCGAACCGAGATCGCCGGAGACCTGGCCAACCGCTTCGAGTGGCGGTACTTCCTGCGCAAGGTGCAGGCCAACAAGAGCCGTGGTGCCGCCGCGGCGGGCACACCTACCAACAAAGCCATCGCCCAAGTTGGCCGGAAGCTGCGCGTCAACGGGGACGTACTTTTGTCGCTCGAGTATGACCGTGAATCCAACACCGTGGCCGTGTTCAAGGATGATCGCGTGGAGCTGCTGAACGTGACGTATGACAAGACCGCGAGGCCGATCAAGTGGGGTCCACGAGGGGACATATTCGCGGGCGTCGAACTCGAGTACGACAGATTCAGTAGATTGGTCAGTTGGACGTGGGGTGACATCAGCGAGACGTACGGCTTCGATCAGGCTGGCAGGCTGTACGAGATCAAGTACAGCGACGGCACGTCCATGGTCTACGCGTTCAAGGACATGTTCAGCAGTTTGCCACTCAAGGTCACCACGCCAAGGGGTAGCGATTACCTGCTCCAGTACGACGAAGCCGGTGCTCTGCAGTCCCTTACAACGCCAAGGGGACACATACACGCGTTCTCGCTGCAGACGTCGTTGGGCTTCTACAAGTACCAGTACTATTCGCCGATGAACAGGCATCCTTACGAGATTCTGTACAACGATGACGGACAGATCCTGGCCAAGGTCTACCCGCACCAGAGCGGCAAGGTCGTTTACGTGTACGATCACAATGGCAAGCTGGAAACCACCCTGGCCGGCCAGTCGTCGACGCACTACACGTACCAAGAGACGACGGCCCTTGTGCGCAGCATCGACATCAACGAGCCGAACTTTGAGATGCGCGTCGAGTACAAGTACCACGCGGGCATCGTCAAAGACGAGAAGATCAAGTACGGGAGCAAGAGTGGCCTGGACAACGCGCACTACCGTTACCAGTACGACGGCAACGCGCGAATATCTGGCATCGACGTTGATATCAACGGCAAGCAGCTTCAACAGATCCGGCTCAAGTACGATCAAAATCTGGGGATCCTCGAGGCCGTGAACGACTTGAGGGTCCACAGGAATACCTTCAATCGGTCGGTCATGCAGGACTCGAGCAAGCAGTTTTTCACAGTCACGGATTACGACGAGCACGGCAGAGTCGAGACGATTCTGATGAACATCAAGTCGATGGACGTGTTCAAAATGGAACTCGAATACGACAACAGAAATAGAATCAAGATGCGCAAGCTGATGATTGGTAATGCAAATTGTTTTCAGATCTTGATTGTGTATCTCGTTATACTTGAGGAATATCCATATATAATATTGTTATTTCGATTCAACAGGTAAAGACTCGGTTGAAAAGAAGGAGTGGACGAGGATAGACAAGATCACGTACAACGCGGACGGCCACGTGCTGGAGGTCGTGGACACCGACATCTCGTGGCAGTACGCGTACGACGAGAACGGCAACGTGATCGGCGTGACAGAGCGCAACGAGAAGATCACCCTGGGCTACGACAGCGGCGACCGGGTCGTCCAGTACGGTGACGTCGAATTCAACTCGTACGACCAGCGTGGCTTCGTCGTCATTCGAGGCGAGCACAAGTATCGCTACAACTCGAGAGGTCAGCTGATCCACGCGGCCGAGCACAAGCAGTTCCAGATCTGGTATTACTACGACGACAGGGGCCGGCTCGTCGCGTGGAACGACGACAGGGAGAACGTCACGCAGTTCTTCTACGCGAATCCCAAAACGCCGGATCTGATAACGCATCTGCACTTCCCCAAGAGCCAAAAGACATTCAGGTTCCTGTACGACTCGAGGGACTTTTTGATGGCGGTCGAGACGTCGGAGCAGCGGTTCTACGTAGCCACGGACCAGAATGGCTCGCCGATCGCGCTCTTCGACATAAACGGCAACCTCTACAAGGAGATGAGGCGCACGCCCTTCGGTAAAATCATCAAAGACACGAACCCCGACTTTTACCTGCCCATCGACTTCCACGGTGGTCTCTTCGACCCGACCACCAAGCTCGTCTACCTGAACAAGAGGCTATACGACCCGACCGTCGGCCAATGGATGACACCAGCCTGGGAACAGATGGCCAACGAACTAACGACCCCGACCGACATCTTCATCTATCGCTTCCGCAACAACGACCCCATCAACCTCAAACAAAACGTCGAATACATGACCGACCTGACGGCCTGGCTCAAGCTCTACGGCTACGACATAAGCTCGATGCTCGGCTCCGAGTACACGAAGCTCATGGTCTACCAGCCCAGCGCGACCATCACCTCGCCCCAACTGACTCCCGGCTTCGGTGTGATGAGCGGGCTGCAATGCATCGCCAACCGCGTGCACGAGAAATTCTCGGAGCTCGGTTTTGTGCCCAAACCGCTGCTCAAGCTCGAGCCCAAGACCCGCAATCTTCTGCCGCGCGTGGCCCACCGGCGCGCTGTCTTTGGCGAGGGTATACTCGTCTCGCGGATGGGCGGCCGAGCCCTCGTGAGCGTCGTCGACGGCGTCAACAGCGTCGTCCAGGACGTCATCACTTCGGTGGTGAACAACTCGTACTTCCTGCCCCTCCACTTCAGCGTCCACGACCAGGACGTTTTCTACTTCGTGAAAGACAACGTGCTCAAGATCCGGGACGACATGGAGGAGCTCAGGCGGCTGGGCAGTATGTTCAACGTGTCCACGCACGAGACCACGGAGCACGGGGGCGGCGGTGGTACGTACAAGGAGCTGAGGCTGCACAGCGCGGACGCGGCAGTGGTGATAAGGTACGGGGCCGATCCCGAGCAGGAGCGCCACAGGATATTAAAGCACGCGCACAAGCGAGCGGTCGAGCGAGCCTGGGAGATCGAGAAGCAGTTGGTGGCCACGGGCTTCCAGGGCCGGGGCGATTGGACCAAAGAGGAGAAGGACGAGCTGATCAGCCGGGGTATCGTCGAGGGGTACGAGGGCGTCGACATACACAGCGTGCACCGCTACCCCCAATTAGCCGATGATCCGGGCAATGTTATGTTCAATCGCGATACAAAGAGGAAGAGGCGAAAGAGCGGCGGCAGTCAGCGCAAGGGCAGGTCCTACAGGCACGACTCGTGACTAGAGGAGGAGGAGGAGGAGGATGACGATAATGACGATTACGACGAGTTTTAAGGAAGAGCCGAGCTCTTTTTTTTTTAAGCTCCTTTCGAATTTCTTTTCTTTTTTTTTTTTTTTTNCATTAGCTTTTGTAAATAATTGATCTATTTTTTTTTTTTTTTTAGTTGACATGCGACGTTTCCGGCCAGTTACGTATACTTATTGTGTTTTTTATCCTTTGTTCTATTTCTTTGTTTACCTCCATTTCTTATTTGACAAAAATCAATCGTCAACATATTTAGCTACTCGGAAAAATATATAAATGGAAATACTGCGAAAATTTTGATATTCAATACTGTGTAGATCGATTGAACAAAAAAAAATGGATTAATTAATATTTAAGTGATGAAAAAACTAGTGAAAATCAAGACGCTGTTTATTGTGTAGAATTTCTTTTTTCTCGAGGAACAAACTTGAAATTGGCGGTGGACAAACATATGAAAATGAAAAATATTTGTTAGTGACACTTGTAAATATATTTATAAAATGTCACGAACCTTGTAAATAGTTGAAAATTCCACAATGGTCCGCACGATGACATTAACGAAAAAAAAAGTAACACACAAAGAGAAAATAAAAAATTTCAAAGTACACACAAGATTAAATTACGCGTCGGTATAAAAATGAATATACATATTATATATTACCATGTAATATTTAACTAGTAAGGTATAAATATATTATATACTCTTACACGCTAAGTAATCAATAAATATATCTATAAAATATCCCAGTGTTTGTGTATGTCTGTCCTTCCACCTATCCCTTGTCAACTTACTTTTCGCCATGCCGTGTATTTATGATTAATGTATATTTCTTAAATATGTAATACGTTAATTAAAAACAAAATTTTTTTTTTGTTTTGCTGAAAAGTATGTTTATCCCGTCAAATCGTGCATTGTCTTAAGCCCCTCATGCAATCCTAACTGCATATTTAAAGGTAAAGAAAATTTTTGAAAAGTATCCAATCGTCGAAACATCCGTGAATTTGATTAATTTTTTTCAGAAAAAAAAAATTTACTTTTTTGTAAAACGTGTCTATATATAAATTAAAAATAATTCGCGGAAGTTTTGACATTCAGGAAATACAATTACGCCTGTAGATGCGACGGTGATTGTGCCACCTGTGATGAAAATTGTTTTTCTATAATAAATAATAAGTGAATTTTAAAAAATGAAAAATGGCTTTTCCTTGAATCGATCAATAAATTGATTGTTTAAAAAGTATTGAAAAATCCCTGTGTCTATTTATTTCGCTTACAATAATCATGACTTTTGTTGACTATTATAAATCAATAAGCAGCAATTTAATGAACGTAAGTTTAATGCGCAACAGGTACTGAATTTTGCACATCTTATCAAAATACGTTTTTTCACGTCACTTTAACGTTAAAATCATTTGTTTTGATATGATGCGTATCCTCTCCTTTTGGCTCGAATCTGTAACAATACGATAAAAAAAAAATTTATATTTTATCTCAATACAAAATTTATATTTTGTGCTGTTGAACTTTTTTTTGGAAAAATATAAATTTTTATTAACATCCAAGCTACTATTTAGAACTTTATTTTCGTACGATAAATTATAGATTTACTATATTGATTAATTAAGCCTCATTGGTTAAAGGTAAGTTGGGAATCAAGTGAAATCTTAATAACGAACGTGGAAAATACGTCAAACAAACATTATTATTCTTCTTTATTTGCTTTACAAATATTATTTTTTTACAGTATTTTTCAAAGTTTTTTTCCTTACCTGTTAACAAGTTTTATGTTTACTTGATAACAATCGTGTGAAAACAATGTTTTACAATAATTGTATTTACAAAAAGTTTGCCAAACAATTATTGATTCAATAGTAATTCTTCTAGCAAGTCTATCGTCAAGATAAACTATCTTGTTTCTTACTTATTTTTCATTCATACATACACGTAATCAAGCAAGTGAACACACCATATATGTGAATGTGTATGACACAGTAGTACAAAAAGTTTACCAGTATATACAATTTACTAGTATAGCAAAGGGTGAAAAAAGTTTTACAATTTCAATAAAATTGCACAACATTTTATATAGTTACTTATACATAATTGTAGATTAACGCTGCAATGGAAAATTTCCTTGTACAGTCATATTTCACGGAAATAAAATGTAGATACATTTTTTTTTCTCGTTGCTGATTTCGAAGAGAAAACTTAAACTTGCGTAAATGATTTGTTATTACTACCGTATGGATGTAACTTACGAAGCTAGTACTGGTAATAAATAAGGCACTCTTACTGCCTATTGTGCTTGAATAGTACATCATCCAACGTATTTGTAAGACTGACATTTCTCGTACGAGTGTAAAGATTGTCACCGGAGTAACGCAAGATGTGCTTTAAGCTATTTGTTGACACTTAGTTTGAGAAAATTTTGGTTAAACTTCACAACACGAAACATAAAAGAATGCCAAAATAAAACTTTAACTAAAAAAAAAGTTAAACAAGTACTCTATTTATAACGATAAGTATCGAAATCAGTGGATGAACTTTTATATATACAATTAAGTCAAATTTAGGAAGCCATACCTATATTTGAAATTTGATACGATGTTCAATAAAACTTGAAAATTGTTTTATATATTTGACAGCTATTTATTGACTTTTAACAAATCAATAATATAAGAATTAGGATTTTGAAGGACACTAGAAAAAAATCACGTGCCATAGTAATTGCGTTTGACTAATACAAAAATCTACAATAATTTAGTAAAACATAACAAATTAATTAACTAGTAACACATTTAAATTCATTTAAGCTCTACTAAGACGGTTTCATAAAATTCATTTTTGCTATCAGGAATGTTTTCTCATATGTAAAATGGATCAATGACTTGGTTGAATTAAAATGTAAGGTGTAATAAAATGGGTCATTAAAATATCACAAAACACATAACTATTTCCTTTAACAACGCATTTTCTTTCAATAAATACGAAATTCAATAATAGATCACACAAATATATAAATAATAATAATAATAATAATAAATCACTGATCAGTTCAGATAAAAGTTTACAGTACGCAGTTTAATCGTATTTACAAGACTGACAACATGTGGCATAAAAAGTCTTGAGTTTTTTGCTTTTCATTTAAGTTCATTACATGATTATACATGATTCGGTTTAGCATTATTTACTGTTGTACCTCTGCTATGGAACAATGATTTTTCACTCATTACGAAAGCTTTGCCTCCAACTTGATTTAAATGACAACAGCAATTACTTACTCAAGTCCTAAACTCCAAGTGATACCTTGAACAACAAAAAGTATGACTGGTTGCCAGGCTATGAGCCACCTAATCCAATCGAGAAGTTGCCCGTACAAAACATGAGGCTTCTCCCAACTGACAGTTTTAGTCAAGGTTGAATGTTTTTTATTCAAGCTCAGTAAACAGTAATTTACGTTTTATATGTGAAAAAGGATACGGGTTATGGAACATCCGTTTAAGATCAACTTTTTCCTTGCAGTAGGGACATATTTGCTTTTTTCCAACAATACACCATCCACGAATGCAGAATTCGTGGAAAACATGATTACAGGTAAGTTTATAGGTGTTTTCAATCACACCTTCTTCGTGTTCAGAAACTAATAATTTATTTCCACATACTGCACAAACGTTAGGATCTAGAGTTCTTGTTGGCATACTTCCAGAGTTATAATACTGTAAGTTAAAAAATTTTTGTTTTTTGTTTTTTTCTATTGAATACAACACGAGTTTTTAAGAATATTTTAAGTCCTTTTTAAACAAGTAATTAAAAACTGATCATTTTATATTTTATCTTAGAAAACTAAAACTTACCCCTATATGAGAAGCTAGT
Organism: Copidosoma floridanum; assembly: GCF_000648655.2. The sequence continues at coordinate 578,826 of NW_019379561.1, forward strand.
TTGTCAGCACATAATTCAGCAACGTCTCTTCCCAACACACCAAAGTACAGACCATAAAATAAAAACAATAGTCCACAGTCCATCCAAGCTTGAGGTTTGGCATCAAAAACAAGATTCAAGCCAAAAAACGTTGCTAACAGTATAAAGTAACTAACAAGACCCAAAAAATAACTCGCTTTATAAATCAAATAAAACCATTTATACACTAGTCTGTGAAAAAAGAAAATACATTTTATAAATTATATAAAGTAATCACGCATTTTATTCGAATTCAAACTAAAACTTATTTGGCTTATAATAAAAATAATACAACTAACCTAGGTGTTGTGCCTTGCATAGGTTTTTCAACAGTCTTTCTTACAATCAAACCAGTGATACATGAAAACACCAGCCAGAAGAATATAAACCTCCAATAGTAATTTCTCAGAGCTAAGACTAAAGGAATTATCCACATACCTATCAGTGTTACTAACTGAAATTTTGAAATAATATTTGTAAACTTAAAAAAAACAAATCATTTTAAAGTGAGAACAACAAAAAGCAATAAAGCTCTATTGTATCTTTATTATTTAGTACTAATAAAATATTTACATCTACAAATTACCTGATAAGATTTGTAATGTCTTTTTTTCCATGTGATAAGAATTACTTCGCTAACAAAAACTGTAATTATAAGAATGAAAACCATCTCAGCGTGCATAGATTCGTGTCCACGATGCAGCTCGTGCATCTTGTGATGCTCCACTCTAAGACAATAGATTTAAACGTTCAAGATAATAGAAAAACCGTAAAATAACGTATTCTCTAATGCAAGAAAAGCCTTACCTCCATTTTTCTTCTGGAGTAAGATCGGATTTACTCTACAAAGAAATGCAAACCAATTTCAAATGACAATAATACTTCAAGGCAAAATGTATTTTTAAACGAAACTAATTTTTACTGTCAAAAAACATCTATTATAATACAGCACGTTTTTTGACTTTTATGAGGTTAAAAAACTTAATGGTGAAAAAAGCTGAGCTTTCTGACGAGTCATGAAAAAATTATGGTTATCCACGTAGCTTACCTTGTTGACCAGAGATTCAATATCTAATGTATCGTGGAACTTCATTTTGCCTCGATGGACGGAACGTTTATGTGAAAAACAATAATTTGTTTCAAAACTATGTCATACTACCATGTAACTTTTTATCCATCCATCAGCCGACCGACTCCTCAGAGTCCTCAGTTTTAATCTGCAGATTGCATGCAAAAAGTTACGAAGCAGAAAGGAGAGATGGGTAGAAACTCATTTCTGGCAGAAAGCACACCAAAAGCACTGTGGATTTGTGGAAAACTTCTTATTCAACTGTATGTGTGCATGTACATACATGCAACGTCGGGAATCGTCTTGAATAAAACCCTAGATTTTTAGTTGCTATATTTTTAACCTAGGGTTTTTCCTCCAGAAGGCTGCGTTCACTCGTTCAGACGGTCAGCGGGTCAGAGTGGTCACTCAGACGGAGACGCAAGACGCAAGTACGCAACGCCAACACTTTCTGCAATCCATTTGAATTTTTGAATATGGAGTGATGACTACGGGTGCGAGAATAGGAAATAGGAATACGAAATAGAAAAAGGGATGACCCCACGTGAAAGTCGAGACAAAAGTGAAGATTTCATCGCTGTTGACTGTCGTGTAGGGAGTCGACTTTTGGGTAAAAGATAGATTATAAACATGTTTATTGGAACTGGAAAGTTAAAAGGCTGTGCAAGAATTTGCAGAATTTTGCAGAATAGGCCTTATGAAAGCACGGTGCATGTAAGATACACGTAAAGTTATGTGTAGTAATTATAGTAATCACTACCGCAAGTAGAGCCATGTGGTCGATTTTATAGGCCATGTAAAATAAATAGGATACGACATGTATACTTCGAGAGGTCACGTTTTGTGTTAATAATACATTGTTAACTTGCCGCAAATAGCACAAAATACGTCAACTTATTATTATCTATCTACAAGATCAGTTGCGGCTAGTTTATAGTTAACAAAAAGTCTCTACGGTAAGTATGTATAGTAATAGTTATTTGGATCAGCGCCATCTAGCGTTGCGGATTTTTGAACTAAAAAGTGGCCCTAAACTTTTGAAACCGAGCTTTAGCGCTTAGAGCCATTTAGTCAATTATAAACCAGCCGCAACTCATTGTGTAGGTATAAAATAAAAAAATAACGATACGTGTGTTTTTGGCGGCAAGTTAACAATTTATCTTTTACTCGAAAATTTATCTTTAAAAGTATAAATACATAGAAGGTTGATTTTTTTGTAAAAAATAGATTGTTAACTTGCCGCCAAAAACACATGTATCGTTATTTTTTCATTTTATAGCTACAAGATAAGTTGCGGCTGGTTTATAATTGACTAAATGGCTCTAAGCCCTTATGCTCGGTTTCAGAATTTTAGAGGCCACTTTTGGCGAAAAAATGAGAACCGCTAGATGGCGCTGATCAAAGTAATTATTACAACTTACAATAAAGCCATATAATAAACCAGCCGCAACTAATTTGATATATAGAAAATAATAAGACAACATCTTCTGCGTTATTTGCGGCAAGTTTACAAATTACTTACTTCCCAAAAATTAATCTCCAAAATCATAAATATTCTACTTATTTTACATGGCTTATGAAATCGACCATAGTTACAAAACTACAATATTTTAGACCTTTTACCTTTAACTTTTTAAGCATTGACAACATTTAAGTAGAATAATAAAAATAAAGTTATTTTCAATATTTCTTGCTGTTGACGGACTATTGTATACTCGATTGTATAATATCGATGTACAAAAAACATTAAAAATTAAATATGCACCAAGTACCTTTTTTACCAACAATCACAGATACTTAGCAACAACTTTTCCAATAAATGGAGAAAATATAAAAATAGAAATCTCTGAAATGATACTTTATTAGTATGTCAAACTAACTATTTTATTTTGATACACGTGTAATATTAGCAAATAATTCACGTTTGTTTAGTATATGCTACTTCGGCAATCTATTAACAGATAAATTTATTGTATACGCTTGCTGTGATTCTCTAAACAGCTAAATAACAAATACAATCGTGTTAAAACAACAAAAAAATGTTGACATTGTTTGACTTCTTTTAAGCTAACGATCTTCTGTAGGATAACCTAATTTTGCAATTAAATAATATACCGTTTGTTAATAAAATACCAAGATACTGATAAGGTTTAAGTTGGATAATATTCAAATACACATGCAAAAAAGGGAGGAATAAAGCATACAAGAAAGTAAAGCAATTTGTCATGTTCTAGCTAATTTATATTGATTAACATAGCTAAATGTTGCTATTTACATATAATATAAGTTAACTGTTTATTCGAACTATAAAGTTGAAAGGCTATGCTTCCATGAGTTAATGTTAAAAGGTCTAAAATATTATTGTAGTTTTGTAAATATGGTCGATTTTATATGGATAAAAGATAGATTGTAAACTTGCCGCAAATAGCACAGAAAATGTTAACTTATTATTTTCTATTCATCAAATTAGTTGCGGCTGGTTTATTATATGTCTCTATTGTGAGTTGTAATAATTATTTTGATCAGCGCCATCTAGCGGTTTTCATTTTTTCGCCAAAAGTGGCCTCTAAAATTCTGAAACCGAGCATAAGGGCTAAGAGCCATTTAGTCAGTTATAAACCAGCCGCAACTTATTATGTAGCTATAAAATAAAAAAATAACGATATATGTGTTTTTGGCGGCAAGTTAACAATCTATTTTCTACCAAAAAATCGACCTTCTATTCATTTATACTTTTAAAGATAAATTTTCGAGTAAAAGATAGATTGTTAACTTGCCGCCAAAAACACATGTACCGTTATTTTTTTATTTTATAGCTACAAGATGAGTTGCGGCTGGTTT
>NW_019379561.1:588166-682165 GCF_000648655.2 Copidosoma floridanum
ATGGATGTAACTTACGAAGCTAGTACTGGTAATATATAAGGCACTCTTACTGCCTATTGTGCTTGAATAGTACATCATCCAACGTATTTGTAAGACTGACATTTCTCGTACGAGTGTAAAGATTGTCACCGGAGTAACGCAAGATGTGCTTTAAGCTATTTGTTGACACTTAGTTTGAGAAAATTTTGGTTAAACTTCACAACACGAAACATAAAAGAATGCCAAAATAAAACTTTAACTAAAAAAAAAGTTAAACAAGTACTCTATTTATAACGATAAGTATCGAAATCAGTGGATGAACTTTTATATATACAATTAAGTCAAATTTAGGAAGCCATACCTATATTTGAAATTTGATACGATGTTCAATAAAACTTGAAAATTGTTTTATATATTTGACAGCTATTTATTGACTTTTAACAAATCAATAATATAAGAATTAGGATTTTGAAGGACACTAGAAAAAAATCACGTGCCATAGTAATTGCGTTTGACTAATACAAAAATCTACAATAATTTAGTAAAACATAACAAATTAATTAACTAGTAACACATTTAAATTCATTTAAGCTCTACTAAGACGGTTTCATAAAATTCATTTTTGCTATCAGGAATGTTTTCTCATATGTAAAATGGATCAATGACTTGGTTGAATTAAAATGTAAGGTGTAATAAAATGGGTCATTAAAATATCACAAAACACATAACTATTTCCTTTAACAACGCATTTTCTTTCAATAAATACGAAATTCAATAATAGATCACACAAATATATAAATAATAATAATAATAATAAACTTAATATTTAAGGAACAAAAAACGCGTATCGAGTAATAATTATACTATAGTAATAATGATAATTAAATAAATTATATTATTATTACATGAATAAACTTGTGGTCGTAATGCCCCAAACCTATCTTTCTTATACTATATTTATAAATGATGGTAAGAAAAAAGATACCGAAAATACGAAAATTTTATTTTTTGAATCATCGATGAATGTCCTTGTGTGTTTGTCTTATTAGCGTGGATTCGTTTCGCGCGAAACAATGAAGCTCCTGAGAAAAAAGAAGTAAAGTGAAATAAATAAAAGACGTACATTATTATCATCGAACAATTGTTGTTTTATCTCATTTTTATTTACACGATTCTTAAAAGCTTAAAAATCTTAAGCTCGAAACTCAAGTTCAGAAATAACAGACATTCGTAGCGCGAGTATTTAAAAAGTACGGAAAATTAATATCGCGTTAAAAACCACACCAATCACATGGAGCAGCATTGAATTTCGATAGTAACGAGTCCGTTCTTCTCGTATCCCAAAAACGAAATAAAAAGCACCCCAGAACAAATAACGTAAATTCATAAGCAAATGAAAATTAATTATTCTAGGCCGAAAATAGGCACGAGAGAAAGAAGGGAGTAATAAGTATTTCAATATATTAAAAGTGAAAAATGAAAAAAAAACNATGAATGCAAAACTTTTTTATGTGTAAATTATGTATATATGTATATATTTTTTTCCAGCTTTCAAAAAAAAAAGACATTCGTGAATGTGATGTTCTGAATCAGCAGCACACGTACGTCTACGGGATAATAACTACATTGTGAAGTCATAGGTTATTAATATATATTAACGTTGAATCGCAGCCTTTATTTTCTTTCGAACTTTATCACAAGTCGTGTGTACTCCATGGACTATCAATCCAAGAGAGTAAAAAAAACTCGTTTTAAACACTGTTTTGTATAAAATTAACGTTAAAAGTACCTCCCAATGTACCCTTTTAATGCTGTATTATTTATTTCAAAAGCACACAAGAACAATTATTTATGAGGCCGAAATTAACGCTAGAAAAAGTAGTGATAGGCTCGACTCCACAGAATATACACTTTTATTCTATGGTTATGTTAGGGCTAAGAGAGTACAACTATAATACAGTACAGAATAGGCCCCCATAGGTGGTGGTATCATATATAGACTGGCCTCTACTCTCAAGGTCCGTCTCTTTTCTCTCTCTCTCTTTCTCTCTCTATTGGTCCTTCACGGCCACAGCGTGGTGCAGGGTGCAGCTTCTTCCTTAGCACCGAGCGCGAGAGAAATAGAGAGAGAGAGAGAGGAGTCCCAAAGAGAGAGAGAGGGGAAACAGCCACTGGAATGCGTGGGAATATTTGCTTCTAGAGCTGATGCTGCTGTGGCAGCGCTGGGACGACGCGTTTACTTTTAACAAATACTTATCTCTGGTATCAAATCCTTTTTTTTTTTTTTTTTAACAGAGAAAGGTCGATATTGTATCAATCAACTCACAGATGGCTAGTGAGAGATACTTTTTTTTCATCATCAAAGTTACCATGAAATGCGTGATCCATCGTCCTGATTTTTTATTTAAATATACAGCGGGTGAACAATGGCTGCTCCATTTGCACGTCATATATATACACACAATCTATACAATGTATAAAGTGGCAGAGTTTCTGAGAATATTATTTAAGATGACGTTCAATATTTATCAGTAACAAGTGGACACAGACATTCTTTGTGCTCCGAGAATAAAGTAACCTTTCTAAGAACTAATGTGAAGTTTTTCTGCTTAAGATTAGAAAATGAAAGATAGTTATTAATTTTTTTTTTTTTTTTTTTTTCATGTACGCTTGATTTTTCTTTGAAATGTTATAGTGTCAATAATTGTAGCCAAAAATAATCTGTTGAAATAACATAATTTTGAACCTATACGTGACTCAGACTCCCAGATAATTCAGTTTTATCCGAATGTCAATGCATCCACATAAAAGTGGCAAACATTGTTATCATCGTCGTTAAAGCTAAAAATATACAGAATCACTGTTCCCTGGAGAGAAATTTTTTTTTTTTTTATTTGAACACTGTTGAGCTCCATAAACGTAGGCATATCTCCACGGAATATGATTGTGAAGGGAACTTCCAAAATGAAGAGTGTACACACTATACTCAAACATTTCCCCCTCGTGAGTGAGTATCAACTGCGCATTTACCACTTGCGTCTCAAATATTTTTTCCACTCTGGATTAAATGGTTACCACGACCGACTCGGCGATCGAGAACAGCAGGCAACAACGAGGAATGCGATTGCGTAATAATTTACCGTATGCCAGATACTACGCTCATTTTTGATGCTAGTCATTGCTTCTTATCACTCGCCGATGCAAAATATAAAATCGAAAGTTGTCGTTTTAATTGGCTCGCGCCAAATAAGTGCCACAGAAGCTCTCTTTGTGGTCGATGATTCGTCACCCTTTTTTCATACCACTTGCTTAATTACGTAATAAATATTTTTTTATCGCTTCAACAATCTGGCGGCTACTCGATGATAAATACATCAGCCGACGTTAACGCATTTTATCCATTATTAATTTAATTTAATCGACATGTATATAGCGACAGCAAACGATGAATTTTCGAAGTTGGCGTGAAAAAACAAAATATTGAATACTTCAATCTCCCTTTTCGAGCTTGAGCATGAGATATTCAAACTTTTAGACAAGCGCTAGGAAATATCGACAGAGAGAATCAAAGGCTTTTCTGAATTTTCCTGGAAAGCTTGGCTATTCATTTTATTTTCCTGGTATCCATAGAGACAGAAGAAAAGAGATGAAGCTTCCAACTATGAAGATGGTGCATTCCGGGATCTGAGCTTTAAGGAAAATTGTGGTGAGCTTTGTAAAAATCTACCCGCTTGACTGGAGTGATTTGCGAATAAAATAATAAGAACTCGCCTACAATTAATTGCAATTAAAATATGTAAAAAAAAAAAAGATGTTCTCATGTTGCAATTCTATACCATACCAATCGATTGAACAAGTGCACTTATGTGCATCAGAGCCGATCGACAAGCCGGTGTAGGCACGACCTTAGCAAAAGATAAGACCCTACAGTGGGTACGTACTGGTATTACTAACGGGGAGAGAAGAAGGCGGGCGTCAAAGGAACGCGGAAGTTGGAGAGCGCTAGGATCCGCTTAACTCTCTGTTAATCGCTTCCTTTCCGTCTTCCTCTCTCCCCCCCTCCTTATATACGGACACTGTTCTAAACTTTTTTTTCTCATTATTGCATCTACTAACCTTGATTTGACCTCGGATGTTGCTGCCATTCTTTTTTTTTTCCATGCTTTTTGCAGAAATATTCAAGGGATGCTCGAATACAGTAACATTATTGTTGCTTACCTTTTTCACGACCTAATAATTTTTTTTCTTACGCACGACACAAGACTTTAATACGCTGTTCTTGAAGTTCCACTCAGATCTGCATACATGCAGCAAAACACGCATTATTTATTTATTTCACCCCAAAAACTAGAGTTTGTAAAAAGTAGCGTATAGAGTAGTTTGTAAGACGAAGATTTTTCTTTTGATACACTGTGCTCATCGAGGTGCTCATCTTCTTTTTTGGACAAACGAAATTGACTGACTTTTGAGCATATAGAAACGACAAACGACAGTATCGATCCATTTACTTTTCGTACCGATCTGACGAAAAACACAAAGCCAACATTTTACGGTAGAAAAGCAGCGAATAACGATCATAAAAGGCCATCAAATTTGTTAAATAACACAAACAGACTCAATCGTTTCCGCGTAGTAATAACCACTTAAATTTACATTATAGCGCCAGACAGCAAGGCAACAACAAAAGTTCAACAGCCTATCCTATATCCTCTCTTGGAATCGACCTCCATCATATATATATATACACCATCAGCAACAATCAAACCACGCGGTACGTACACTCGTATACTCGCACGCAAATTCCTATATCATCAGAGCACGTACGGGCGTACGAAACCCCCTCGAATCTTACATCCCTAATTAAACTTAATACCACAACGTGGGGTACGTAAGGAAAAAAAAAAAAAAAAAAAATTCAGTCAAGGATCATCAATTGATAAAAAAAAAAAAAAAAAAAAAGGTACCTTCGTACAAGAAACTCTGTGTAAGTATATTTATAAAAAAAAAATAGAAGGATCGTGCACAGCACTGAGCCCGTGTATTTCGACAAGCTCGATCGAGCAGCCGCGTCTCGATCCCAGAAGATAAACTAAGTGTGCGTCGCGTCGTCGTCGCGGAAATTGCTACGACCCCGTATACTACCTCTCTCATGCCACTTGTCTCTCTCTCTCTCCCGGCTCCCGGCCTGATTCTCATCAGTCTTGAGCTCCAGTGGCGGTATATAGCTATGTAGTGGCCCAATAAGGTGCCAATGATGCGTGAAAGCCACGCTAGAGTGGAGAGAAGATGCCTGTGTGCTGTGTGTGCGTGAGTTATATAGCCGGCCGTAGTTAATATCACCCATGTGCCCGTGGCTATATCTTTTCACAACAATGTTTTAGTTGACATCGGAGCAGTGCTTCCTATAATATAGGTGTGCACATGTGTTAGATTACCTCTTGGGGTGGATCGGGTCTTTGTCGTTGCACGAGCATCCAAAAACACGTAAAATACATAAATTGGGTTTGTTGCACATAGGCGATGATAAATACGTATTTTAATTAATTTATTCCATTTTATATGTGGTCATCATAGGCATTTCCCCCGATGTCCAAGAAGTAAATTGAAAAGGACGAAAATTCGATGCCCCACCGAGATTAAGGAGGAAGGTGGTTGCCCGTATATGTATAAATATGCAGTACAGTATCAAAACGTATTGTCTATACGCGCGGTTTAATTAGCTTTTACCTGTGGAATCCGACCAAGGTGTACAACTCGCGAGTGTGTACTATTTCTCCTTTTCTATAACTGTTCTCTCTCCTTTATGGGTACAAGAAATTTGTACGGCATCAAAATTAAATTTAAATGGCGCGTAAATTATTATTGTTCAAACATAACACATACACACGTGGCGTCGTTTAATTTCGGATCCTTTGGAAACATATAATTACCGTGCACGTGTACATATATTCATATACACACAGGTTTGATGTTTCCTCCTAATGATACCTACTACGTGATAATTTTTTTTTTTTTTTTCGACCAAGACTCAAGTATACAACTAGTTTTCTAATTAACAAAAACGACCGAGTTTCCATCAAGGACTCGAGGAGTGAGTAGGTAATAATTGATACTTGTACTCTTTGCTCGGTTGTTATTCGACGTATAATTACAATAATCAACCCGATACTTGAGGTGTATGTGTATATTACTGTGTGAACTGGCGGTACATTAATTTAATAGTTACCACAGGGCATTAATACCGTTGGATCGTTGGACTGTCGTTTAATTGTACTCGGGAAGAGAACTAAAAAAAAAAATTATTTTTACAACGTTTAAAACGGGAATTGTCAGTTTGGAATCAAATGAAGATTTTCTAGAGTAACTTTTTCTTGATGAACCTGCAACCTGCAGCCAACACTCTCGTCGATCAACCGCCGAAAACGTCAATGCTCACGCGCGTTAATATCGAGAGGAAAAGAAGCACCTCTGGAGAACTCGTGGCAACAAGCGCTACTTCTCCGCGAATGCAAGCAAACACGCGACACTTGGTCATCGATGTATTAGGTATAAAAGCAGATTTCTTCCGCGGAAGGGGGAGGAGGAGGGAAGGAAAGAAACCGTTGCAGAAAAAGAAAAAAAATCTCGCTCGCCGGGACCTTTACTTAACGCAGAAAAGACCGCATGCAGTGGCCTATCGGGGCATTAGAATGCGACTTTTCTCTCTCTCTCGCTCTCTTCATTGATCAGCTGCGCGAACGTTTACGCATGCACATATATATATACGTGTATACATACACAGGTAAATGCGTTCGCGAACGAGAGGCTGCAGGTGAATGAACCGTATACGCCATCACAATATATGCGTGACCATTACCGTGCCCATATATACGTTTATTTTATGCACGCGCGCGCGTGTGTGTATATACATAGATATTATTGCACACTCACGTATATATATATATATATATCTCGGATGCGCTGCAACTGCAGATGTAGTATACAGAACCACTTCCAGCTAGCCTACTTTTTCGCGNATATATATATACATAACGGCGCGCAAGCCAAGCGTCACATATGCGTACCTTATTGCTAAGCTGATGCTCATCGTCCTTTCTGCGGGGAGCAATTTTCATTACTCCCTCTTTCTTGACACGCAGCTATACGCGGCTTAATTGTGGTTTATTATAAGTACGAGGCTGCTCGCGCGTGAATCACTCAACGAACCCTCCCATGCTTCTTTACATTTTTCTTTTCCTTGGCTTCGAGATTCCGCACTTTGTTGTTGTGTGGTCGGATGCCTGAGATTTTCCGGATTTTTTTTTTTAATTTTATTTGAAAAATTTTTACTTCTCATCTCTCTCGGCTCCGAAAAGTACAGCAATTTCCTTTTTCACTGTATAACATATATTTTTATATGTATGCATTAGAGGTGTGCGATTTATTTAAATCGGGAAATCTATAAAAAAAATACTTGCAGGTGTGTCAATTAGAACCAGCTTGCTTGAAGCGCCTCGAATATTTAAATGGATCAAAAAAAAAAAAAAGAAGAAAGAAAGAAAAATTAAACGCTTTACACGACTTACGTATACCGTTTAAAGTTACCTGTGGTACAAAAACACCCCCTTTTTCTTTCAATACGCGCGACGATAATTTGCAAATCGAATCATTAATCACCGGCCGATAACAACATTTAATTATACTATACGTGATTGAAAAGTAGTGGCGTGCATTGAAAATCGCTATTGCCTCTAACACGTGCGACGCTTTTTTTTTTTTTTTTTTTTTTTAATAATGGTTTCGCAAGCGGCTCTTGTTCAACAGAGTTTCACACACTCTCACGCGATACACTAAACCTTTTTTTTTTTTTTCAATATCCGTATGAATCTATGACTGTTTTTCACGTCGACAGAAGAGTTATTCAAGAGTAAAAAAAAAATTTTCGACCAAAAACAAACTCGCGGAAGCAAGGTTTTTCACAACAACTCTCATTCTTCTGCCAAGAACAATATGTGTGTATGTGTACTGGATGTATATATAATATATGTACGTATACCCGTGAGCTAACCGGTCGAGAAGAAAAACGCCAAATGAAAGCTTCGGGGTGTTTATCGGCCCGAGAAACCCCTAAGCGTGTGTACAATATAGCCTCCGTCCGTCACCACCGCGTATACACACGTAGCAAAAAGTGCAGTAGCAGCCAAGCGTAAAAGAGAAAACCTACGACACATAACGTCGTGAACTCGGTGTTGCGCGGCCCTTTTTCTTTTTTTTTTTTTTTTTTCTTCCTCGGTGCAAAGTCCGCGAAAATTGGCCAGACTCCAAAAGCGTCGCATCTAAAGTTATACATGCCCCACGTGCCCACGTGCACGCCGAGCTGTCGATTGACTTTCTTTCTCGGATGCAAGGGTAATACCTGATGTAGAGGAAAGAAGCTATTAGTAGTCGCATCTTTTCCTCCTTTCTTTGCATTATTCATGCCGAAGAGAGAATTTCTATTTTCGCACAGTCGACGACTCTCTCTCTCTCTCTCTCTCTCTTGGCTCTAACAAAGTGGCTTATGAAGAAGCCTGTACGTACATATATATATACACATGTAGTGTGTTTGCGTGTGTGCATGCACTTGCGACGAGGAGTGTATGCATACGGGCTCTTGGGGAGATCGGCGCTATCGATTGGAAATTAATTAGCATCGGTGCATAGTCGCGCGTCCAAGAGCTGAATTATGGCGGTGGTGGTCTTTTGTATATCGGTTGATTTATCACGCTTTTGTATAAATAACATCGTTTATTTGAAACTCGTCCAAAATGAGGGTGAACCATGGAGTGAACACCGTTTATTTTCTTTGCTAATCGAGTTAAGTCGCAGAACAACGTGCCCTGATTTTTGTTTTGATCAAAACATTATTTAGCGAAACCTAAAGACACATGCATTGTAAAATACCTACAACATTGCTGGTTCTAAATGAAAAATCGAAAAAAAAAGAAACTCTCAACACACCCGAGTCATTGTCGTGCCGGCAAAACAATGCGCGCTGCACGGAAATCCATCCCAATTAAGGGAGAGCTAAGCAAAAATTTCACCTCAACAGTGTATAGGTACACATCCCACACCCACCAGTTTATACGTGAAAAACGAAACGATTAATTAATAGTACTCATGTCCGATTAGGCGAGTTGAGGGAGGCACGTTTCCTAATTGCTAATTACGAGGTATGTGAATACAGCAGCTGCCGTGCCAAGGACCTTCCGGCTGGGGTGTGAGGTCAAGGCGAGACTTTTCCTGCGAGCGTGGAAAACCTCTCTCCGGCTTATTAATGAGGAAGGAGAGGAGGGAATTTTTGAAAACCAAGGGAGAGATTAACGATGTGTGGGATCCTCCGAGTGGGTGGGGCGTTGAAGACGTGGGTATCGTTTAGCGGTGTGTATGTATATATTTACCAAGTGCAAGATATATGAGGGTTTTTTGCCGAACGCCCTTACTTAGCCATTTGGCTCGGTGATAAATCATTTCGCTGCTCGAACGAGGCGGCGCGTGATGATGTATCGGGAGCGCTATGGGTTTTATTGAAACGCGGTTGGGGGCTATTGTTATTTTTGTGTAAACGTTCAGTTTGATAGAAAACTGGTTCATAAGTATATTAGGCATAATGTGTAGTTACGTCAGAGGTTCTTGGGGCTTTTTATTTTTGAGGAGTCACAGTCATAATCGCTGAATTTAATTTAAATTTTGATATTATTGAAGTTACACATCACACACTATAGTGCCCATGAAGTGGAATTTTATTTTAAATGAACTCAAATAAATTAGTTGTATAAATATCGAATTCAAGAATTCGACAGTTTTCCGCGTTTCTGCTCGAGCATACGCTACATGTGTGAGCTGACCTACGTTCGTATTATATCGTCCGTTTCTATCAGAAATTTTTTTTTTTCACAACTTCAACTTATCTATCGCTAATTAATGGATGGATTAGCTTTATTAATAATTATTATTTTTATCAGTAGAGTACCTATATAGTATAATTACCCAAATGATTTCGATTTTTTATAAGTAAGGTAATAAAAAAAATGTTTATCATTTTAAAATTCTGGGTGATTCTCAGAGCGCTTTTGACAGTCCAAAAATCGTCACTTCAGTGTTACGCAATTAGTCGGCGGATTTTATCGGCTGACGATGAAATTTTTTTTTCTGATTCATTGATCTGATAAGCGACCCGAATTCCCTCCACTACATCTCTTGTATCTCTGAAGTATGTTATTCATGAAATATGCGATAGATAGCGATAAAGCTGGAGTTAACCCGATAAGATAAGCGAACGCGCTTTGGTAGTTGCAAAATTATGGTTGACCATAAAAATCAGAAAAATACCTGTATTTTACTTTGATTGAGAGTAATTATATTTTAAATGCTATTAAACTACCAGATTGTTAAAAACCTTAATTGTTTTGAATTTTGCTCCATAATGATATCTTACTGCTCGATTCATTAATAATTTATCGACACCACATATGTATATATTTCAAGTGTGTGTATATACTATCTATGAATTATCGTAGATTTTTCAAAAATTTACCTTCTTTTAGAATGAGGAATGTTTTTGTATGCGTTATGTACCCGATACTCTTTTAAAAGAGAGCCTTTTAAACGATATATTTCATTGAATCGCGTACAATTTTTTACAACCTTCCAATAATACCTCATTGAATTTCCACGCGAGTATCGTGTCATTTATCATGTCAACATATTTCCCATAGTCGAAGCGTCTGTTTTACACTGAAGTGAGATTAACAAGAGAAAGGGGGGGGGGGTGTAGTCATTAATTTAAAATTTCTGCCTAGAGGGACTCACACTTTTTAAACATCTACAGCTGCTACGTACAGCGAAAATTTCTCCGATTGCCGATACCTATATACCTAAGCTCTTCGCCCGCGGTAGGAAAACGATATCTCACCGCTCTCGTTCTGTTCTATCAATATTATCCGCCACACATCTGTTTCCATTACTGCGCCTTCGCGTGTATCAATTTCTTTGAGAAATATACCATTCGAACATAACCATAGTGATAAAGTTGGGATTCAAAGGCTTTAGTGACCGATTTATGAGAACCTTTGCCGATTCTAAATCGTTAATTTGAAAATTTTTTTTTCCCAAACGAGTACACTGTACAGCACATCAATTAAAAAGGGAGTGATTATAGTGTCTACGACATACGGTATATTGTCCGGCCGAGAGTGGACTCGTTTGCTCGTGGTGGTGCTGTCTGTAGAATCAAGTATCGGATATCGATATTCTCGTCTGACGAGCAGTGGAGAGAAAAAAAATCAGTCTTCGTCCACGTGTGTATACCTGCGCCTTTCTCTTCAACTTTTTTTTTCTTTCCCTCTTTTGTTCACATCCGTTTTCGATCTTCTATACCAGTTACAAGTTGAAGGGAGTTTTTTCAAAATTTGTACGATCTTTGGTTCATTCCAAAAAAAAGAGCGTTTTGAAAAATATAATTCCAGCTCCTACGCGAGTACACGAAAAAGAGAGCTGTATGCAGGCATGAAATACTCTCTCACTTTTCTTCGTGTATGATCAGGCGACCGGTCAGTGAATGTATGCCTTTTGCTCGTTGCTGGTAGCCGGAGGCGCGTGTACATACTTAATACTCACTCGGTGCAGCTCGCGTCGCCCGGCCGTTCACTTCGCTCCACATAACTTCATTGTATAAGTCACGTATACGCAAAGTACTCACCCATGGACTTTTAAGTCTTGGGAATTTTTCCGATTTTAAAAAATTTTCGGCATTTCAAAAAAATCGGATGCTCAATTAGTGTCGAGAGATGTGTGTTGCTGGAGAAGGGGTTCGCGTGTCCCTAATGACGTTAAAGATTGGAGTGTTTTATGTATAATGTAGAGGGAGAGGTTTCCACGCTTGTGTGTGTGTGTGTCTTTACTTGAATGGACTCCTTAGGGTGAAAGGATTCAAGTGTGAATGGTCCATAACGTTTGGATTGTCTCTCATCTGTTGTACACAAGTGGAAAGCTGTGTGTTGCAAAACGCCTTTAGAAGTTGTTGCATTCTTTAGGATTTTTTTCCAGGGTTATTTTCCACGTGGCACATTATCACACGTGACTTTGGGATATTGCGTATACCTAGAAACAATTTAACGTTAGACACTTTATTTAGAGAAAAATGTATTTTTTTCTTTTACAAATTATAATGGGTTTTTATTTTTTTTTCATATTTTTGTATGATTAAAAACAATGACTTCCATTTCAGATTAAATTTAGCTTGTAACATTGAACTTACGATAAGTTATGATCTTATTCCTTATAATTTTAACTTTAGAAATGTTATTTTATACTAAGAAACAATAATTTTCTCCACAGTAGTTGTGTATCTCTATTCTAGTCGTTTCGTATACGAAAGTGTAATCGTTTCTCGTACACGCATAACTTACATAGTTTTTACTCGAATCGTCAAACACCTGTCTAAATACATTTTCATTTCAACATACCTCCACTCACTTGTGTCTCGCTGACTTTCTACTTCTTTTAATATTGCCTTTCGTCATTTTTTAAATTCTTACAATTTCCTACCTTATTGTTTAAGATACTTTCTACAAGAAAATTACCATTCATCAAGTTTCTATACACGAATGAATTATTTTTTGTTTCAGGTATGTTTGCAACAACTGCAATTTCATGAATGTCCTCTATTGAAGAGAACCGTATCGTATGTAAGTGATAAATCACAGTAATGTTGTTTTCGACAGTAAAATCGTATAGTTCTATCAAAAGTTTACTGTTAACAAGGACATTTTGAACATTTATATGAAGTTTGCCAAAAAGAATCACGTAGATTCAAAATAAATCATCAAAAAGAGTGAGAAAAAGTAGACATATTCGATTTGTTTCCGAAGCTCTAGCGCATTGTGCGTTTCTCTGCCAAAAAAGTAGTTCGAATCAAATTTTGCATTATTCATCGGAGAATTTTTTTACTTTAGCAGTTGTACAAGTAATCCCTTTTTTAACATCTTTTAGTCGAAAAGTGCTAACGTGTTCAAACTTTAACTGCTTTTTTAAATTCATGCCATGATGTAGCGTTTGTTTATTCCATAAATAGGTATTACCTTGCGAAGAGCATACAAAGAGTTTTTTTTTCTTTTTTGTTTTCTATTTTTCACGAGCTGCATCGTAAAGTATCAAACAAAGTACAATTATTTAAGAAAAATGAACATTACGTCTGTTTGAAGTACAAGTTATCAATGAAATAAATTGTATGGATGTATAAAAAAAATTTTGTCACTGAGAACTTTCATATGGAAACATTGTGTGAGAAACTGTAAACTTTCATCACGGCGAGGACTTGTTTCTTACATTTTTTACATGAATATGTTGTTCGCGATGATGTACTACAAACAAAAATCATGAACTGCCACGATAAAATATTTAATAAGACTTATAAATATTTATAACTCTCTATTTGGTTGGTACAATTTTATTTTATGCAGCACGGGCATTTATCGTCATAGCAAATGATGGTTTGTTATTATTATTTATTATTATTATTTTTTTTCTTTTCAAAAAATATGTGTGCACCTTTCAAATCTTGTTACATTACGTTACAGACACTCGCTTGTTATTTTTCATTTGGTGTAATGAAACATTTATTTGGTGATTGTTTGAATTTCGTTTATGCCAAGTGTTCTATTTGTATGAGTAGATACACTTTAACGAACTGTATTGCAAGTGTTTAACTTTCTTGTTTTTGGCATGCGCTACTGGCTGGCATCGACTATCGTATTCTCTTCACAGTTACATACACACAGCGAATGCTCGAACGAAGTATGGGACAATTGAAAGTTTTAACTAAACTATTCCAAATAGATATACAAAAAATGCATGCATTAAACATTATTTTAAAAAAATGTGTCTTTAATTACTTTTTAATTTTTAAAGATAATACTGTACGAAATGTTGTGAAACAGCGAGAAAATGTTGATATTGTCACAATTTGAAAACAGTTAACTATCACGTCTCTTTTTTGGGAAAAAAAAAAGTTTATCCTTTGCTTGCTCGTGAGTGCAGCGATAAATTTATCTTATCACTCAATTTTGGCCTTGTAACATGCGAGTATCATACAACAACATTATCTATTTGAGTGTCAAGACTTGATTTTCTTGTTTAAACCCCAAAAGTACCGCGTGTTTTTCTTTGCTTACCTTCCGAGAATCGCAAACCAAACACTTGAGCCTTAATCTGCATATGTATAAGTAAACAAAAGAGTAAAAAAGGAATCGGAGAGAAAGAGGAGCTGCATCTTTTATCGCAGTACCTTTTCAAGTGTCCATCGAAAATTAAACGTGTGTGAAATAACAACAGACTCGACGACACGACACGGCACCTCCTCCCACAATATATCTATGTGTAGGTACGTAGAAGGTTTAAGGATACACGTAGTGGCCTCTTACATGCACATGCGTATGTACGTCTATGTGTGTATAAAATAGCGACAGCAGTACAGGAAAGCGCATAAAACGATTCCCCGGAAAGTGGGTTATCCGCGAAACGGAACAACTTCTGTCTCTACCTCTCCGATTTTCTCCCTCGCCGAGCCAAGTGAAGTGCCAATTCATCAAATTTTCTTTTTTTCTCGTTTTTCTCTCCCTCTTTGCTTCTCAATTTTTAGTTCATCATTTAATATTGTTACATCTCTGGTACGTACCTTATGTATGTGTAAATTTGGGCTCTCCCTTTTTGCCGTTCGGTCGACTTTTATTGCAAGTACACCTATCAGTCACTGTTGACTTCGCGATCTCAAAATGCTAATCATGCCAATCCTAACGTAACCGTGTGTATAGTATCCAGTTTGTCAAACCACAGCAGCAACAGGGTCTCCTTTGAATGTACCATCTACGTAATTAATTCATCTCGCAATAAGCGTTTTGCATCAATCTCGCCAAAGCGAATTTCCATGCCCAAAGCGTCGTCTTATACGAGACAGCTATATTCGGTTCCCGTACAATGCCACTCTGTTTGTGCAACGCGTGGATTCTCTCGGATTCTCTTGCCCTCCGCCAAACTGCAGTGGGACCGATTTTCCTCTTCCGCCAGCTCGATGGGAAAAACAGCTGGTATCCAGGACACCGTAGTTACGAAATCGAGAAGGTGCATTTTTTCTTCTTCCTGGACTATAGGAGGCGATCGAGGATTTGTTTCGCTGCGTGTGCAGCCTTCCCCCTTTCACGACTGAGTAATGTATAACGATGCCGGGAGAGAAAGGCACGTATACACCTAAACGACACGAATGTGGAAAATGCTGTTTCAACAGATGCAGCAACAGCAGCAGAAAAAGTCGCTTTGGAAAGCCAAAATCGGCAAGATGCGTGGCGAGGAAAAAGAAACTCGCCGGGCGTGTTTTTCCTTACCGGGAGTAATTCGGGAATGACGATGATGAAAGGCACGCGCCGATCTTCGCGCTTTTACATTCTACCAGAGAGATTTCACCCCAAAAATCCGATCTGGCGGTGAGATCGGCCGATTGCGAATTTGCAAGTTGATCGGAAAAGGATCGCGCAACTGCTCCGTAATTTATACACGCGATGCTGCCCCCCCCCTCTTTTATCTCTCTCTCTCTTCTCCCACAGTCGATCGGCGCCTCGGGGCGTTTTCTCTCCTCCTCTTGTGCGTGGGATTTGACTCGATACACACCAGTTTGGTGGATCATTGGTACATATTATTCATGTACGTATATACTATCGTAAACGTGCCTTGTTTTCGCAATCGATTCTCATCCTCTCGTAACCCTGTTCCCTTAGATTACATACACACATGATCATTACTCCCTGCCTCCGGTGTGTGATCGAGTGCGTGTATACAGTGCAACGTGGCATTATCGTCCATTAAAAGTGTATCCTCGGGTAAATACGCGATTTACGTATACATTGTAGCCTCGTAAAACCTGACAAACGGCCCTTCACGTCGAAGAAACGGTTTTCCCGCGCGAATACTTGGTATCGCTGAATGACGATTTCTCTTCCTAACATACATGTAGCTTACGCGCAATCAACAAAGAAAAAAACGTCAGAGCCACAAAAATACACCCTCGCACCATGAAATACAATACGTGGCATCGACGACGCGTATATCGCGCAATTTATGCGGTGAAAGAGCCTCTTCCGCGGTGTGTTGGCATCATTTTTTTTTTTTTTTTTTTTTTTTTTTTTCGCGACTTTATAGTCCCCAACAAGGGAGAATGTAGAGCGTGCGAATTGACTCTGTAATTGACACGTCGCATCCTTAATAGATACCGTGTGTGTATGCATACATATCACATATACACGTGTATACGACCCTATGTTTCGTAACTTTCTCCCTGCAGGTTTGTGAGTCAAAAGTACCGCGACGCGGAGTGGGTCTGATTCGCGGATGCGAAAAACCTGTTGTGCATACATGTAGCGTGTATATATATATGTTACGTATGGTATACCAATGTACGCTCTCGTATCGATCGGCAGATACCACAACCAGCTGATGCTACTGTGTATCCATTTTGTTGGGTGTCCTAATTAATTACTGACCGATAACGCGTGTGGTTGTTTTTTTTTCTTTTTTTTTTCATCTCGAGGCATTTACGAACGCAAAAGTGGGTCTTGGGGAATGGCACGATTTTCATTTCGCTCGTATTCCACTTTGATAACGCGCTTTTTTTTTCTTTTTGCTCGACGATCGGTCTTAACACTTTTACGTGATACATAATAACCAGGTCAATCGGCACGTGCATATATATACTGAAAAAACAATCTTCATCGGTGTGCATTAGTCATCCATCGAAAGGCATTCACATAGGATGTATGTATGTATGATGATATAAACACTCAAGATTACACACGGATACTTCGAAATCAATCTTGACGATCGAGGCATAAGCACAGCAGGTGTAATTATGCATGTATAATAGACATATAGAAGTCAGACGAGAGAAAATTCTTCCTTCGAAACGAGAGATGACGACATCTGATAATCCCATCCGCGATTACGCAACTCTTTTTAACCAGAAGTGGGAAGCCAAAGAGAGAAAGATCTTACTACTACTCTCTCCTCAAACTATGGGACATCGAAATAAAGACGTTACAATCTACCACCTGATCGCACCATTAAGTACGACCCCTTACATCGCGACCCCCCTGCTTCCTCCTCCGACTGCTGTATGTATAATTCATTGAAATTTCAGTCGCCTCCGAATTCCGCACGCGCGAGTCCACCTCCTCTCAGTCGGGAATGTCGGGATGGAGCGGCGCGAGAGATAGCGCATTTTGGATTATTCCATTGCGAGACTCTGTACCCGTTTTGGGATTTTCCGTGTGCACTGCACGCGTGTGTATATATACACGTACAGGTTGGCAAAAAAGTGAAAGGGCCCCTCCCCCGGAAAAGCGCGGCGACCACGGGTTCGCTCGTAATTAGCATCGACCCTTCCGGTCTTGCCATGCAGGTACCTTACACACAGTCTGGCTCTGTTTGTTCGTGTTCATGCGCACACAAAGGTACACGTAATATGTACGCGAGCGGAATTTCCAACTTTTGCGTACATATGTATACTCTTGGAATCGTTGTTTGATTTGGCAATTCAAAGGGGCCTTTTAAATCCGATCTGCGCATTGACGAGCTAAAGAGTTATTGTTGGAACTCTTTTAAAAGTGTCCTTTTTTCTCTATTGATTCCTGGTAGTTGTTGTATACGCTTGTTTTGTTACATCGATCGTTGCAGTTTTATACCGTTTTATACTACCACTATTATTGCAAACAACGCATCATTAGTAGATAATTTTTTTTTTTTTATTGCAAAGTTGCGTGCTTTACTATCTTGCGGGATCAGATGTTTCTATGTTGGTACGTGAAAGGATAACAATTGTTTTTCTTTTATTTTAGTTTTAAATAGCTTAATTGTATACAATTAACCTACATTACAACAACCACTAGAGATAGCTTGAAATAGTTGACACATCGTATACTTAGACTATTTACTTCACATGTTGCTCGAATACCTCAGATCTGTTGGCAACCTTGAGCTGTCTAATTTAAAACACAGCCATACCAATACTTTTATTTATTTGTTAAAAATGTATAATATTGTAGGTATATTATCTGTACTGGCAGCTAATAGTTAAAACTCAACTATCGATTTCAATGTTTTCACTGCAACTGTAGCCGTCCTTCTCTCGTGCTCGGTGTGAGATGTTTCTCCCCCACAAGGTACGTCATTTCAAGTCGATTGCCTTGCTAATCCTTTTTTTTTTCTCTCTCGGGATTTATAAATAAACGCGACCAGACGTGTCTCGACTTTGAAAAAAAAGTAGTGCCGGTAAAAAAGCCAAGACATATTCTGATATTGATGGGCAATTTTTCGCAGTTTATATCTCAGATATAACTCTAAAATACCTTTACAACGAAGGTAACAGATGTCAGCAGAGCTTGACAACGAAAGACGTAGAAATGTTCTTGATCATCAGTACGTCGCCGAGTAAAATGAAAAATCATCCCACTAATCGCAATAACGCTCGTCCTTTGTACGCCCGCAACTTCGTGAAGAATAAGCGATAAGTACGTGCGCGTCCACCTACAGGAGGGGTTCGTGTGCACAATAGTGTATAGTAAAGCGCCAAGCTGATTGTACGGTAATTAAAACCGGTGCCCAACTGCACACCATCGCGCATAATATAAAGACAGAAGTCCCGCTGTAGTAATAAGACGGTAAGGTAGCAGCAAAAAGACTCTCTTGCCCTTCCTCCATATTTCTCCGTTTCCTCCTCTGCGCGTAGGTATATAGGTATAATATGTACAGAGGCACGGCTGTGTCTCTCTCTTATTCCACGCTTCGCGGGGAAACGCGAAGAAGACGAGCGTCTCTAGCGCACACATCCTCTACGTGTACACACAAGGAGACGGCGGAGGAGGGCCCCGGACGGAAACACGCTTGGCAAAGTTCCTCTGCGCGAGGAGGAGCGTGTGCATGAGCGCGAGCGTTCAACTCTCCGGTGCTCAAGGCGAAAAGACCCTAGCGCGAGAGAGTTACTTAACTCTCTTTTCCTCCCTCTTCTATATATTCTAGTTCCGTGGGTTAACGTGTACATATTATACGTTATTTTTCTCCTCTCTCTTGAGCATCGGATTAATTCTAGCGTGACCTTAGGACGCAGCTCTCTCTCGTTTTTTTTTTTTTTTTTTTTCCTTCATTCCATGTCGAACCACCTACTCCGCGTCTTTTGTTAACAATTGCTTGACATGCGTGCGTGTTTGGTGGGATTACGGAGGGAAAGGAAAAATAAAGGAAGGGAAAAAGTGGGACCAAGGACAAGCATATCTGTACCATTGGTGTATACTACTGTTGTTGTAAATCGGAAATTTAAATAAGAGGACGGGAGGAACATCTTTTTTTTTTTTTTAATGAGAAAAATTTTCTATTTCCAAGCGACTTGGTGATGAAGGCGAAACGATTTCTGCGTGGTGGAGTCGTAGGCGAAAATCGCTTGGACGAGACGCGAAAGAAATCAAGAGGTGCGCGATCCGCGGTGCACATGGTACTCGCACACCAGTCAGTGTACTTATTATTACCCGAAGGAGAGTGCAGCCGTCGAAAACGAGTACACACCGAGTAAATCGAAAGGGGAATAAAGCCGAAACGGATCCCCCTTGGATTCGCGTGTATTGTGTATACTTGTACACAGTCATCGAGGAATTTGGGACAGGTTTCGCGCTCCGTTGGCACACTGAAACTCATATATAATATGTATGTATACCCACATGTAGCCATATTCCATAGCCAGAGAGACACGAACGGCAGCAGGTTCTCCTTTGTGGGGTAACAAGAGAGAAAGGGAGAGAGAAGGTCGGAGGTGAAAGAAAATCCCCCGTTAGAGCTCGAATCACGTTTTAAATGATACGTACACGCGCGGCTTGGCATCATCAGCCGTGTACATGTGTACTCATGGTCATGGCGGAATATCCGGTGAGATGCATTTATAGGAAAGTACATAAAGAATCTTACCGTAAATTCACAGCCGATCGACTTCTATGTGTACAAAAGATCGTTACCCAATGTTGTATCGATAGCTGATGTATCAATCAATAAAAAAAATAGTATCAACTCCCTAAGGTGAAACTTCAAAATCTCTGTAAGTTATACTTCAAAAATGTAAGATATAATATCTACTAAAACCACCACAGTTTGTAGATACACTTCGTGTGAAATAACATTCAGCTGAAATGATAAATATTATTGGTACATTGATATGGAAAATGGTATTGCAATTGGTTTTTTTTAAACAAACGTTTTGGGATCCAAAGTGCCAACTTTTGTTAGAATAACTCTTCGATCACCAACTCGTCATCTTGACACGTATATTTCATAGTTAAATTTGTCGTAGTAGATGTAAAATTTCACAACAATTCCGTGTTACACGATTATCTCGGACTTGCTGCCTGTGGCTTTTTACTATACAGTCCATGTTCAATAGCAAAAGGAGGTATAATCTCGCGTTCCTCGGTCTTCATCGAAGATTGGCTCGCTATTTCTCTGACACGCGCGTTGTTTCAAAGTTCGATCGAAAAGATAATTGAGATTTGCAATTTGTCGTAACGATGGCTCGTTCAAGTTGAAACATGAGATACGAACGACATGACGTGCTTATGATGTTTAGCTGGACACGGTAACAACAAGAATTAGGTTTTGGACTCGGGACGCGTGAGAAAACTTTGGAAAACGATCTCTCGTATCAAAGCATCCGACTACTGCCGATTACATGGGAATACAACGCTGTTTCACGAAGCTGATGAATATTAATCCTCCGAAGGATTGGGTTTTACATTTTCCCCAAAACATTTTGAATTAGCGTGTTAATCGACAGAAGCAGCGTTGTAAAGTGTCGACCAACGTGTTACATCACCGACGTACACAATCATACCTCGATGAGAGTGACGAAATGTGTAAGTGTTACCCGGCGAGGACACATCATCAAATTCTGGAATTCGATAATAACAACCCGACATATTATACACGCGACACAAGAATCGAGCCAGCGTTTTGGAGGTTGACGCCAGGTTTTTCTATCGCGCGTGAAAGGAGCCGACGCATCGACATGCCGTTCGAGCAAACACACAAATTTTTACGCAATCGCGCTTGTGTTTCCCTTTCGTTAGAATACTATATGTAAATTTTTCCTGTACACATCACCTAACGTCCCACATCCGTCTCGAATCGTACAACCGTCAATTCAGCATATACATTGAAACACCCGTGAGTATATTATATTGTTACAAGAAAATCCTTGATGTTTCCTCGTGTGTCGGGTGATAAAATCGCCCAATATTATACATACGTGCATCGTTCACTTGTAATATTCCATCAACGCGAAAAATTAGCGTCTATCAACGGGAGAAACTAATTTTGTCCATGTATCCATTATGTACCCTCGATAACAATAACTCGGGCAAAGCAGCTGCTGCGTTCCCATTTATCCGACTCGGTGAAAACAATCACGACGGAAAATTCCCACGAAATTTCGAAACGGCGCTGTCTTATCTCAGTCCGCAATATTACTCATTTAAAGAGAGATAGAGGGGGGGGGGATAGTCAATAAGGTTGCCCGTGCATAATATATATAAACACACACACCGTCGCGCAACCGACAATGGAGAGCGAAAACAAGAGGCCAGACCGCAAACTGTGTATAAACGCCGCAGTGACAGCAGCTTTTATTAATTGACCCGGAGAAAAGGGAAAAGAAAAGGAACTTGTCGATGGATCGAAGAAAAAAGCAGATAGGCGTTTGCAAATGGAGTTTACAGTTGGTGGAATGCGAGAGGCTTTTATCGTGTACGCGCGTGCCGATACTATCTCTATACGAGACGAAATTTATCTCGAAATACCGCGTCGGGCCAGTCTGTATATGCGTGTATCGTTGTTCGAGCCGCGGTACTTACTTACAAATTAACACACGATTATTCGGCTGCGAGGGAGTATATAATATACAAAAATACAGATAGATAGTGTAGTTATGTGTCTCCTACCAACGTTCGCGTCAAGAAAAGGAGAAGACCACAATATAAATATGCAACGCACAATGCTTGTATACATTTATAATACACTCATCAAACACAGGTGTTGGCGCAGCACTTGGTTTGCTCGCTTCTCTGGTATAATAAAACGCAAAGTCCTGATAAGAGGTTTTAGTCGTTATGGCTCACGCAAGCCTATACATTTATGCCCTGAATAGCTAAAATCTATATATATACTGGTGTCATTTGTATGTACGGGCGTAGCGGGAAAATGGCACGCCCTACGTAGGCATTTTGGGTTATTGGGTTGGGACGATGGGTGTTGAAATAATCGTGCTGTGCACAGAACTACAGAAAAGACTGAGAGAGATCGAATCATCCATCAGTAGGTACACTCTAAAGGCCATTTTCGGATGAAAAATAAAGGCGTCCCTTATCGTTTGGAAATCTGTACAGTGGCGACATAAGTATCGCGAAACCCAGTTTTGCTGCTACCACTGGGTGTACCACTGCCACCTGCTTCTATACAGTACCACCGCGACCTTGGAACGAAAATCGATAGCCCGCAGTGGTATAGTCTTAACAGGCTCTTGACTGCGCGTGTGTGAGTCCCATATACCGTGTCATCTATAGATCGGCATCGATACCACAGGAGAGAGAGAGAGAGAGATTTCTCTCGGATGAAAGTTAAACCTCCTCTACCTATATATGTATGTTCGCCACACTCGCTCGTTTTGATCGGGCGCGCGCGTGCCTTTCGAGGTTGTTGAAGCCCGTACATGTGTATATGTGCGACAACAACCACAGGACTGATACAGATAAGATCCGGTCAGAGTTTCCTTTTACGTATGTGTGTACCTGCACGTATACCTACAGCTGCATTCCTGAGCCGATTTTTTGCCCCCACGACCGAAGGAGCTTTTGTACGCAGCCTCGTGGAAATGGATCATTTCTACGTGAAATTCGCGTCAGGAGGATTTGGACGAGGTATATACCTCACGACTAGATTTTCCAATGGCTAAATTAGGTGCCATTATTTTTCTCTTGAAAATGATCTGTGTATAAATAATAGTGTCTTGTTTTTCTTCAATTTGCCAAATCTTTCTCGAACAACTTTGTTTTTGCTCGATTCAATACAAGTTTTCGACTCGTTTCATATTAATTATTTCATACGCGTGTGCCATAAATAACAAGTGTCGAGTCGTGAACTAATGTATCATCAATACTTACGTATATTCGCGGCGAGCCGTGGATATTAAGTTTCATAACTCGAGGGGAAAATAGTGTGTGACTCATTTTTTCAAAGTACGCGCAAGAGAAAAAAAAAAGAGGAATACATTGATATTGATCGATATAATTTTTGTTTCCGTTCCACGACTTTTGTTTGAAGAAGCGAAAAAAAAGGCACGATGGACAATAACATAACGAATTTTATTCTCTCAAACGGAGGAGGCAAAAATACCGAGCATTGAAACGATTTCTATGAGATTTCCAATCTTACGCGCCCTCGCCTTGTAAATTTACACTGTATAGTGACCAAAACTGACACGATATAGCACTAACTCGAAGTATATACAGATCCCTAATGATCCTCTGCGAAAACAAAGGTCCAACTGATCGTAGGTCGATATAATATAGGAAGGATAAAATAAAGAGTCACGCGAAAAGTAAAGTCCGATATTTTATCCCCCCTCCCCTCGTAAAAAGCTGTAATATATATATACCATGTGGTCACACGTGCGCTTGATATCATCTAACAATGAGTGAGTAAAGCGTCGGTGTGTATAATGTACAGCAGTCCGATTGTGCGAGGCACAGGAAGGGAAAAAGAATAAGAGAGTCAACGCGTGCCTTTGGAAATAAAAAAAAAAAAAAAAGAAAAGAAAAGACCGAACAGTCTGTAGGTAAGTACTGGCGATGGCGGTACGTTTTTGATTATGCCACCGAGCGGCTATTATATCAATGACAAGGCGGGCGCGCGCTTGGCTCGCCTCTTTGGATCGCGCACGTGCACGAAACCTTTCTTCCTTCCTTTTTTGTTGTTGTTCATCTCTTTATTGTGTGTGTAAGACGTTTTCCGGGATAGCGTAGCTCAAGTGTGACGTCATTTTTTAAAATTTTAATTGAGAGTCACTCGGTAGCTCAATATTAACGGTAACAAACGACAAGTTGGTGTTTTAACCGATTTTCTCTCTCTACGTGTAATGAATTGGTTGAAAATCGTTGAGTGGCTCATTTCATGTTTTGCATCAATATATTCGTGAATGTAGAAACCTCGAGTGTCGTCTAATGAAATAAGCTTCAAGACTTCCCGTAGTTACTCCATCCAGCAAACCCCTCAATTTGAAGGAAAACTCGTCATTTCAAGAATTGATGAAAAATTTTTTAACAAATTTGCCATCCAAAGGAGATAAATATGAGAAAAGGGACTCTCAATGTCATTAGCAGTATACATAACAATACACAGTAGGACTCTTGAAGTACACGAGAGAGGGAGAGAACAACCCTCGAGAAAATCGATTTTGCGCGACGCGACCTCGATTCCCGACCTCTCGGCTCTCTTGGGTACTTCTCTCGGGCTCTTACTGTAATCTCCCGACGTCTCCGAACCGATGACCCCTTTCCTTTGCCAATTCCCCCCCGTCTCGCTAACGTTTTATTCGCCACAACTGGTTGCTTCGTGCTTTTCTTATGTTTACCCACAATTTTCTTGTTTTTGCGTGTTTCTTCCACTACATTGCTGGATCGATGTCCAATACATGATGATGAATTTATAATTAATCCATGACAACTCAATCAAAACAGCTGGCACCACCACTCTTTCATCGGTATAAGCACGTCAGCTTCTCCTCCAGGGACGATGGCGTGGGTCTTTAAAATCCTCAGTCCGGCAAATCGCCCAAAAAAAGGTGTGGCGTAGGGAGGATGTACATGCCAGGCGCTCATAATCGCACGATTGAAATACGAGAGAGGAGGCGATTTGCGCGCGATCGCATTCCAAGCGCCCGCTCCATGTATACACAGTGAGAGTCTCTGCACATTATATATGTGTACACCATGCACGTGTATATATGATTTACCCATGAGCACCGAGAAGCCGCTGTCGGGCCTTTTATGGGAAAGCTCCTTCCACATCCTCGCTGCCGGTTTTTCGCCTTTTTGTCGCTATAAGCCAATTTTTTTTCCCTCCCCGCAGGTTTCCGCTCTCGAGAGCTCGAAGGGCGTCCAGCAAATTGATCGTTGTTATTCTATTAATCTGACTCGATTGTATATTTTTTTTTGATGAAAAAGTTTTCTTTAAAAAAAAAAAAAATATACGCCCTGTCACTCGTGGATTTTTTCCAGGTAATTTCACTCACGTGGGCTTTACAACGAAGTTATCGTTCCTTTTTTTTTTTCTATTTATTTTTAATCCAATCGATTACACACTTTCTCTCGTGTATAGTATGGAGTCAACTGCGGTATATCGCTGCTATGGGTGTAATATAATAACAACAAATTTTAATGGCCAATTCTCCAAAGCTGCAGTGTATACGTTCTCTCCGGTAACGATCTTCCGCGTCCATTGGAGAGAAAAATCGGATCGGCTTCCCTCGACATTAATGGATTTTCCTACCAGGGTTCCGTTGAAAAATATAAAGTTACGTTACTCAATGTTGTTCAATTTTGCGACGACGATGACTCTTCTCTTGTACGTGAATGTATACTTATGAGTAACTCGATAATGAGCCATCGATGAGTCCTGGTCTAGGTATTACATATACAAGTTGCACGAGGTGACTTACAAAAGGAGACGATGATGTGCCTTTGCACGCCGGTACTCGCACTATAATCTAAGCTTCTTCGTATCTTTTTCTTCTTCTGGTGTACTTACAACAGACTACCTCGATTGCTCCACTTGCACTCGACTGTGTGGGCATACTTATGCATTATACAACGTTTGCACATTGAGCTCTTCTCTCCCGCCCTCCTCCTTTATTTTTAATATTCATAAAGCTGCTCTGACGGGAAATTACGAGCTAATAATGATAGCCGAGTGGAAAAACGTGTCATCGCAAGATCTATTTTAAAAATCCATTATCTCCTAATATACAGTGTTATCTAAAACGACAACACCAAAAAAAGACACCACATCGTCTTAAAATATCACAGTAATGAGTTATTCGAAAACTTTTCTTATTCGAGACAACGCTTCTTGAAAAAAAAAAAAANTGGGCCATATCGTTGTCCCCATCGTCACACAACGACTTTGGTGGGGCTCATCTACCCGACTCCCGCATCTCCTTATTCCTCACCCCTTTCTTACTTTACGTTTGTTTTAAATTTTATTCTAGGTTTGTGATTTTTGAGCTTTTGATATCTACATTTTCTTTCGTCAAATGACTACTGTTTTTTTTTTTTTTATAAAGTTAAAGGGGGAAATTTTAAAATTTAGGCCCCCCCAAAAAAATGGAAGAGCTCAAAATTTTTAAAAAAAAAAAAAAAAAAAAAAAAAAAAAAACAAAAACAAACAAACATAATTGTGTCAACTGTGTTTACTAACAAAAAAATTCAAGCTGCATATTCAATCACAGGTTTTGCGACATCGTTTGAGAGAATGAGTTTTTCCAAATATCTTGGAGATATTAAGTTTATGAAATAGTTTATCGATAGACTTTTCATTTTCTGTTTTTTTCTCTTCCAACAAGACATTTACACTTATGTGGTATAGGTACTAACTTCTCTACTCTATTAGTAATATTTCTATGGATATAACGCGTTTTTACACTTCACAGCTATAGATACTCAAAAGTATACTCAAAACTGTTGAAACCTTCAAACAAGCACCCGCAAGAGCCCGAATCGGGAAGGGCGCGACGCTGCTTAAATACCAACAGGCATTAAATAGATGGGAGCAAAAAGTATAAATTTGGCAGAGGCGCAGACAAACGCGTCGCCGCGCCAATACAAGCTCGCCAAGCCCCGATGAATGCAATCAAGAGTCGCCGCCTCGTCGTTTAATCCGATTCCCTCGCCGCGACTACGATGGAGGACCCCTCCTCCTCCTTCTTCCATTCTCCCCCGGCAGACGGCCTTCCCCCGAGGAGACGACGCTCCCTCCAGAGACGCGCTTCCGAAGTTCAAGTTTAGCTCTCTCCCTCCCTTGTTACGACTGTTCCCCACTTGCGTCTTCACCCTTTTGTTTCCCCCCCCTCCCCCTCCTTTCAATTCGGAAAGTTTTTTTATTGCCAGCTCATCCGAGCAAAGTAATCCATAGTTTTTTCTTCTTCTTTTTTCCCAAAGATCTTCAGTGCTGAAAGAACACACGTATACCTATAGAAACAGTTAGGAAAACTACAGAGGAACTGTTCTAATCATCCTCGTCCTCGTCGAATATTGTTGCCGCTTCCCTCTTGGCCGGCGGTGGTGATCAGACGGCAGCGGGAGGGGGGGAAGAAAAGCCAATGCTGATGTGTTTATTTGCCCGCAGCTTTAGTTCTCTGAATGCTCCATTGGATGATTTTTTTTTTTTTTTTTATTGTACCCCCATCGAGCACACGAGAGGATTTATCGGGAACGAAGCGGGCCGTTATTTTCAAAGCCCGCGTCCTTACCGTATTATATATAAATGATCCTCTGCGAAAACAAAGGTCCAACTGATNATATATATATGTGGCGTGATCGAATTATCCCTCGCACTGACAAAGTTAGCACTCGATTTCCCGTGGAAAGGAAAGGTACATTGATGGACTGAGGATTTGTGGAAGTGTGAAAATGTCGCGGACAGTTGCGTGTGAAATATACGAATTCTCGTCCCTATACGTTGGCTCGCGGTAATACTTTACGTAACGAATATACGATAACCGTATTATGGGTAGGAAACTATACACTGAGAAACATACTCATATGCGCATTAGCATCCATACCTATCTACACCATAAGTTCTCCGCGAGAGATAACACCTGGCATGGCGTTGTAATCTGCACTTGCCCAGCTTCTTTATGACACATCCACGTCACTTCAGCGAAAATCTTATTTGCACCAGAGCGCCATATAATATGTATTATGTATGGGTATCATGTACCGGATCGAAACGAAAAAATTAAAAACCAGAACACCATCTCGCGAGAGTATCTACACGAGGTGTACTACATACAAGTATATATTATTATAGCTGCAGTCGAGGGAGATAGAGCCGTAAAGGATTCGGAACGTTCCTTTCCCACGCGAACGAGGAACACAGTCCTGATGCACTTCCCGTTACAAACGCTCTCTCTCTTTCTTGCTACAGTGCTGTATAGAGCTTCTATATATACGTGCAACTAAGTACATATATACATACACTATATATAATATATGTGATGTGTGTGTCTCTCTCTGTACAACAAGAGACAGACAGATAGATACACTGTAGGTGTATAGAAAACCATTGTATTGTTTGTTTGTATATGTATATTCGCGGAGAATGGGGCGCAGAGATGTACATTGCGCACCTGCGGCGCAACGCGGCCGAAGCTGTCACCAATCCCTAGCTTTTTTTTTTTTTTTTTTACATTTGGGGTGTGTCTACAGAATTTCTCCATTGGCGCGTAAAAACGATCGTTTAACACGATAACGCTCATTTTTAAGGAATTAAGTGGAATACTTGTAGCGGCAGAAAAAAATAAATTCGTCAAAAAAAAAAAAAAAAAAAAAAAACCATAGCACGTATAGTACACACAACGACCCACTTTACGCCAAACGAGGAGTATTTACAAAACGCACATTTGTACGCGAATTAACACACTTCGCTGCGACTAAAGAATTAATTCCTGTAATTTCTCGCGCCGCCACTTAATCAGCTTCAATTACGCGAGAGAGAGCTTAGTATACATATTTGTATGTATGTCGTGCAACAGCCCGAGCAACAGCCGGTATACAGAGTCGCGGCAATTAGCTAAACTGTACGAGCAATAATTGAAACTTTTGCCCTTCCTACCTCCCCCCCTCCTGTCTTATCCTTCAAAATAAATGACATAAAAAGTCAAGTTCACACGGCGCGTGCGTTCGTACATACAATTATTCATAACTACGCAATCAAATGATTCAACAATCAAACTACACAAAATAACTCTCGTGGTAGAGGAGAAAATTGTTTTTATCCGCTCGCGATTTAATCCCTGATTCAATATACATCTGTACAAAAGTCGAATGCGTTGATACATTCGCGAAAAAACTGTGTGACTTGTGTTGGTGTCCAATAATCTGTAGTTGCACGAAACTCGCCTCTGGGACAGTTAGTTGTTTATCGAGGCTCTTGTAAAATAATTATGACTTTTTTTTTTGCTTCACGGCGTTTCCTGTTTAACATCGTAACATTGTGTACACGTATACGTGTACCAACGCAAAAAATAATATATCGAAATAATCATTCTGTCAGCCCGTCGTCACTTCCTTCTCTTTTTGCGACTTATACTATATATACAATAACTGTTACGTAAAAGTATCGACGCGCTGGTGGAATGACATCGTTATTTTTCTGAAACTCAAATGAAAATAAGAAAAACACCTTGTAGTCGGTTTTAATCGAGATTTGTATTTTTCGTTAAAAAACAAAAACTTTTATTCGCAGCAAAATAGAATAAAATTATTAATTACACATCCTTCACCACGGCGAGGAATCCTATATCATCCCAGAGTAGGCAACAAAAAAAAAAAAAAGGCTCATACTCACTGTAAAACATCCCGCAACCGTACACTACGCCAATAAATTGAATTACAGGCACTAATATACTCATCGGAGCGGCATTGAGGCAGGCAGTAGGCATTTCTTATACGTAATTCACTTTTCACCACGTGTATAGGTCCCGATTCGTTCGTCAAAACTCGATACGACGTTATGTCTACGTACGCGTATATTTTACTTCTTTTTTTTTTTCTTTTTTTTAACTAACTTTTTCTGACTTCATAAAGAAGTCAATACAGCTTACGTTAAAGTATACCTATGACTAAATATTAGGGTTACATTGATTCAAAAAGTTATACAGAAAATAGCAAGCTTTAATGTTTGGTTCTATTACAAGACTGCACACCGTGTTAGGTAAATGAATATTTATCTGAGCGAGGTTTTTTATAAGTTTTTGCCTATGATTATCATAAAGAGAGCATTGCCATACTATATGATTTATGTCTTCAGGTGCAAGATTACATTTACAAAAAGAATTGTTAATAAAACTTACTCTTGCAAGTGATTCTGCCAAATTATAATGGTTTGCTCTGATTCTATTTATCGTTGTAATGAATTTACGTGAAAATTTTTTATGCCAGAACCATGGTTTTAAGCTGTATGTATAAATATTTTCAAAGTAGTACACTCCTTTATCTAGACCTTGATGCTTGAGTGTGTTGTTAGTATCAGAAAACATCCTACTTTTAAAAATTTCACGTAAGTCCGTGTATGGCACGGTGTGCCAGCTTAGCAAGATCGTCAGCTCTTTCATTTCCCCAAATTCCAACATGAGAAGGAATCCAATAAAAAATAATCTCATGATTAAGATACTCAGTAGTATATTTGTATAATTTATCTTTTAGCAAAACTATATAACTCTTAGTTTTCACAGTAATGTTGGGAGAGCTTAGTGCTTGAAGGGCACCAAGTTAATCAGAGAAAATGGTGGAGTTGACAACAGTACTATTTACAATATCAAGCACTTCGTTTAAGGCACAACATTCGGCAGTATAAATTGAAGCCAGTTTATTAATACTTTTAGTAACCGTTTGGTTGAGAGAGGGGCAAAAAGCTGCAGACCCTGCAAAATTGTTTTCTTGTATCTTACTGCCGTCAGTGAAAATACAGTATGATTCAATATTACTTATGAATTCTGTAAATAAGGCACTAGGATTTTCGGATTTAGTCAGTTCTTGTCCGAACTTAGTTGTCCGATGACTACTGGTTTATAAAAGATGGCTTGATAGGTAATACAAAAGGGGTTAAACTTGGAGTTAAACAAGATATTTTTTTCCATTTTTATAATATTACAGACTTCTTGACTCATAATCCTTTCAATTTTGGGTTTGCGATGAGAGTAGACTTTGTAATAGTATTTTATGTTTTTATACGTCTGGGATGCGTGATTAGATAAAACTTCCGAGAGAAAAGAGTTACATAAGAACTTGGCTCTGTCAATTAAATATAGACTCGGCATGTAAGATCTTTATGGGTGTGCTTATTCTATAGCCTAGAGCTATTCTTATGGCTGAATTTTGGATCTTTTGAATTTGATATTGATCTTTGAAAAATTTTGGAAAATAAATTTAAATTCCATAGTCAATAATCGAGCAAATGTAACTTTTATACAAAATAATTAAAGTTTCGGGGTCTGACTCCCACCAAGTGCCGCATAAAAATTTTATCAAATTAAGAGCTTTAATACATTTTTTTTTTTAGAAGATTAATATGAGGGATGAAAGATAACTTGTAGTCGAAAGTCAGACCCAGAAATTTAACAGAAAGTTTCGATACAATTGTATAGTCTTGAACTTGAATACTGATAACTCCTGGTAAGATATTTTCTTTATTAAGATGCAGTAGTTCAGTTTTACTTGGCTCTAAATCGAGACCTAATAAAGTTAAATTGTTAGAAATAGTTTTAATCGAGTTTTCCAAAATAGTCTTTGCTCTTTGAACACACTTAAATTTAATGTACACAGCAATGTCATCCGCAAATTGAGACACATATATTTTTAGCTATATTAGTTGTTATTTTGGATACATAAATTATGTACAAGAGAGGGCTCAAGACGCCCCCTTGAGGAACACCTTTGTGGGATACTCGGTAATCATTACCCAGACAGTCAGCATGGATGTACCTTTCTTGTGTAAGGAATTGAACGAGTCTGAGTAAGGACTCTGAACTGCCAATGTCAGCCAATCTTTCCAAAAGTATATCTATTTTAACGCTATCAATAGCACCTTTAACATCCAAAAAAGCAGCAAGAACTTGCTTCCTTTCAGAAAAGGCTTCGTCAACTTTAGTAGTGGGTTGAGCAAGTTATCCACGCAAGAATGTCCTTGTCTAAATCCATGCTGACTATCAGGGAGAATACCCTGAGTTTCAATCCAATATTGAAGCCTATGTTTAACCATGGTCTCGAAGAGCTTACAAAGACAAGAAGTTAAAGATATAGGTCTCAGGTTAATGCCATCAAGTTTGTTAATAAAATGTAAATAAGAGTGTTGCCAGTCTTTGGGATAGGAATGATTGAGATGCATTTCGTTAAAGATAACTAATAATATAAGATGGTGTTTAATTGGTAATTTTTTTATAATAAAATAGTCGATACCATGGATACCGAGAAGATTTGATTCTTTTATTATGTAGAGACGCGTTAAATTCTGAAAAATCAAAAGAGCGATCAAAAAAATCATTTGGAATGGTTTCTGAAAAAGTATCAGGGTTAGTCTGAACATACTGATTGCAAATTTTATTTAAGGCCAAAATAGATTTATCATGGTTAATTTTATTACTGGATAAATTTAAGTCATAAGTAAGTATTTACCCAAGCATTTTTTAATATTTTACAATTCCTCCAAACATAACGAGGGTCAGTGCGAAAGGAAATATACTGCGCAAACTCCTTGAAATAATCTTTTTTCTTGGTTTTAAAAATTTTTTTACACATTGCCACTTGTTTCTTGAAACTTATAAGATCTTCGAGGTCATTTGTAAATTTCCATTTTTTAAAAGCATCTCGTCTTAACCTTTTGAGTTTGTCGCATTCATTATCCCACCACGGAACGGGATTTGTTTTACGATTTTTATTTACCATAGAATTTTTGGCAGAAGTGGGTGTACAGTCCTTAATTGAATCCAAAATAGTGCAAGTAAAAAAGGAATACTTTTCAGTAGGACTAGAATTGACATAATCAGTTGTGTAAAAAGTATCAATGGATTTTTCAAGTACTTTAGTAAATTTATCCCAATATGTACGCTTAGTGTAAGTTTTAAAAGTTTTCCTTGAGTACTCGTACTTATCAGTTGAGTAAGAAATAGATATCGGATAATGGTCAGAACCATAAGTCTCGTCCAAAACTTCAAAATTTACTCTGTCGATCTCAATTTCAAAGAGGACAAAATTAAGTCAAGGTTTGATTTGTAGTTTCGGTGAATATCAATGTACGTATAAGTATTTTCGTTATGTAGAAATAAATCAAATTTATCCAGAGAATTTTCTAAGAACTGTCCATTGCAGTCAGTTTTTTCACAATTCCACGAAATATTATGTGAATTAAAATTACCAACAACAAGGCAATGAATATTTGAAATATTATTAAAAATACTGTCCCATTGAGTTTGAGTCAGAGTATTACCTGATCTGTAACACGCTAAAATATCAAGCTGGGGTTGTAGATCACCAAGACGAATGATACAGAGTTCAACTGATGGGTCAGGGGAGACGGAGAAAATTTGCGTACATGATAAACAGTTTAACTGCAAAAAACATGTAGGCTCTTAGAGAGGCCTGTGCTGCCTAGCGCGCTCCCACCGGTACTTCATATTTTACTTGGCACGTGTACCTTTCTTTCATTAAATTTTTTTTTTATTTTATACATGATTACGATTTGACTCTCGCAGTGAAGAGAATACATGACATGGTTGAATTGTTCATTTCGCGAGTAGTAGTGGCTTGATTTGGTTATTTGGTTTAACGTTGTTTTACGCGACTTAATTGACGAGAAGATGCCATGTAAATTTTTTTTTTAGTTTTAGAATAATTCACTATAAAAAATTTTTCTTAATAATTACTTCGATCGCTCAACCCGAGGAAAATCAAATGATCCATTTTAATTAAGTGTAGCACTAAGAGCATTGCTGCATCAACACTGACATCTAATCCAATTGTCCCCAACTGAGGGTCAATTAGAGAGGCTTGTGTTTTATATACATATAGGTAAGGTCGAAACAGTACGTGTATATGTCCATCAAAGCTGTTTAATTCCCGTAAACTCCATCAAGTACAAAATCCACGTACCTATACCATCTATATTGTATAAAAATACACATGACTGCTTATGGGTGCGTATATAGTGCAAGTAGGCACGCTAGCACGGACTATAAGTACGTTTCATCCGCGAAGCCGGTCAACTTCGTTATACGTATACAGTTGCAACGGCGCAGTAACGAACAGTAGTTGCTGATGTACACATGTGTGTGTTTCGTATCTTACACTACTTTATCAAGTTTGTCGATAAACCAGATTTTCATGCGTTTTTTTGTTGTAGAGTGTAGGGATTTTTCATTGTTATACCCCTGAAAAAACGTTTTTCATAATATATTTTTTATAAGTACTGGCTTTCGAAAAAAATTAGCAAGTGATGTGTTGTTTCCACTAGCGATTCATGAAGTTATTTGAATTTTATCTACAAGTCATTACATGCGGTTATCAGTATTTGAAGAATTTCAGCCGTGACAAGGTTTCTTTGAATTTTTAATTGCCCGATAAACGAATGACTCATGCTTAAAAAAGGTTATACGGTTATCAAGTTTGACGATACCACACAAAACAAAGATATATAGGCATAGTAAGTGAGCTCACTTGTGTGTTTTTGGGTACAAGTGTAACAGAAACTATAGCGTGTTATGAAAAAAAAGATTTTACATGAGTCCTTTAATATTATTTTTAGTTATCAGAACATGATACTTAGGTAACAATAAAGTAGAGTCAGGTACTCTTCAAGAATTATTTTTTATTTGTTTTGCATATTATATAAACAAACGACAAATAATATTTCGGCCTGAAAGGGTATAATTGAGTTTTTTTTTCTTTATAAATTCGTGAAAGTGTCCCTTAGAGACGTTCATGAATGATAGATTTCGAAAAACTAGGGACACGGTTGTAGTTTACCTGCATGAAATTGAATCTCTTGTATGAATTCATTAGCATCTATGATTCACAGACTGCCAAAGTATGATTTTTAAACAATTCAAGGAAATTCAAATCACTTCCATCCCTTTAAGGTTGAAAAAAAAAATTTACAAATTAACCCAACTCAAGTCCTCCCCCGCTTTTTTGTACGTACGCTTTCAATCATTTTAAGTCTCGGATGAATCGTAAGAGAAAAAAATAGTAGTGCAATACTGTTTTATACACGTATCGATCCAGCTGCTGCCATCGGCCGACTGGTAAGCGATTATAGAGAGACAGAGGCTTCTTCTTATACACGTACCATTCCAGATCGATGACTCTATAACTCGAGTGGTACAAAAATAAAATAAAAAGTGCCAAAGAGGCCGTATAGCATATACTTGTTTTATTAGTTCAACGTAGGTGGAATCCCCTTTTTATATGAATCTTGAAAAAGTATATACTTGGTATTTCAGTATTGCTTCTGGTTCTGATTTTGGCTCTGTTACGTCTCGTGTACTTATTATGATAAGCTTTTTTTTGTCTGGGTGCTCTATAATTGATCTTATATCACAATCATACTTAAAGTTCTCTCTTTCTCTACTTAATCATATAGAGTTAAATACTGTAATGACTGGGCTCTGTTCTTTTGATCGGTTTATTGTAAGGAATCCAAATTATACATGTAATGATGGGCTTTCGTTTTTTTTTTTTTTTTTTCCAATGAGTGTGCACTATGCCAATAGAAAACCATTCTCGTTCAAACGTGACTTTCTTTTTCGTCGTATTCCACATGTATAATTGATCGAAAGTCTTTTATAACTATTGTGAAAACTTGTGCTCTTCTTTTTTTTTTCTGCAACCAATTTAAGCCTAGCCTGTGCTTAAATAATTTTACGCATATCTTACAAATTTATAATTATATCCACGCCATCATTTTCATATTTTTCTCTCATTACATACCCGTGAATTACCCTTAAGTAGGTAATAACTTAGTCATAACTATTAATGGTGCCTTACTATATAGACCAGATGTAAGGAGGGGGAGAGAGAATAGAAAAAATAAGGAAAGCGCAACGAGTTTATCATCGAATTAATAACAACCTTACCTAAGTAATAACAATCTTCCTTGCATTTATCAACCTAATGAACTTTCGAGATCCGCTCGTTAGATTTCCTCATGTGGCATGATGACTACGGACGCACACGTACAACGCATAACCCTTAGCTCTGTCTCGTACGAGTAAACCCCCGTGTACTTGTACCTGATGGTGCCCCATGCAAGTGACACGTATAGCTTCTTTTTTTTTTTCATCCGTGACGGGTTTTGTTTTTTTTTTCCCTCAGCTTACCGTTCCCCCAAGACCCTTGGCTGTTACTGCCGTACTTATCGAAAAAAAAATCATCTCTTTGCATTGACGGTAGACCGACTGGTTTTAATTAAATGGAATAGTTTGCTGCTGCTGCTGCTGTTGAGCGATTGATTGGCAGTTACGGAAAACCTGATGCACGCGTCTGCTGCGTACGGGGCCTTTTTTTCCTAAAATGACGTGGGTCGTTGAAACGTTTTACTGACGTTGCTAAAAGAACGAGCTTGTTTTTCTATTGCTGATAATGACAGGTCTGCAGTAGTAGCAAAAACCATACTTTATAAAAAATTTAATAGCTTTAGCAAAAATACAAGCGTTTTTTTAACGTCTGGATTTCAAAATGAGGATTCAATCACATAAAAAATCTGTATCGAGAGCATGTCTCTCTTACACCCTCGAAGAAACAATATCTTTCTTTTACTAATACATGTTGAGGACGCGGGCTCTAAAAGATATTTATTAAACGATTCGTAAATATAAGCGAAATGGGCGACGACACGCACATACACACTAACTTGTGTTGGCCATTTGAGCAATATGTGAAGTCTCTATGCAAACGAGGGATATGAAAAGCACACATGCATCAGTTGCGGGGCTTACGTAAGTTTCGTGCCTGAGCACGTACACAAACTTTTACGTGGAAGCTTCGTTCGACCTTCAATATATACATTGTGTTGCTGCTATATAGAGTTGGTGTGAATAATTTTAAAGAAAAGAATCGCGTAACTTTCTTTTTGTGTCTCTTTTCACGACAAATATTTTTATTACTATGGATATTTGATAACGTTGGATTTTAACTTTGATAAATATTATAACGATTCGCTTATTTTATGTGAATAAATTTGAGGTAGCTTTAAAAAATTTCAATTTGATTGTTAAATAAATGATAACAAACTTATAACTTGGTATCTTTACTGCGAAATTTTAATTAACATATTTTCTTTGTGTTGCAGGTGAGACACTCATCAATGATACCTAAATGCGATAATACGTAAGTAATAAAAAAAAATATCATGATGCAATACACTCGATGTACATACCTATACTATACGAACGCGCATAGTTCCACACAATATGGAAGTAGAATCAAGTGGCTGAATCTATTAATAAAAATAATACGTTTTTGCATGTAAGCCATAAATAACAACGAGTTGATCTCCACGTAAATAAGTTTAACTGTGCATTTATACATAAGATTTTTTTTTTTCTCTGATTCCGTACTTTTTTTTTGCACCATATTATATATACAGTATTAATTAGTACAAATAAATAAAGTACTATTGCTATGAGGATATTCACAATTTTCTCTTGAAAATCAATTACATTTTAAAATTTTTACGAGACCAATTTTCCGTAACCCTCCAGCCAATATTAAACGAAAACACATCACATTGATATATATATATATATACACATCGCATATACTCAACACGTCGTTCATATTAAATTTCAAGCTCGTAAAGCTTCGATAAAATAAAGACACACACGACTCCCTGCTGTCGCCCCTTACCAGCACGCATTTGTCGTTATCCTCTTGAATTTACCATGAGCCGCAAATTATACTCGACCACTAGGATGGCCAAATTACACAACAGCCAATCCAGCGGCGATCGGTACGAAGAAATAAAACCAATTGAAACCGGAAGTTCCGGAAGCCATTCAAGCGCCGAAAAGTGTGTTTTTCGTACTGTCATCGTCACGACGATATAAATGTATGTGCCTAAGCTCAACAAAAGGCACACACGTACATGGTATATATAAGTATGGCAAATGCGCTACAACGAAATGACAAAGGGCCCCCGCAGAGGAGACCATTTTTCTCTTGGCCATTATTTTCATCGTCCGTGCCGTGTGCCCATTAACCTTGGCCCACGACGGGCTGCCCCCTCTCGTTGTGGTGGCACTTGTATTTTATACGTTTGTTTAGCGGTGCCGTATGTATAGTATAGTCCTACATGTGTGCAGAGAGTTTATATCGCATCATCGTTCGATCGGTGCCATAATGTGTCCCCGTGAATCGAGTCTCTATAAGCAACAGCGACGCTTACGTCGGAGTGTTTTGCTACTCTTTTATGCAAAAAATTTTTATTCCGCTGGAGATGATCTTCCATGAGGCAATATATTGTGTAGTATGACATGTATAGATTACAGGATCAATACTTTGAACGAACGAGTGAGATTTTTTTATTTGTGTGCAAAATGTAACTTATATATTGTATACATGGACAGAACAATCGTCGTGCCGGAAATTATCTTTGTTGCATCAAAAAAAAAAAGAACAAAAAAAAATGTGGAGAATAATAATTACAAAGCGGTATCCATAAATACTTTTTTTTTTTCATTTCCAAGTATATACCATTTTCGATTTGCTTGATATTTTTTGTTCTGCCAACGGCACACAAAGTTCGTGTATTGGACACAGTGGCGGGCTTATATTCATACACCTGCATTGATAAAAGCTTTTGTTTTCGCGTGACCGGGCACGAAGAAACGGCCCGGAAAAGCTTGAAAAATTTGTAGCTGCTGTTTTTTCATCATCATCATCATTATTACTGTTTTTTTGTTTTTCCGAGCTCTTAGCTCCGAATACGCTCTCTTTTTGTTGTACATGTACTTGTGTACTGCGCAGTGTACGTTCAGGGCTTTCTCCCTTTTTTTTCTCGGCTTCTTCTCGTCTCTTGCTGCCGGCCTTCGACTCTGCTGGGTATTTTTTTTTTTTTTTTTTTTTTTTTTTTTTTTTTGTTTGTACAGACTATAAATATAGTACACATTCAATGTACTGTTTCGCGATTGTTGCATTGTTGTCCGAAGTTAAATGAGTAGGCGTGTCTCAATGAGATTTTAGAAACACGTTTTATCGAACTTCAACGGAAAATCCCATTAAAACAAAAATAAAATAAAATTAAATGTGTGCTAGAGACGCATGGCAATGACA
This sequence comes from Copidosoma floridanum, assembly GCF_000648655.2. The sequence goes on from NW_019379561.1 coordinate 627,340, forward strand.
ATCATATGAGTGAAATTGTGTTTCAATATAGCTCACGCTTGAAATAATGAAATCCTTTTCAATTTGCAAATTTTTTTTTGTACCATATAGTGTTGCATTTTACGCATCATCCTGTAGGTAATTCACACTATTCGACAAGATAAACAAAATGTATTACAGAGACCGAGATGGAAAAGCTTAACATTTAGTAAAGAGAATCCTTTATATACCGAGTAAACCAACTAATGGCAATGAAAAGAAGTGGGCAGAGCACCTAAGGAAAGCTACTCCCTCATTTTTTGGGCCGATATACCCCACAGTCGGCACGTTCCACCCCTAAAGTATCGTATACCTATACTGGATATTATACAGGAGGTGGTGTGTGTGCTTTAACAGGTCCTATTTTTTCAGCATCCAGAGCATGCGCGCTCTCGTCTACGCTGCACACATTCAGCCGGTTTTCTCTGGTTTTTCTCCGACGAAAATCCGTTCTTCACTTCCCAACCCTGATGTAATACACATGCAAGGTGCAGGTGTGTATACGTACGTGTATCTGTGACCCACTGCTGGCTGGATCGTTGGCTCTGACCTACATAATACACTCGGGTATACAGTTACCCATACCCTGCTTTGTCGCGTTATGCTTTTGTTCCCCTTTTATATCTCATTATCACTGAATCAAAATTCATTTTCATCATTGCATGGTTGTTTAGAGTTCGAAGTTTATTCGATTCGATCGCAAGGATATTCAATCATTTTTCTATGTTTCACTGACATTTATTAAGCGTTATGTCTTACTTTCTACTGTAAATCATTTTTAAAATTATAATAAAAAAAATTGCGGGATGAAAATGTATTTACCGAGAAAAAAACGACGTTCTCGGCAAACTAAAAGTACATTTCCGTGTAAACCCCGACTTTGGTCCTTTAGCTTCTCTGCAGCTCGTGCGAATAATCTTTTCTCGTTTTTGGCGCGTGTATGCACGCACGCGTCCGACGATATTTTCGACCTAGTTTTCGCGAGGATGAAGTGCGAATAACAACAGTACTACCCGGTTGATGCAAATACACACACATACGCAACAGACATTGCAGGACGGAAGCGTCGGATGTTTTGTTGTGCAAATGATGGGGAGTGTGTGTCATGCTGCCAACGCCAGGATACTTGCGGGGGCGACGATGGTTCGCTCTTCTGCACGTGATGCAGCCCAAAGTGAAGTTTAGGACGACACACGAGCTTCAAATTATGAAATCGGTGATCGTGTGATGACGATTTTGACGCTTTTTTTTAAAAATAAATTATTTATATTAATTCGCCCACAACAATTTAATTAGAAAATTTCAGATGAAACGTTAACCCGTGGGATATTTTTTTGTCATTCCCATACAATTTTGTCTCGTTAGTCATACCTGTACATACAGTAACATTTTTGTTTTGTCCTTTCGTGAACGTTAGGTGATTACGCAACTGCTATGAGCTCATCGTCAACTTATTCATCCCAGAAAATATATATATATATTTTTTTTAATGGTTTAGTTTTCTTGCATAAAAAATGTACAAAACTAATTATATTTTCGTACGTTATGCGCAACTACGTTGAAACTTCTTGACGATAAAAAATAATTAACAAACCAGTTGTTTCCTTATAAAATAGCACAAGTCACTCGTGAGTGAAAGTTTCTCCCGAATTTGATGGACATTAATTAAGTTGAACCGCGCATAGGTAATTATTAAATGTTTTTCCTTTCACTTCGATTTCGAACCGGAGAGTCGATTAAATGTGGCCATTTGTCCACTTAAGGCAACGCTCGAGCGGCCGTACACAATTTAGTGGACTGTTTTTCCGGCATCTTGCGCATTACCATCTACCTGTATATAAATCGTACAACGTGTGTTGCATGCACTTCATTTGATTTTCCGTCATCAGCAACACCGTATACCTCTACTATACGCTTTGAAAGTGAAGAGAGAAAAAAACGTATCGGATTTTTTGTTTATACCTCGTTATAACGTATGGTTAAAAATTGTAACTTTTGCTTGAAAACAACCCCTCTGGGCCCTCGAGCCTTTTCCACAGCCCACACACAAAATTACCCCTACAGGCACAACTTGCGGACACGTCTCCCCACACGTCAGAGCCCCTCCAAGGAGCAAAACGCATTTCCGACAGCAAAGAAGTAGAGAGAAAAAAAGAGTCTGTCAAGCTAACCGCGCAGAGAGCGAAATATGAGGAGGGAAGAGAGGAGGAAAAGGAAAAATAAAACCAGGCCAGGGAGGGTAAAAAATAGTTGTGCTTGCGTAGGGCTTTTTCTTTCAGGTGTCTGCCTACTTCGCTCGGCTCGTCGCTCGAAAAGCCGACTCGGGTCGGTCATTCACTCTCTCTTGCTGCTTTGCACGTACAATACATACACATATATATATGTATACACATATGTATATATGTATATATATACACACATCACAGTACCCGAGGACGCGAAGCTTGAATAGCATGGTTGTCGTCTCTTCTCGACGTTCATCTTTCAAGCTGGTATGTACCTACTTCCCAAAGCCCGGAGGTGTACGTGTACGCGTGTCGGAGAGTCGGTGGGACGGAACGGGTCTTTTGAAATTTTGATTTGCCCCGTAATGAGAAAGCCCTCGATGTATCTCGCGTGTGTCTTTCGTCCCGAGTCTTTTTCCCCGTGACTCGGCGGCTACGCCACTTATACCCGCTCGAGGAGTGAATTAAATTGTTTTCACGCCTTTTCGAAAGGATTACACACACTCTCTCTCTCTCTCTCTCTCTCTCCTGGGGATAAAATTTTGGACGGCCCTGCCGTTGCTGCTCGCCACTTTAGCCGTCAAGACGCGGCGCGCACTGTACTCTCATCTCGCGTCTAAAGTACCCATCGATACACGCATAATTCATACGCGCATTTGTAATAATGAGAAAAAAAAGGCAAGCTGTTTAGATACCACCGCAGAGTATTACCTATATGTACACACGTTACAAACATCTCCATGCGGATAATAACTGTAATAGGTAGGTGTGGATGATTTAAAACAAGACGAAACCGCTCGTCGTCGTGAATAACGTTTTATTACGTCCGTACTCGAAAAAGCGGATTATTAGCTCGGAAATGTGGTTCTGCACTGAAAAAAAGGAAACTATGCGCCCCTACTCCCCCCCATTCTGTCGTACCTTATATACATACACGACACCTGTTTAATAAATAACGATATCGTTTATTGGACAAGGGGGAAAAAGCGCGTGTACGGTTGAACTGGTTCTGGGCCCCTGGGGTGAGTCGCCGGCAAGGCCGCGTATAATATACGCCCGACCCACGCATCGAGGCACCGTAAATCAAGTGATAGATATTAAGGACAACCCTGATATGTATATAGTATATAACTGCGTTCGCTCGTTCGTTTCTTACGTGTTTTACACTAAATTTTATGGCTAAATAAGAACCCGTACGAAAATGTCATCGTTTGGATTATACATAATATTCGATAAAGATGATGCCGTGGCGTTGGGTACATGGTATTTGGGTAATGAGTTTTAGGGTTTCGAGTGTCGAGGCAAATCAAAGGAAATGCGAATAAATGAAGTTTTCCCTCCTGAAATGAAAATGAGGTGAAAATTCAACATTATCCTATTAGCAAAGACGACATTTCATTTCCTATGAGAATAAAGGGCGCGAGAGTACTCGCGCAAACACTCGGGGACGATTGAGAGACTCGTGCGCCTGACGTAACAGTCATAAAAGCTCCCGCTGCTCTGCTATGCGGCGCAGTCTACACCATCGGGGCATATACACCCATACCACTGTATACGTTATACGGGGATGGTTTGTTAGTCACGGCCGGCTGGTGCTTCCTTATTCTCATCTTCCTCCTCTTTATACTTCTTTGCTGGGCAGCCTTTTACTTTGCCTTATCTTCCCGTGTATGGATGGGACGTCGTCGTCTTATTACTTCTTCTTCTTCTTCTTCAAGCTTAGGGGCATTATCGCGTCACGAGTTTTATGGGGTGCTCTTTTACTCGGGAATATGTTGTGTGCGCAAAGTTTTCTTTTTCCTTTTTTTTTTGCTTCTTTTGTGAAAACACGTACGGAGGTGTGGAGCAGTTTATTCCTGTTCAAGAGGGATGAGGTTATTTTGCCGATTTTTTTAACCGTATAGGCATTCGCGTGTAGTGTGCGGAAGTAAATGTACGTATTATGCGTATTGCCGAGGTGAAACGGTTCGAAAGGAAAAACCAAAATGCAGGTGACGCTTGACTGTGATTTAAGTACCATTGCAAGCTACGGTGTCCCATACGGTATTTTCTTCCTCGCAAATTTCGACGAACAACAACTTTCTCGGATAAATCAGTCTGTAGACACTCGTAAAAAAAAAACAACTCTCAGCTCGGGATTTCCCTTGCCTTTTCGCAGCATCAGAACAAAAAGTACGTAATTTTATGACCACTGCACTTACCCTAGATTTAGAAAAAAAATTACTTGTATACTTTATGAAGAGTAAATTTAATAATATACCTACCCATGGAAACTCAACTCCCGCACAGCCTATACAGGACTAAACGATAATTCGACTATCCACCCCCTTTCCCCTTTCCTGCGTTAGTTATTTTCAGCGCGCACATTACAAACTACATGTGCTTCATTACTCTGTCAGACCCACATCTACGCAATCTATTTTATTTTTTTATTTTTTTATTCAACTTTCAGTAAAGTGGGTACTAGCTATACTTTCTTTTTTTTTTGCTTTAATGCACCATTACAGGCTGCTCCGTACGAGACGCGATTTTTCAAGTTCATCGTGTGTGCATGAACTGAAAAATTTAAATCTCGGCTACTCTTTTGACTATAAATCAATTTTATAATCCTCGCTTCTTATATTCCGCTGCTACTGCTCAGTCACCATATTTCTTTCCGCTTCGTTACCCTTGCCTTTACAATAGCTTTCTGCATTTTGCGTACTAGATCTTTTAGGGATCACTTTCTAGTTAATTACCTGGGATTATTTTATGATTTTTTGGCAAGTTATTACTTTGTGAAAATTTAAAAAGGCACCTTACACGATCGAAAATTTGGATTTGATTATGGGTAGTAAAAAGAGATTGGTCTTGCAATTTGGCTAGAAGAAAGAAGAAAAAGCTCGCAGATTTATAGGCAATGATGGAAAAAAATACATATTAAGCATGTACCTTATACATACATTTAGTTATCTGTTGATGTCACTTAATTGTTTACGATAAAACTTCTTGAGAGGGGTCAAATGAATGTGTTGCCAATGACACAAACATTGTCTTGGTATATTTTAATGACTAAGTAAGAGTAATTTTTAACAACGTATTTTTTTTGTTCTTGTCAACTATGTGCTCCTCCCCATTGTTTTGGGATAAAACTACTGATTTAGTAAAGCGTTAGCGAGTTTCTTTTTTTCCTTTTGTATTTTATTTGTTTGTAACTACTTGTTTTTTGATCGATCTAGAAAAAGCACAAAAAAATATCATGTAGCTTGGCTGCTCGTGTTCATCACGTAAACTAAAAACTTATTTAATTAACGATTCAATTTGTTTCCCCGAGTAGGTAAGTATATATTATATACACCACCAACGTATAGGTAATAAAAATCTGTAGTGATGTTGATGCGATGTTTAATTAGTTTAAACTAATTGTATTTAGCGCGCGTGGAATTAAAATATATAGGCCTCGCATATGTGTACATTTCGCATGTAGGTGTTTGAATGTACGTATATACACGTTGATTGGGGGCCCCAAGGACGCAAGCACAACGTGTTCTGCTAATAGCGGGAAATCGATATAGAGTTGCAGTTATTCTTGCGCGACTCTCGCGTTTCAACTTTACCCATATATATTTATCCACTTTGCTTGCATTACATTCGCTTTTAAAATACGTCAAGTACGAAGGGACATTGCTTTTGCGAGCAAATCGGCACTCTTTGAAGTATCTGTATCAGTCACGTAATGATCATTCAGGATTTAAAAAAAAATCACCGTTTATTAAATTTTTTTTCCCGTAAATCCCAGCTTGAAAGAATTCGCCTGCAGTAAAAATTTTCATGGAAAAGTCAAAGGCGTATAATAAATTGAACAAAACTTGATTCCCACCGTGACTTTTCGTCTCTTTCCGAGGACTTTGGTCCATACATCCACGACGCTCGCCATCCAGGACTTCCCTGAACCATATATAGATTACGAGATTATATCCGTACGCACACGTGTGTACACATATAAATTCAACTATCAGCATATCTTACTCGTCCTTTCCTCCTCCTCTTCACTTGTTGAAAGAGCCCAATCAGAATTTGGCGCACCTTTCGCCTTCGACAATCTCGTCTCACTTCCGGCCACATGTAAGTATACATAAGTTGCCCTAAACAGCACGTGGGCGTGCGCGCAAGGAATGCCGATGACTCCTGTCGCACACGCTCTTGTCTGCCTCGAAATTGGCACGGCTGTACTGACCCGTGTCTCCCTGTATATATACATACCTTTACTGCCCGGTACACACACACACACACGCTACAAGCTCCTTTGGAATGGGAACGTACCCTCAGCTGGAATGCGGTTTTGCCGGCGGCTCTCGCGTGTTGTGTATGGGACCCTATGGCGCTGTTACTTTCGTTGCTCTCTCTCGAAAAGACGGCCGAGGAGGGAGTATAGAATCGGTTTGAGATATCGGGAGGATGCGCGGCGTGTGATGGTTAATGAGCCCCGTCGATGAACATTAGCGTCCCGGCGTCGCCGTCACCCTCGATACATAAGCGCTATCTGTACTGTATATGCGTGTAAGTAACGTTGTTGGTGGTTTTTTTTTTTTTTGTTTTTTTCTCTTTTGATAACCGGTGAAGGAGACATTTGTGCGTGTATATTTTATGAATATCGTGTGGCGTGTGCCAATGCATGTGTGAAAGAGATACAACTGGGTCGCGTTCAGGTGTCGGCCGAAGGAAAAACAACGAGTTGAGTATATCTCTCTTTTTTTTATACGGTTAACCGGTCAATTTATTACTCTCTACATCTCCAGATATTTTTTTTTATTTATTTATTTATTTTTTTTTTTTTTGATTTCACAACACACATTATAATATATACCATATTTGTATCATCATACCTCGCAAATTGAATCTTTCGTATGCAACTAATTGTAATTTTGAGCCAAGGGTTTGAGTTGATTTTATTAATTTTTGGATCGGTGGGATGAAATTTATTTAAGATAACCGGTACCTTTGATAATTTTATGTATAAGTAAATTATATGAGCACGCGAGTATACAACTATCTACCGTAATTGTGTAATTCATGCGGAACAAAGTGGTGGTGTACGTGTAATTAAATCTTTCCGAGAAACACCAGCAGCAAAATCAACATCCATTCCATTACACCATACGTATACTTGTATACACACATCTATCTGCACATGTACATTTTCGCACTTGCGAGACGTTACACACAGTTAGGTACAGAGCCCGTGTATCAAAGTTGCGCTTAAATAAGTATTGGTGTAGGTACGTACGCATTACAAACAAAAGTACCGCGTTGCTGCTTTATTGCGCCCAACATAAATATACCGTTGGTTCACGCATAGGTTTCTGGGGCCTCTTTATACTTGTACACTCGAAATTATTGTGTGCCCGTTCGTCAAGTGTCACCTTACGCGTAGCGGGACAGGCTTCAAGGTGTCTATGATCCATTGAGGTCGGTGTACATCATCTCGTTCATGAACAATACAATGGTAATAATAAAAATACAAGTGTCCAGTGACCGACATGATTTTTCTGTTTTCGATTGCGAGCACGTATGGCAGCCTACGTGATGTAGTTCAATGTATTTTGTCAATTACCTATTGGCTATATATATTATGTGTGGGGTCATTAAACGCGGGTGTTCTTATTAATGGCACAAGCCGACTTCGGTGTTTCTATGTTTCACGAGTAGTTTATATGAATTGAGATTCTTACGCGACTAACTTGTAGAAGAATATTTTTTTAGCCAATTAAATCAAATTGTTTTTCTTCCCGAAATATTTAAAATCCAGCTTCGGAATTTTCCATCTTCGTCCCGAGAAATACACCGGTTTCCTTTGGTATGCCATTATACGTCGACCTACAAAGCTGACACACCGCAGTCGTATAGGTACAGTCCTCTAATTTTCTATTCAGTCCCTCTTAAATACCAAGGGTTTTCGAGGCAAACTCTACACACGCCCAAATGTAGGGTAAGCTCTCGCCAAACTCTCGCGCCTGGAAAGTTTTTATCGTGTACGTCTTGCAACCTATATGCTACCGGATTAGGCGTATCTTATGTACAGGTTACCGCTAACACTTTTCCAAACAAACATTCGCGTGATGAATCCTTTGATTAAAAAAAGTATCTAATTACTCTTTTCTTTTCGTTACACGTGACTACACTACTCCGAGCGAGCGATAGGGCGAGCAGATCTGATTTTCTGAATTCCAGTGCACTTACATACCTACTAAATATCATCAAAATCACCGCGGCGTATTCTATTGTATTATACACACAGGTATATACATTCGCGTCAGCAGTTTCACACACAAGTCGGAGGCGAAAGAGTCGCAAAGCATTGTCTCGCGTATCTCTTTTTGTCGGAGGCACATAGAATCGGATCCTTCCACAAAAAAAGGTGGGGATTTAAAATAGAATGCCCACGTACAATATTACAGTAGTAGGCTATTATACGCGTGCGCGCGGCCTTGCATTTCCGGCTCTCGGAGATCCGTTTGCGACCTCCTTTTTCACGGGCGACAGTCTGAGCCCCCCTTTCCCTTTTTTCCCCCCTTGCTATAACCCAACTACACGTGCACACACGCACGAGAGACACTCATCTTGTTTTAATTTCGGGAATGCTGCACCCACGCGAGTACACGTCGTACGCGGGACTTTTTTTTTTTAGCTGTTGTCGTTTGCGGTGTACGGGCGCCGTCGGAGCAGTGTTTTTAATTTTCGCGAAACCGAGTGTGAACGCGAGAGTGCAGCGGGTCTGGGTCGAACAATGAGAAAACTCGGCGCGGGGAAAACATGGAAAATACTCGCTTCTTTTTTTTTTTTCTACGATATAAGCAATGGCATGCCTATGTCATTGTTGTGGCGTGCTGTGATTAATAAAGGCCGTCAACCGCGTGGCCCAATTTACTCGATATATTCCACAGGTTTATTTTCTCCCAATGTTTTTATTACTGTGCACTTTCGATTTGTGGATATATGCACACATTATCTCGACGAGGTAAATTCACCACGACAAAAGACGCGCCCCTGGGCATTACAATGTATATACCTATACGCGTGTGCGAGTACAACGTATACTTGACGAAATGCGCGAAATTGCGCGTCGCTTCTTTTTTTTGTTTCCCCCTTCTATATTCCCCGTGTGTTGAGACTACAGACGTGGTATTAGGTATACGTATACGTGCGACGCGTGTTGATTTATATAAATATACGCAAAAGAGAGAAGGGAGAGGGAGAAAGATGTGCGCGCTATTGTTACGTGTTATCCTTCGCGGAGAGTGCAATTAGACTCCCTCGTGTGCGGTGCAACAGAAAGAAGGGAGCCTTGAGAATTCGCGCGAGCTGAGTTGCGTGTGTTTTTTTTTTAACTCGGGTTGGCATGTGTACAAAGCGGGTACATGTTGGCATATGTACAAAAAGAAAGATTTTACTTAATTAGTTTATACCGAAACTCATTCGTTTCAATCATTTTCGATTATTACATCGACAAGTGCTTACAGTTGGTAATTTCTCGTTTTTCAAGTAGACCATTATAAAAAGTATGCATATAAATATATATATAAAAAAAAAATAACAAATAAAGAATACCGTTACCGTGCTTCTCTCGGTCATCAGCGCGATTATAATATATAGTGTAAAAGAGAGGGGCTGACGGACAGGTCGAAATCGGGATAAATCGGGCGTAGGTATATTAACACGCAATATGTGGGTCACTTGATTCGTTTCAATGTCGCGCGTGTAACGAGCGCGAATTGAGCCACGCACGATACACGTACACCGCTGGCGAATCGAATTCAATCAATGCCATTGAGAAATTGGATTCCCCCGCCGACGACCGCGACGCTTTCGTTTGTGACTTTCCCCCTCCCCCTGAAACATCGCGATGACCTATTTTTCCTTTGTTTTTTTTGCACTGCTGTGAAAATATCGAGTTTACACACATTCTCGGTTTTAGTAAGATCGGTCGCATTCAACTCAGAAAGACTGCCGTATAAAAGTACGCTCTCTGCGCTGAAATGAAACATATATTTTTTTTGTTCTCGGGTTCGACGAACCGTTGACAAAAACAAATAGAAAAATGTGAGAACTCGAAGAGCACGAAACATTCGTGTATACACGTATTGTGAGCTTATAACATATCGGATGTCGAGCACAGTAAGTAAGTACGTACACTTATATACTTGAGAAAAAGAAGGAGAGAGAGAGAGAGAGAGAGAGAGAGGGGGGGGAGACAGGTAATTTGTAGCATGTGCGTGGCTTCGCGAATTGGGCCAATCGATGATCGTCGCCGGACGGGCAATCCAATAAGGCTGATCTCGCAGAGTTTACCCCGTGGATTATTCGCTCGATCCAGAGCTTTGCCACTGGGGCCCTATCCTCTAAACGTGTTGGCAGGCGACACAGCCAATACGCAGCTAAAGGAGCTCACTGATTGGTCGAAATTGACTGTGTTGGCCTGGTGTCAGTTGTGTCACCCACCGACACACTTAGAGGATCCCTGTTAACGCACCAACGTGTACAAGGGAACCCTTATACGTATAGCTTTCGTTCCGATGCTTGTCGGGAGTTTACGTGCAATGGGATAGGTAATACCTCTTGCGCGTTATATTGGATTATGTATACCATCCATGTACACGTGTACATTATATTATTATATCCACAGCAGTGTGTGTCTGTAGAATATTATGATGATTTACATACATAAGTTACCATACACAGACCGGATTCTTGCAGTTACTTACGCACGCATATAATGTATAATTTAACAATGTTAGTGTCTGTTTTGCGCGCGAATTAATTTTTCGATGAGCCTAACGCGTTTTTAATATTTCATCATGTTTTCATGCGAGGTGATAATTATATTAATCATTATTACATGACTTTACTAAGTATATTGCAATTAATCGATACATCGACACAAACACGTAATATACTATATTATATACACACCACCAACATGGTAACCTCGATGGTAACTAACCTCAACACACTATCGCATCCCAGTCTTCACAATTTTTTTTTGTTCCTCCTGATTTGGCCAAATTTTTCCTGAAAATAAAATATTTTCAGTGGTAAATTTTTAATATTCAAGACATAGCCATCGATACTTCTCCAGAGAGATACTGTCCACGTTTTCTACTTCCATATTGTTATCGAGTTGAGTGCGATACACATAGAAAATATTGTACATAAATAAATAGTGTTACCAACAACTCAGGTCTTATCTTTGCTTTTGATTGTACGTGTATATAGTCTGAGGAAAAAGAAAAGAAGAAGAGGGTTTCGGGCCAGCCTGTAGTCACCGTCCACGGTAAACCGGCGACTTGCAGCACGCACCACCCGTTCTAGTAAGAGAGCTCTAACCTTGCAAAAAAAAAAAAAAAAAAAGAAAAAAACATCAACCAATCAGCACCAGCACACCTGAGCATTTACAAGCCAATCGAGCAAACGTCACCCTAAGCATGTCTCACCACAGCGACGACAACATGCTGATTGCGACCTCGGACTCGTTCTGGGAGCCGGGCAACTACAAGCGCACGACCAAGCGCATTGAGGACGGGCAAAAGCTCTGCGACGGCCTGATCGCCCTCGTCCAGGAGCGCGCCGAGATAGAAAAGGTGTACGTGAAGGCCCTAAAAACCTGGTCGAAGCACTGGAACGAGAAGATCGAGAAGGGACCAGAGTACGGGACCACCGAGGCCGCCTGGAAGGGCGTCCTCGTCGAGGCGGACCGGCTCTGCGACCTCCACACCAGGATTCGGGACAACCTCTGCAACAACATCGTACAGCAGGTCAAGACGTGGCAGAAGGACACCTATCACAAGGTTGGCTCCCCCCCCTCTTTTTCCTCTCCCCCCTCCCCACGATCCTTTGATTGGTAGTTATTTAACGAGCGGGTGTGTGTTTCCGCGCCCAGACGATGATGACCCTCAAGGAGAAGAAGGACATGGACGACGCGTTCAAGAAGGCCCAGAAGCCGTGGTCCAAGATCCTGCAGAAGGTCGAGAAGGCCAAGAGCGACTACCACAACAGCTGCAAGTCCGAGCGCAGCGCGGCCAACATGGAGCGGAACGCCTGCGCCGACAGTTCGCTGTCGCCCGATCAGGTATGGTGTCCAATTGTCTCTCTTTACGTTTTGATCGATCGCCGCTCATTCCCGTCATTCATAACTTCTCGAGATTTTCGCAATTTTCGGCTTATGGATACATGCTAACAAACGACTCGATCGGTTGGTGCTGCGCACAAACCCAACCGATCTACGGTCATTTGTTCAGCCAATCCTATACCAATCGATTTCATTATTTGGCAAAGTCTCTCATCGACGGTGTATTATTTATTTTTTACTTGAAGACATGATTTACCTCGTAATATCAAATATTTTAAGAACTTACGCTTTGATTGCAGTGTGTAATTATTGTTAATCTTTGTCATTAATATCGAATCGTAAGCGAAAAATCATGATAACAATCAACTTGTGCAATAAGAAAAACTCTGAGACTGTCAGTGTGTACCTAACTTTGTAGTGCGAACAAAAAAAAAAAATAAAAAGAACTAAAACTTGAGTATAAACTAACTGAAAAGTTTGTGCTTTTTTTGGTTCAACTGTCCCAATTAGCGTGAATAATTAATCTGCAAATAATTAACTTTTAAATTTATTTCTCGCAACCAAACAAAAAAAAGAACATTCCGCTCACTTCATTAATAAGGAATATTAAAAATGTAGAAAAAAAAAGTTAGCAAGAAAGATTTTTTAGCATACGTTATTTTCAGACTGCCCGAGGCTCTGACAGCGTATGTCGATAATTTTCAGTCGTGCATGTCGTTCTTATTCTTTTTAAGCTGAAGATAAAATAATAATTCTTAGAAAAAATATGCATGAGTTTGTTGATGCTCTGTGTAGCTTTAATTGACCCTTTTTAAATAATTTGTACAATTTTCTTATAATATTAGAAGCGAGTCTTGATAATTTTGGTGTGCGTAGCTTATACATTATACGATCGTATGTTTATTAATCTTTTTGTTATCTGTGTAATAGTTCTTATGATTCTTGTTTCCCCTATTTTCTATAAACTCGATAGTATTAATTTAATTGAAAATACACGCATTCTCTAAAAACAATAAGCTTTAAAACTAGTGTAGGTATACTCGCAACATCAGTCATCGAAAAGCAAAAATTCGACATTCATTTTCAAAATTTTCCGCATCACAAAATATAAAAAAAACGTGAATTCGGCCTTTTAGACAACGAAAACAATTGTAAAAGAAACCATGTGACGACGTTTTGTAGATGACATATTGTGGATTAAACGCGTTGTCCAGGAGAATACGAAAGTTCTTTAGGAAATCGAACAATAAGATTAGCGACGCCGAGCTTGTACGTAAAAACGATTACAAAATCAACAAAAACATTGTACAAACAACATTATTTTTTTATTTTCTTGTTACTTTTATTACTATTCAATAAATGCATGTCCTGCATGCTTTTCTTTTTTTTCCTTTTTTTAAAAATATTATTAATTTAGTTTGTTCTTGTTGTTTTTTTTTATGTCTTGTTGCGCCTTAACCTACCACTGTGCATCACTTTGCAATTCACTACACACAGAAAGCTCTTACGGTAAGGGAAAAACAACAACGAATTAACGTAGTCATTTGTAAAGACACGATTAACAATGTTTTTTTTTTTTTTTTTTTTTTTTGAGGTTTTTTTCCCCAACCTCTCAATACTAATAATTGAAAAAAAAAAAATTTATAATTTGTTTGTTACACAAGTTATAAGTTTTATGGTAAAGTTACATTTTATAATTTTGATAAGTCAGAAACATAAAAATAAAAGCTCGTTGCCTTTACCTTCGAGCACAACTATTTATCTAGTACATTATTTTTTGAGCTTGCAAGTTTTAGAGGACAAACAATATCTAGTGCTCGCTGAAAGCTATTTTTTATTCTTCTTTTGCATTCAATTTTTTAAAGAACTTTTTTTTCCCTTCGTTAGACTAGTTGTAAATTGTCTTCACACTTTGTTTGTGAATGTTTACGAATTACAAAATTAATATTGTTATTGCGTTTTCTTTCATAGATGTTTGTTATGTAATCGAAGGTCAAGACTTAATAATACAATATAGCTTTGCACGTCGATATTGGCTATAGATTTTTTTTCATGGTGTATCAAGTAAAGAGTATTGATATTGATTCAATTCAATGAGACATTTTGATACCTGTAAGATTAAATATACATGTGATATTGTAATTGTATTTTTTTTTTCTAACATAACGTAGTAATGCTTGTAAATAGATGCGTGCTGTATTATTTTAAAATTTTTTAAATTGAGGTCTCAAATGTAATATATTTTTAAAATCATTAATCAACTCCTTAATGAACAATTTAAAAGACAAGCGATACAGCAAAGTTTTTCAAGGCACGAGAATATAATTATTTATCAAGAGCATTTTACAGCTTATCGCATAATAACATTGTAAATACTTTGAAATAGAAGAAGAAAAAAAATTGTCGAGTCTTGGCCATTCGTGAAGACAAGAGCTTCGTCTTCCGTAGAAAGAAAGGATATTAGTCGAAAGAATATGATGTAAATAATGCTTGTCGTTTTTCCCGTTTTCGTCCACGTAGGTGAAGAAATTGCAAGATAGGGTGCAAAAATCCAAGGAGGAAGTGCAAAAGGCCAAGGAAAAGTACGAGAGCGCATTACAGGAGATCAATCAGTACAACCCCAAATACATGGAGGACATGACTCAGGTGTACGAAAAGTGCCAAGAAATGGAAGCCCAGCGGCTTCAATTCTTTAAGGACGTGCTTTTCGGTATTCACAAATGCCTAAATATTTATCAAGATCCAGAGTGAGTACATTTATCGCTGTCAATCGTCACGTTGACTTTTAACCGAAATCGCCGAGATTGTCAATTTTTTTTTTTTTTTTTTTTTTTCAGGCTTCCGCAAATTTACGAAGAATTGTACCATACGATCAACAACGCAGACCACGAAAAGGATCTTAAATGGTGGTCGAACAATCATGGAGTTAACATGGCCATGGCCTGGCCTCAGTTCGAGGTAAGTCGAGGGGATCTGTACATACCCTGTGTAAGTCACTTTGCCGGATGGACCCGAAATTCAGAAATTCGCATGCTCCAATTGAACTCGAGTAATAGTTTTCTTTTTATTTGACTGTATTTTTTTCATTGCTATTGTTAATACTTGTTGATAGATCATAGACTCAACTTATGTTTTTTTACAATGTTTTTAGTGACATGATTGTTAGATGATCCCTTGTTTTGCGTCTTCTAGTTTTGAACTGTTGAGAAACAGATTCCGATTCGACACATTGTGCAAAGCCCTTGCGTTGAATCGAAACACGAAACCACAGTGTAATGTGCTCGGCTGTACAATACCGGCTAATTGCAGCCGGTACTTGTTTATATAATGTTTCTTGCATTTCAAAGCCATGTTAAGACGCCTTGGGGGAATGTAAAAGTCTCTTGTACGACTACCCCCCCCTCCCTTTTTCTTTTGCAAACCTGTGGATGTTTTCTCTCTCTCTCTCTCTCTCTCTCTCTGCAGTCGCTGACTTGTCTAATGATTCAAACTCGTTCGTTCATTCGCCTCGCGGAGAGAAAATACCATGTATACTTGTATACCGTACGAGTTGGCACGTACAACATTGCACGAGACGTGAGACGCGGAAGATCGTTTGTTTTGCACGGCCGTTCGGATTTGATAAATCGTTTGCCACTCGCTGTCCGCGAGTACAGTTCCTTCACGTAAAATATTTGATGGATCCCGAGCTGCGTCATAAAACTTTATTCGTTCGATAGTGGAAAAAAAAAAAAATAATGAAATTCCTCGTCCCAAGGCAAAACTAATCCTCTGGAATCTCCCAGCAACGCCAACACGAAAAAAAGGAGGAGAAACGGTTGCTAAACGATCGCTTTATCGGGCACATATAATATTTTATTGCCCTTCAATTACGTTCCATTGAAAAAGCGAATCTCGCGAGCAGATGCTACAAACACGAAGCTCATAAACGAGAGAGAGAGAGGGGGGGAGTACACGCCCTGGAATGCATGCATGTTGGAATTGTGTGTGCCCATTGCTTATTTACACGCAGGATTACACCGAGGAATTCCGCGACATCGCCAAGGGCTCCAAGTCAAAGGAGGCACTGCCCGCCGGACAAATCACCCTTATCAATCAACGCCCCGTCGGCGAGGACCTGCATGTAATGATTTTTTTTTTTTTTTCGTTCTGTTTTCTTTTCCCCCCTCTAAGCTTTTTCTTCGCGCTGTTGTGTTTTTTTTTTTTTTTTTGTCTCTTAAATATACTCTTATCGACTTGGTTTTTTGTCACCGATGGCTTTACCTACTGCCTCAAATGCTTAACAATGATTGGTTCGAAACGAAGATTTCGATCCGTGCTCGGGTCGATTTTAGAATATTTAAGAGCGAGTGTTTTGCAAAACGAGGCTTGAAAAAGTGCGTGCGATTAAAATAAAAAAATAAAAAATGTAAGAAACAAGAAGAATCCTTCCGCACTCCGTTTGGCGATTGTTTACAAGTCGCAATTCACTCTCCCAGCGAGGAGCTCGCGAATTTATACACGCGCGTGCTTTTTCCATCCTCGTAACCCAACGATCTTCTTCTGTTTTCTCACCTCACCCGTAAACATAAATATCCAATTCTTTTTTTTTTTTCTTCCGTTTTCTTCTCACACATGCGAGTGAACGCGTTTGTTCATTCTTTTGCGCTTACGCAATACAAAACACAAGATCAAAATCAGATGGTAACGTAGATCATATAATTATATAATATATTTGTGCACTACTTGTAACTTGAGGATCATAAAAGAGAGAGCACACAGATTGGGAGGTAAAATATTTATGTAATGTGTGTACATGTATGTGTCTGCATAATTGATACAACAAAGCACGACATTAGAGTTGGTATCTCTTAGTATTTGCTCTTAGAATCCATCGGATGGTTTAAACTGATGATCGGTAAGTGCGATTGTCGCCGAATCGAACGAACATAAAATACACATTGTTTTTTCTTCTTCTCTGTATGTATTTCAACGAGAGAAGCGCACTTTTTTTCATACCATTAGCACAACGCGTTTATAAATATACTTACATCCTCGCTTGCTATGATGATGTCATTATTATACCATCATCATTTATATCTCTGATATCGACGTTTTATCACTCTGACGCTAGAAAAAAAAGTTTCTCGATAATTGGCGTACAAAGTTGTTCGCATAACGAACAAATATATATCATCTGATTTAAATAAAAAAAATTCGCAACACTAATTAAGTACACGGTAAGAAAAAGAAAAAATCTTCCTTGCACCGAGCAAACTCTCATTTATAGCACCGATTTCATCTTAACCGTAAAATAATAAGTATTAAAAGTATTATTATTCATTTGTTCGTTTTTTTTTTTTTTTTTTTTTTTTTTTCGAAAATCAACTCATTTACAGGATTATCCGCCAACGAACAACAAATCCAAGGCAAAGCCCGCGAGCAGAGTCATATCGCAAGAGTCGAATCACAGCGACGGTAAAACCGACACGAACAGCTCGACGAAACCTCAGCCCGAGAAAAACAACCACGACGCTAACTCGGTCAACAGAAATTCCACGATTACGTAAGTGTCTTGAAAAAAAAAGTTTTTATTTTTGTTCGAAACGTCGCGAGAAATCACATGGTGTGATAATTATTTGATTTTATTTATTACAGAAACGGCAGTAATAACGGCAAGCAAGAGTCAAATCCTTTCGATGAAGAAGAATGGGACGAGGACGGGGCGGAACCATTGGTCGACAACGGCGAGCCCGGAGTGCCCGTCAAGGCGTTGTATAACTACGACGGCACAGAGGCCGACGAGCTCACTTTCAAAGAAGGTCCGTGCGATTGGTTTATTCCTCCAATTTTGCTGTCGATACCAATTGATAATGTATAACGTTGTGGGTAATTTTCAGGTGACATATTTGAAAAACTCGAGGACGAAGACGAGCAGGGCTGGTGTAAGGGCAGGAAAGACGGCAAGGTCGGCTTGTATCCGGCCAACTACGTGGATCCGGTTTCCCCGGCTTCTTAAGAGAAAGGAAGCCAAAGTTCACGTGACTCAGAGAGAATATTCAATAAAAGGAAATAATTAAAGTCTACATTAACAAGTGTATGTTGAAAGGAAGAGAACAAGAAAAAGGGAAATAATAATGGATAATAAAAGAAACCAAATCAGCCGATAAATGAAAGCGATCGCGTGCTTTAGAGCAAATCGTCAGTATCAGCGCCATTTGTTTAATCTTCGAGGTGGATCAGCGCAATTGCACATATTACATGCCCCAAGACGATACGGCGGAGATACATACACCGAGAAGACGGTTTTATTCCCCTCAGCATTAATCAACTCTTGCATAGCGTAAAAAAAAAAAAAAAAAACTATATTCACACCCGTATATACATCAAGACTCAAAGGACATACACTAAACAGTTAAATAACGAAAGAAATGAAAGGTTAAATTAAAGTGAACGGGCGATTTTTTTCCCTAACACATACGTAGGTAGACTATAGGGTATAGTGAGAAAAAAAAAAAATCCGTCGCTAGTGTATTTAACTTGCGAAAGAGAAAAAGAATGAGATAATAACTTTAAGGTGTACGTACAGAGACGGAAATTGTGGAAGAGGGATCGTTTTTACGTTTTTGTTGTTATGTTATCTTTTTTTTACCTCTCCTCTTTCGCGACGATGGTTACATAAACAATACTGCTCAACAAATAATTTGTTCAACGATGCAAGAGTGTGGAATAAATATACCTGACACTTGGAGAGCTTTCTTCCTCTTACAGCGAGTGCACGTGAGAAAGAGAGATATTTGTGAGTATCTATAGTATTCCTGTTTATTTTATTTTTTTTTTTTTTGAGAGAGAAAGAGAGAGAGCGAGATTTGTGTATTTAATTTATTGTTGTTGCGACATTTGCGAGTGCATCGCCGAGTAGGCGGTAACACGTTACGTCGAAATTCATGAATAAAAAAATAAGTGAAAAAAAAAACATTCTGAATGATGTCATTATTGTACATAATAGTATTAATTACATAGCTATATATATATATATATATATATATATATATGAATATTATATATGAAACATGAGTAATAACACATAAAAGGCTAAAAAAACTATTACTGTCGTTTAACGAGGTATATTGATAAAAGAAAGATTAATCTGAATTAATATAACGCAAGTTACATTAACAAAGGAAGTTTAGGGGCCGAGGAAGTAGGCATCAACATGTTTTACCCAAAACTCAATTCAATTCAAATAAGACTTGTTGCGTATTAACTGGGACCTAAGAATCAATAATAAAAAAGAAAAAAAAAATAAGGGGAAATAGAAAGGGAAACTATAAAATTTAAGTCATGTATTAATTATAAACAATGCCAGGGAGTACTTTTGAAAAATCTGTTGTCGATAGAAAAAATATCGCCATTATATTTTACTTTGATGTATTCCTCCAGATTTTATATGATAATGCAATCGACCCTTGACACTCGCACACACACACACACGAGCGCGCGCACTGATAAAAATATGCTTTTCCCGAAACCCCAATAGTTATGTTGAATAAAAAGTAGAACGAGCATGTCGTATCGATCTGTACAGTTGGCATTGTCATCCGTACACCAAAGCCTTCACAGAATAAACAGCATTTACGAAATAATTAGAAAAAAAATATTAAATTTCATTAATTAAAGCTACACAGAAACTTCAAGAGACAATATTTTTTCATCTAATTCATAGCACTTAATTATTTTATTCATAGAAAGTGTTTGATAAAAGTGTATAATTTTTGTCTCTTCCAAGCTTTTATAGCGTTAAAAAAGCGATGGTCTGCACTTATTTTTTTTCATGGCCTTCGTGATAATGCATTTAATTGATTATAGCCCTTATATTTTTGGCAAAGGTTGAAAATAATGGAAAAAGTACTCCCTCTTATAAATAAATAAAAAAAAAAAAAAAAAAAAAAAAATTCAAGCAGCCAACTGTTCGTGATTATTTAAATTTTTAATTCGGGTAAATCTCGATTTTGAGCAAAAATGTTCGATATAAAAAATATGTCAAATTTGATAAGTGATGAACGTTTTTGTTTCTCCTGTTTTTAACTCAATGAAGAAAAAAAAATCTACGTTCCACGGCAAAATGAATTACAAAGGTTTGTTAAAGGAGAAATACGAGAAAAATAATTGTTGCGCAACGTACATAACAATGTATGTAAAAAATAATGTAGAGCGAATAAGTGTAATGATAAAGAAAGACACTTGGATTCTTCGTATATGGGCGCTCGCCAGCTTTGGACTGATTTTTCCTAATTCTCGTTCTCCGCGAGCAAACCATTTTTCTTCAACGACTTTGTTGATACGAGATTTGGAAAATTGTTACGTAGTATGTGTAAATTTATTATTAGTTAATATTATGAATATATAATAAATTACCCTTAAAAAAAATTATTATTATTTATTTATATCCTTGGTTTATGATCTCTTAAAAGAGATGAAAAAAAAAAAAATGTAAAATCGAAATTAAAAAGAAAGGAATATTAAAACCAATACAATATATTTATAATAGTACTGGAAATACGTTAAGACTGTGCTCTTATGGCAAGATAAAAAATACAAGAAAAATGTGAATTAGTATCATTGTATTTCATGAAAATAATTCTACTGATTAATGTTATTTTATAATCTTGCCACAGTAGCCTGTCAGTTGTTTTAGTCAAGATGTTCTTTTATATCAAGTAGTGTAATTTTACGCATCTATACATCGTATTATAGCCAAAAAAGTCTTATGTCTTAAATAAGACATACTATTTACAAAATTTGTTTGAAAAAATATATTTCAATGATGATTTATTGTTAATTTTTAACTTCAAATTAAAAAGAACTTAAGTCTAATTAGTATATCATAAAGATTCCATGAAATCCATTGCTTATTCTACATAACAAAATTCAATATCATTTTGATGGAAAAAAAAACACAGAATATCAAATAGAGTTGTACTACTTATATAATATCCAAAATTATTAGAATATTCAACTGTTTAAGGGGCCACAAATGAATAAATAAATCATGTTTCTCACTTGAAAATGAATGAATTCACTCAGTAAGATTCATCACTAGAGAAATATACAAGTATTTACTCAGACGCTTATTATTGAGATTAAATTAATAAAATTTTAATGAGAATAGATAACTATTCTGTTTCTCAAGATATTTTTTTTTTTACATTATTACACAGGCTTCACATTCAACTTAACACTCATTTATATATTACATTTTCGTGAGTAACCGAATTGAAAAATTTTATATAACGCTTATTTATTTATCATTTAGCGGCCTAGATATCAATGTACAACTTTTTATGATACGTGTTGCAGCGTAATATGTAATCAAATATATCTGCTCTTGTGGCCCCCCAGAATAAAGAATGTTCTCAACAATCTTATTTTCTTTCACATTGTTTGAATTGTTGATGTTTGTTAAATATTTTCATAGGCAAGCGATCTAAATATACGAGTTTCAACTAAACATATCTGTAATAAGTTTTCAATTTTTTAATTACAAAATTTTTCAAGTCATATGTAAAAAATCAATTTAAGAGCGTATTTCTTTGAAACACTCGATAAAAACTTACGAGAAAAAAAAACATTTATGCTGGATTTAAAGACAAGCCTATCATGAATAAAAAAAATAAAACTTCTCAATTCGAGTTGCATCGAATAAAAACCACAGTTTTGCAGACGTCATCAAAAACTCTTCTTCCTTTCGAATTAAATTACAACTAATAGACAAAATGGGGGATTACATTAACAAATTCGTAGCGTTCTGAAGATTGCTTTTTACAAGTGCGTGGATACGTGCTCTTGAAGCTCCTCGATACTAACAAATGGCATCTCACACAGTATGCAAATATGAGTGTTGCCATTGTGGGTGTCACGGTGAGTTCTTAACTCAGCTTGTGTATCAAAGATCTCATCGCAAACGTCACAGACGTGGTCACCTTCAAGTTCTTCCGGATTTTCCAGATTATCAAGCTCATCGTCTGCTTGAGTTTCTTCTTCTGCCGCAGCTTCTTCTTCCTCTTCCTCCTCGTGTACAGCTGCGTGCATTTCTAATAATGATTTTGACAAGAACTCTTCGCCACACTGATCGCATTCAAAGGGTTTTCTCTGGCGATCGCGCCGTGCCTCCAGTTGGGCATCGATCATCATGCTGATTTTTTCGTCACCATCCTCGTTCAAATGAACATTCACGTGCTCCTCGAGCTGTTCCTCATTAGGAAATTTATCAGCGCAAAAGGCACACGTGAAGCTGTCCTTTTCGATACTTTCACTCACCTCCTCGCAGTGCATCTGTAAGTGGTCCTTCATTTGCTGTTCATTTGAGAAGACTCTGTCACAGACGAAGCACGCCACTCCATGCGTTTCACCGTCCTCCATGTCGTCCTCACCCTGTATTTCCGAATCTAGGACAGTCTGTTCCAGCTTATCCACTTTTGGATCAGATTTTTTTTCTTCTTCCCTTTCGGACTTCTAAAACATAAATGATTAGAATTAATTTATTTTGAATGATACACAGTTTGAATCAAGTAAACAATTTTACATCAGACACTACCTTTTGCTCATAATTTCCAGCAACACTACCACTCTGAGTACGAGTTTTGTCCTTTACAAGGTTGGACTTCACTTGATTAGGCTTATTAATCGTCTTTATTGATGTTATCGAAGTCGATAATGTCGTATTGGTAGGGGTAGTCGGAACAATCACCATAGCTTTGGGCTTGTTTTTAGACTGTATATGGGTCTGTTTATGTTCAATCAGTAAATGTTGCGCGCCAAAAGTGCACTCACACATGTCGCAATTATACTTGACAGAATTGCATACGTGAGTCTTGACATGTTTAGCCTCAACGATAGCTTGGCATCGCTTACAACGCATCAGCTTTGGCTTTGGTTTTTGCACGCTATTGATGCTGGTGTTATTACTACCTGTCGAGACATTACTCGTAGGTGTAGAAATAGACGCGTTACCGTTATTTGTGCTAACCGATAGTGTAGGTCTTGACGGTTTGTCTTTACTATTTATTTCTGCTCTATGTTGCTCCATATGAATATTAGCCTCTTGCATCGAGAACAACTCTTTGCCACACATGCCACATAAATGGCGTTCGCGTTTTGGAGTTGGCAACATTTTGGCATCATCGCTAGGTTTTTTGACCTGTAGAAAAAACGAAAAAAGTTGAAACATACAAACATTGAAAAGCATTAAGTAAAGTAACAGATGATAATGAATACGTACGGGAATATTTGCAGTGATGGATTTTGTGACAGAAATCGCCATCGCGGGCTTTTCTGGTGCAACTATGCTAGTCTTTGGGACGCTCAACTTGCCCACTTGATTCACCGGAGTTGTTGGCACAGACAGCGCAGGTGTTACAGGCTTCGCCGGTACATTTGACACAGTTTTTTCGAGGGTAGTCAAAAGCGCTGGCGTTGACGTTGCGATGGGTGTCAGTTTATTCACTGCTGGGGTAGACACTGCCTTTCCATTTAATGACCACTCGGCCAGGTTCTTTTTAGCAGGGGTCTCAATAAACCTTAAATCTTCATTTAAGTCTTCGCAAATAGCCGGATCCTTTGGCTTGAATGGGTAGTTTACTTGCGTCGGGCGAGTAGAACTCTTTTCGGCATTGACCAGCTCAAGCGAACCAGTGTGGTTTATTTTTACAGGCGCTACGGCTAAGGGTTTATTAGGGGTCAATCTGCCTGCCGGTTTCTTTTCTGCACCCTCATCATCCAAAGGCCGTAAGTTGATGGAGAAGTCTTCATATCTCTTAGGCAAGATAGGCTGTCGTTTACCTATGGTGCGACTTAAGGGACCAACTAGGCGACGTGCATCTTTAGTCTTTTCATACTCATTAAGTTTACCAGTATCCAAGTTTTTGCGAGCTTTATCAAAATCCAACTGAGTAACTTTAACTTTAGGTTGAAACATAGGCGAAGCCTCAGCTGCTTGGATAAGCAAAGTCGGGACCTTTCTGTTCGCAGCATTGAGCTTATCTGCCGTGTAAGTATTTCGCAACACATTTTCAATGATGTCTCGTAACTGGAAGTTGAGATTTTCGTAGGAATCCTTAAATTTGGTTGGTTTAGGTGCAGTCTTACGTTGCCCTTCAGCTTCTTCGATCAAACGTTTACGAATATCGTCATTAATGAAGTGTGCGAGATCAAGCTGGACTCGTTGTAATGCTTCAACTTCCATCCCTTCAATCTCAATTTTAAGACATTTTTGAACATCCCTGTAAGGAACTTTCATTAATATACAGATAATTTTATAATCAAAATCAAACGTATCATGACTTACACTCCATTGTGTTTAACACGTGATCGATCACTTTCCTTTTCTCCATCAACTTTTTGTAATTGTACTGCATTCATTATATCAATTTTTTGTCCATCTTGACTAGTTGAATCCATACTAATGCCGTTTGTTGTTTGTGAAATATCATTGTTTAAAGATGTAGGATTCGGCATATCTAGCGTTGTTGTTACGAGATAAGTCGCGTTTCCGATTGTTATTTCAGATGTTATTAGTTGAGGAGAGAAAGAATTGTTTTTCTTATCTAAAATATTAACATTATCATTCAATAGTTTCAACATTTCTTGATCTGCTTCACGATTAAGCTTAGACTCCCCATCTGATTCAGGCACGTTTGCTTTGGAAGCTTCTTCATTCTCTATATTTTCTTTGAGCCTATAGTCTTCGTCGTCCTCCTAAAATTTTCACCAAATTATCTCTTATCTTAACGCAAGTATAATTAACATTTGATAAATAAAGGATGAAATTTTACCATTTCAATGGCATCAATGTCTTCAATCATTGAGACTCCCATTTCTCTATCATTATCATTCACCCTTTGATTTTCTACGATTCCAATGTTTTCTTTTTCCACTGTACTTTTTGTCATTGTTTGTTTTACCTCTGTTTTTGGTTCATCAGTTTCCATTTCTTGTTGTATTGATATTACATGTTTTGTTGGCTGTTCCTTTTTCATAGAACTATCCTTTGTTTCAACTTTTACTACTTGCTCACTTTTTTCTTTTACGTCTAGCTTTGGTTTCTCCTGTAATAAGTTTTAAAAGACAATGTATACTGTTAGATGAAATTTTAAATCATACACTTTCTTACCTTCGTCGTATTTGATTTCTTTGTCTTTGGAGGGCTTGTATTGTTAGTGCTTGCGTTGTTAGTACTCGTATTGAGAGTAATCGTGCTTGACTCCTCAACATTTGCTTTAGCTCTGCGTGGTCTCATCTTCCTTTCTCCACCAGCTACATCTTCTTGCTTCACGCAATACTTCTCTGACAAGTTTGTCTCCAAACACTTCAATTCTCTTTCCATTCTTTTCTTCAGATTTTTATCAATACGAGCTTTCTGCACCGGCGACATTTGCGAATCGCTGTCCGATTCACTTTCATAGAGTTGTTTTCCTGTTGCCACAATAAGCGCATTCTTACGCTCAACCCATCGCTTAGTCGACGCTTCGCGTTCCAATTTTCGGGTACGACCGAGCCGTCGGCTACCACGACTGAGACTATCAGATAAACTACATTGGCTGGGAGAAGCATTGTTGATATCTTCATGATGCGCTTGATCATCTTTCTCGACAAGCGATACTTGTTCAACAGTTTTTCTTGAAGATCTACGAATGATTTTTTCTTCACTAGTTTTGTCAATAATTGGTTTGATGTCCGTTAAAGGTACAATAGGCGTTTTTTGCAACTTTTCAGATAATTTATTCAATGGTTGTTCACAGGTTTTCACACGTTTCTGAAACTGAGAAAAACATGATTCTTCTGCTTGTGAACTAACATTTTTTGCGTTACAACTATCAAAGCTAACCCAGTTATTATCATCCGAAAGTAATAAACAATCTTCATCATTTACATCGTCCTGTTAATGAAAACATGATTTTATTATAGTTATTAAAATATAAAAATTCATTGTTATTAGTAACTTTGGCACACTTACATTCTGTTCGAAAAGCTTGAAATAATTCGTCAGCGTTTTGTTGATTTTCAGGAATTGAAACTTGAAGTCACTCCACATTTCCAACTTGTAAAGACATACATGGCAAACATTCTTTGGGTAGTTGGCTTTACTTGATATCTATCAAAAGTAAGTAAATATCAGTAAAATGCACTATTTGTAAACAAGGTGTCCATCACATGGGAAAACAAAAACTTGTAGGATTTAGGTTCAAATTTTTATCAATATTTTTTTACAAGTGACTTTTTTTTAAAAGTTGAAAAAAAGAACGATGTTCACGGATCGATTGAAGTTTAATGTTATCAAATAAGTCGAAATTAGTGTAAATCTTACTAAAGTTGAACCATTACTGTACTGAAAACCGTATGAACAACAAATTATTATCAAAACAGACGATCAACAAAATTATTTTCTAGTAAACCATTCAAACAGGGAACTTTGTAAAAACTCCAGAACCAAACTTGGATTGTTGTAGGTACAAAAAAAAAAAAAAAAAAAAAAAATCAACACCACCAGTAAACACACCGCCCCCGCCACTTTTTCTCTACAAACATAACCTTGAAAAGTGCTAGCAGAGAGCTTATTTGAAGAACTTGAATGGCAATTAAAACCAATGGATGACTCAAAAAAGGTATCAACGGAATCTAATCAAAGAAAGAACACAAGATTCCTACCTGGATACCGGTGCACTTTTGCAGATCAGTTAGCAGTTCGCCGATCTGTTGCTTGGAGTCATAGAGCGCGATCATGCTGGCGT
The DNA here is from genome assembly GCF_000648655.2 of Copidosoma floridanum. The sequence continues at coordinate 654,456 of NW_019379561.1, forward strand.
CGGGCGCCAAGCAAAAGCGGCAGCGCTTGCCGAGATCGGCCAGCTTGCGCTTTCTCGTCATCGTCTTCTCCGATGATTGCTGTTATCCTGGAGGAGACAAATCTACACGTAAATTGCGCGCACGCTACACGTATTTGGGTATCTGCCGCACTAAGTCAACATACGCTTGCCTGCCTTCCACTACACCACGGCCTACGGACCTCAAAACGTGTATGTGCGTGTGTGAGGATGATGTACCTGCTGTTGAAATGATGCCATTCAAGAGAGAATTGGAGGATGTAGGCACGCGCGTTAAGATGCAACAAATTATTTTATGAACTATGTGTATGGCGTATGGCTTTTATTATAAGTAGGTACGTACAATAACCTACTCCGGTATTCTCCTCCGATCACTTCTATGTGATGCGGGACGACACACACACACACTGTGCGCCGTGGGTGTTAAGACGACATGTTACTTTTTTTCACCCTTTGGCACTTTTTTTACACTTGGGGATAATACTTATGTATACCTACTATGGATAATCGAAGAAACAAGTTAGGCTTCAATTGGGAAAACTTTAACTAAGGTTATTATCGCAGCTAGAATTCGAGGACAGACTTGGCATTTTGATATAGGAAAACTGTAGGTTTAGGTATACGTATGCTCAACATTGCCAAGAACCAACTAACCAAGAACGGAGAAGCCGAAAAGTTTTACCTTAGCTACACTAGCGCCACTGTTTGCTCTCTCACTCTCTCGGCCCTGGGCGGCTTTTTTTTTGTCTCGTCACTTTTGTAATTTGTAGGCGCATATACATGTATTAAATAAAAGCTAGAGAAAAATATGCTTCAGGACGGTGTGTGTGCGTGCACACTTTCTGCGCTCTCTCTTTCTCAATCTATTAACTAAAAAACAAAATAAAAAAAAGCGCGCCATAACTTTGCGGATTCGCTGTTTGCTTCTGAAGCTCTGAACACTCTCGCTAGTCGCCAGAGGGCAGAGTCGCGCCACACGCAGCAGCAGTTAAATATGCATATGCAGTTGTTTGCCGTTGACCTGAGTATTTGAAAGTTTACAATTTATGTGTACACAAACAGGCACTATTATACTTACTCAAAGGTCCTCCTTCGAGTACGTTCGAGCTAAAGCTTTGAACAAATATGATTTGCATAAAGTTAAATCAACCTCCTGGCCAAAATTATTGGTATCCTAAAAATGCTTGTGTTGAAAATTTGATTAATTGGTAAAACAGGCATTTGTTTTACAAAAATCATGGGAGGATGTGTACTTTTTTAATACTTTATTGTTTTGGTTAATTTTTTTTGGCGCGTATAAAATTTAATATATACAAGTTTTTTATTTTTACAATTTGCATAACTTATCTTAAAATAAGATTTCAACATTTTGCAATAAAGGCATTTTTTGCCGGTTCTAAGATTTTTAATTACTAGTTTATCTTTAACATTCATTTTTCAATATAATAATTAATTAACTTTAATTAAGGCCTATGAAACAGCATAGCAATTCTTATGAACACTACACTAAATTTTTAAATGTCTCACGACACTATTAACAATTATCAACATTGCTCTGGTAAAAAAAAAAAAAAAAAAAAATTAACAGTTTTGCACAGTTGATCACAGTCTTTTGCATAATAATTTACAGACTATAGAGCTATCTTTGTAACCCATGTACTTAAAACACAGGTATAAGGCTACGATGCGCATCAGAGAGATCGTCATCAAGGGTGAGCAGTACCATAAATGAGAAAAACATGGCCAGGGCTGAGAGGAGATGCCAAATGTCATGGTAATCAAAAAAGTTGAGGAGTACACAAGGCCGATTGTGAGTGCGTGACTGAGCGGGTGTTAACGCCCAAGATATGGTTTTGCTGTGAAAGAAGTAAAGTGCACCTCCCCATGTTACAAATGACATCAGAAGATAGATAAATGAATGCAGCATCAATTTCTCTCGACTGAATAACTGTAAATAGTTCGAAATAAAAAAATTTAATTTTACGCTACAAATTTAATGAATCGAGTATAATTTTTCAATGAGATTTATGGCTCACCTTCATGAGAATGTAGAAAAACGTGTACAATAGAAGGTTCATCATGAGAACCTTCAGCAAATATGTGGCGAAATCTTGATCATGATTCTTGATACCATACACAGAGAGTCCAATGTTGCAAAGATTACCAATTAATAGCAATAAAAGGCGCCTCCAGTAAAGTGGACGAAATAGATACCTGATGCCGGCACGGGAATCGTGCTTCATTGTCTAAAACCAAAATGAAATTTTGAAAGTAGTGTTTTTGACCGATTATTCAAAAATCGAGTTACCATCAACATTCTCCTGAAAACACCTCCATTAAATTTCCACCTTCCCATGTAGTAAATTTGTGCACTTAAGGATAAACAGGTCATCAGGTGAACCACAGTGAAGAATATCCAAAAGTATAATTCGCCATCGAGTACACCCACTAGGCCTAATAGTATAGTAATTGCTAAAACTCCAAAAGTAACTGGAGCTTGAGCATTTATATCTGGATGTCTATTTTGGTATATTTTAACCATACAAAGAACTGCAATAATGTACATGAAACTTGTATCTGAAAATGGAAACATCGTTTTTATGTTTAGTTTATAAGTTGACAAAAAAAAATTAGTAAAAAAAGCCTAGTAAATACCAACCAAACTGAAAGTTACTGTGATTAGGACATAAATGGTAACTTCCTGAAAGCACTCCTTCCATCATTAGAGCAAAGCCCATTGCATAGAACAATCCATAATGTTGTGGTATTCCGTATCCTCTGTCATTGTGGAGTAAAAAGTCATCATTTTTTTCCCGCATGTGGACCAAAAAGAGGAAAAGTAAGCCAAGCATTATGTAGCCCAGGTTTGTGAACACATGATTAAAGTCTGATAAAAAAAATAGCGGATGGGAACAGAGAAAATTATAGTAACAAAGATCTTGATTTCCTGTGGTATGAAGCACCTTCTGGTACGTCACAACTAATTGTACAACAGGTGCAGTGTAGAAAATGGCAACAGTAATGAGATAGTATACATAGAGGCGAGACTTTTTTCGGAGTATTTTAGGTTCCTTTCTAGCCAGGTCACAAACTGAAAGAATTAACTTTGTACGTACAACTTCTTTATCGCACATTGCATCTTCCATAAGATCAATGTCGTCTTCATCCAATGACGAGTCATCATCAAGGGCAATGTTTGCGCTATCTCCAATCTAAATGCATGAAAATTAATACATTACACATTAAAAAGGTTATTTTGTTGAGGTCCACAAATTTTTACTTCTTGAAATCCTGAAGCTGGACCACTAGGCGAGCTAGCACTCTGTTGAGCATGTTCAAACTCGTCTTGAACTGATTGTTCTCTTGCAATCCGTGATCTGCGGAACTTGCAGAAAACAGCACCAGTTATGTATATAACGCAAAAGGCTATCAAAATTGACATAACGGATGTACATGCTATTACATAATCGTGCCTTGTTACACTATTTACAACTGTCAATTTTACTAATTTCACTCGATCCTTAATGGTACTAGATGTTCCTGTACAATCCATGTCATCGGCATTCACAACCAAGACTATAAAAAAGCCTTTTGGATAAACATCTTTCTGTGATCAAAATTTTTATGAATTGGTGTTAATATTTATAACTAAATTAAATGTATGAAAAATATTTACTGGCACAGTGATGCCCCCTTGTAAGCTAACAGTTTGCCAATATCCCGCATATTGGATATTTCTTTCCAAATCAAAGACAGGACACTGTAAAGAGAAAAATGTTTTGATTAAATCGGTTCAATTGTGAAAAAAAAATTTGAGAAATTTGGTTACTTACAGTTGTATTTTGAATAGAAAATGTCATACAAACTTCAGAATCAGATTTAACACTAATTAAAACAGAAGAAGAGCTGTCAGTTAAGCCATCAAACTTGTAACCATAATAAACTGGCTCTGATGGAGTGATATTGAATTTTCTAGATTCTCCAGATCTGTTGGAAAACAAAAATATTTTCTTATTTACAATTTTATTTTCTGGTACAACAAAGAATGCATTGTCGCAACTAGTTTACTCCATGTAAAAATTCTGGATAGGCTTCAATCCCAAATTGAAAGTAATATTATTGATATTGGCTGTTGATATGCTAATTGTAACATACTGATCATTATCTGTAAATCTAAGTTCCTTGTAGTATTTTGAGGGACATAGAGTTCTGCTGGTTACGTGATACGGTATAGGATCAATCAAGTGTTTATTTTCTACTTGCAAAGGTATTTGCCAGGAAAGAATACCCTTTTTCTGTCTAACTACTACAATTAGTGGAAAATTTGTTGGTGCATCTTGGCTTTCAACTATGATCCTTGCACCTTCGAGAGAGCTAACCTGAACCAATGAAAATCATTAGATAAGTATTTGTACAAACTTTGTGTAATTAACAAAATATCAGCAAAAACAATATAAATATACTTACACCACTTTCACTGTACAAAAAAACATACTCTATGGTCGAATTCATAGAGAAAGTGTAATTTGTACTGTAATTTGCTGTGACAATAATTGGAGTCAAAGGTAAATGATCAGCACTGGAGTATTCAAATAAACTTGAAAATATTGTAACAATCAGAAAAGCAGCAGCAGCCAAGTTAGACTGTAGGTGTCCTGAGCCCAGCATGGTTAATAACTATCTTTCCTCAGACCCTCAGTGTAGAAAGAGTAAATAAGGATACAGTAGCCCAGAGACAAGACCACTTTTAGTTGAGGATACCTCTTTTCCAGAGAAATTTAGCTATCACTCGAAAATATTTTCCATGATTGATACTCAACTTGCAAGTGACATTAGTGACAATGAGCATGATGATTCATCCAACAACAAAAAGCAAATTGCTTAGGCTGCATTTACATGGAGCATCACAACTACTTATCACAAGTACTATCACAACTCAAAATAAAAAAAGCGAAACGGCGAAACGAAACCTTTGGGCTATGAGCTCGCGACCGCATAAGAGAAAAAAGAGAGGAGGTATGCATGCGTGCACTCTGATGGCTCTTTCTTCCTCAAATCCTCACTCTTATGTGAATCTCTGGTCGCAGTAAGCTCAAGTAATAAGTATATGTACGAGCTGTTCCTATTTTCAAGTATTGAGGGATTTAGTTATCATATTTTCAATACTATATGCACACTTAGCTGTATTGATTCCACAGGTAAATCAGAAAAAGCTAATAAAATATCATACAAAAACTATATGCACATGCTATCAATTTTCATCGATATTTCGGATATTGTTTACAAATGAAAAAATCAAGACGCTCTGTGCTCTAAGCTGCTCTCTTGTACACTCAGTGGAACTCTGATCTGTTCCGGACCCTACTATCGAACAGTACTTCGCGCCATAGTTCCGAAATAGGGTCCGGGACGAGACAGATCAGAGTTTCACTGACTGAGACTCACTGATGAGTGTACGTATTTTAATTAAAGTCATCTAGCGGGTGATTAATCTCGAGAATATCGAGAAATCTCGTGGCTCGTGACTCCGTGACCTCCGTCACCTCGTGTCTGTGTGAAATGAAAATGAAAGTGTGATGTGTGAAATGTGTGTGAATACTGTGAATCAGTTCGTTCAAAGTTTTAGCCTCACTTTTTAGTTTTTAGTTCAAAGTTAAAAATCAACCACGCGAGATGGCGCTGAATGTAAATGCTGAGGCCCGAGAGGATGGTGTCGAAAATGTAAACCAGCCGCCACTTTCACCAAAGTTGAAAAATCTCACAATATTCGTGATGGAGACCTAAAATGTTTTAGTCATATTTCATCTTGGTGAAGAGTTATGTGGTAATTGACGTAATGACACGTCGTGCTACTTTTATTTCACACACGCGTTTCCGAATCTAATGTCAACAAAAACGTGTTAAGTATTGGGTGTAACAGTTATCTCTTAGCTATGTATGATTGATAACATTGTCAATCAATGTTGTTCACACAAGCCCACAGTAATAATAAGACTCAATGATACCAGCTCGTGAGTATTAATGATAAAATGTCCATCCTATAGCCACTCCTATTTGTAACCATCATCATTTGAGCTTCCACTTTCAAGCATTAAATAAAAGTAATTCAGAACTCAGTCGTTGATATCATTTCATTGCTGTATTTGTTTGCAGAGCAGCAACGCAAGATCCTCCATCTACGCGACGTCGTCTTCAAGGCATTCGGTGCTATAAATCGCCAAAGGATGGCGACTAGCAGTACCATTGATATTTACAAGAAGATCGAGACTTTTGTTTTCTTTGATTTGGAAACAACAGGATTAATACGTGGAAATCGAATGCCCAGAATTATTGAACTAGCTATGGTAGCTGCAGCCAGAAATTCCATCAGGGCGGATCAAAGGAACAAGCGAGCTTTACCCAGGATTTTACATAAATTATCCATACCAATATGTCCAGAACAACCCATCACTTCTTCAGCTTCCTACACCACAGGTGTGTTATTGCTCTTTCTTTTAATTTCGTTGCTTTACGAGTGCCGTGTGAAATCTTTGATTTTTTATAGACATATGGAATGATGCTCTTGAAAATTTCAAGCCATTTGATGAAAGTACTTATAACATGGTGATGCAGTTCATCCAAAGATTACCTGCTCCCGTTTGTTTTGTGGCCCACAACGGCAAACGATTCGACTATCCAGTATTTTTGGCGGAACTAGAGAGGATTAACAAGGTTGCTGTCAAATTTAGTTTTGTTTATCTTCATAAATTTTTCATAATTTTTATTTTTCAAATTAATTTTCTTACACATTTTTGACAGTCGATCCCAGATGAAATACTGTGTGTGGATTCACTAACTGCATTTAAAGAATTCTACAGCGAATTACAGTCAGATACTCCACAACCAACATTAGAAAACATCCCAATGGGTCGTGACGAGGTTGACGAAGAGCTAGCCGCACTTGAAATCAAAAAGTCTAGAATGTTGATTAGCGATGACAATTGGAACGACGCTCTGTATTCTGTCCTTGATGGATTTGAAAAAGAAACATCAAGTAACAGGAAAATGACATCGGTTTCTGAATTTGGTAAAGATGTATTGGATTCAATATCCTATAAACCCAAAGACACTGTCCGTGACTATGTTGCACCAAAAGTACAATTGAGCCCAAAGTCTATGCAGGTTGTTAACGAGACAACGCCAGTGAACCAAATCATTAAAGATTCTGCAGTAAAAGCCACCATTAATCCTCGAAACATTTTAAATAGTGTAAGAAAGCAGCTAAATTTTGGTGAAAGCAAACCAATTAATTACAAACTATGCACAATTTATGAGCATATTATTGGTTGTGAACCCCAAAATCAACACTGTGCAGAGGCAGACTGCATTAGCGTTTTGTCATGCGTTTGTCAGATCGGTCATCACTTTGCTGAGTGGGCAGATTGCAATGCGGTATCGCTTAATTTGTTTAAACGAAAAGCGGTTCCGTGTACTAATTGATTTTTTATATGAAAAATGCACTAGGTAGCTACAAACATAAACATAAGTACTACACGGAGAAACATATTAGTCGCGATTCCTATTTTTATTAGTCTACTCTTGTCACTGTGATCATTTAGTGAAAAATTGTGGTTTTATAAATATTTCTTTACTAATCGTGTGAATGTCATGTCTTTAACGGAATGATGAAAAAATTGTTGTGCAATTATAAAAACATTGAGATCTGAGCTAAAAACTTGTAATCCAATATTTGTTATAAATTATCTTCACACACTACTGTTTTTTTTTAAATTGACTAGTTTACAAAGCCTATTCATAAAAGTTGAAAATATTTTATCTAACATGAATTTATACAAAAACATTGTTTTGAGAAATTTTGCTGCATGTGTATTTGTCATTTTAAATAATAGCTAAGATAGTGTGCTTCAATTTACTTAATAAACATAATATGTCTTTGTTGAGCCATTTGATCCGAAATCGTCGTCAAACTTTGACGTTTCACAATAAAAGTATTTTGACTAAAACTCGATAGTTTTGTTTACATATGTGCACACTTCTACGTGTATACTTGTAATTGTGTATTACGTTGTGAATGTATGGTTTTTTAAATTAAACAGTATTTTTTTAATTGACTGTGTTATTTTCTTTTTATAACACTAATATGTATTATTATTGTTATTCTTGTATTTTTATAACTATACTAATTAAAAAAATATGGACAATACTTCTTGGTCTGGTAAAATTAATTACTTTATTATCTTAAACAATGGAAGTGAAAATTATTAAACACAGTCAAAACTGACTCGATACATGGTACAATACACGTTACACTCACAATGCAGTATAAAAATATATCAGAATAACTTGAATAAAATACGACTTTAATTACTTACAACTTAATACGTCTCATTCTCATCCAGCTAATCTAGTGCATAATCTATTGCCCCCTGGAGCCTCCGGTTTTTGCGAATCTTCTGGTTCAACTGAAGATTCATCAGCTTTAAAGTTGGGTTATGCTCCAGTTTCTTAAAAATTACAAATACAATTTTTATTACATGTGCATTGAAACAAATTTTTACATGTGCAACAATTTTAACCAGTTAGATCAAGTCAACGATAATTTACAGTAATAACTTAATCTATGATATTAATTTTAAAATTTCATATTTATATTTTACCCATTCGAATTGTTTTGACCTCCGAACTTGTCACTGGAATTGAAGAAACGATGAAATCATTAGCAAAATCCTAATATTTAATTATTTTAATGTATTAGGATAAATGAAATATATACGCACACACTAGGTCAGCTAGAACATATCGATCCATTAAAATATTCTCATCAAATTTGACAATAAGTTTTTTCAGATGGTTTGCATAGCTCTCCAGTTGAGAGGAGTTCATTTTACTGAATAAGTTGTGTTTACCGTGCCAAAAGTAAGGAAGTTCCTTTTTCTCGAGATGGTATTGCAGCTTTTTTAATCCCTTTTAAATTGAATGGCCCATTAAATTAAATAAGTAAGTATGTATTTACTAAATGAGAGGCAAAATGTCTACGTGTGTTTGTATTGAAACTAACCAGCATAAACAAATACGTCTTGGGCGCTCTCAAAAAATCAAATAAATCGGGCTTGTGCTTCTCCAGCTCGTGGTAAAATACTGTCTCGATGTAATAGCTGGCTACACTTTTCCACTTCATAGTGTCGCGAAATTTCTGTAATACAAAAAAAATCAAATTCACTTGATAAATATTTTTGTTTCTATGATTACCTTGACCATTCTGATGACGGGTTTTATATCTCCCTGCAAAAATTCTTTTTCCTGTTCATAAAAACACAGTCTCCACAATAAATTACTGTTAGTCACCAAAGACAATGGTTTGGCTACGGCCATCCAAGTTTTTTTCTAAAAATAATATTAAACGCTCGTATCGTTTCATGGGATATCGTTGAAAATCAAATACATCGCGTACACATACATTGCCAATAAAATTTTTGTATCCATTGCCAAGCGGTAGGTTATCGAATTCCAAACATGGCACGAGATCAACATCGATTCTGGCACCATCCGGGGTTTGGAGAATTATTGTGAAAGCCGGCCCAGTTTTTTTATGCATTATCTGAGTGTTTTGAAACGGGATTAAGTATTTAATAATTTTTCAACTGAGTTGAATTGTAAAAATTAAAATTTTGCGTACCATGTACTTTCGATCGCAATATAAAATCTCGTATGAACCATTGGTCGTTTTGGAATGCATCGAAAATGCCGAAGTAACGATTCTCTCCATCCAACTGTGAAACTTATTTTGATCGAGAAAACCGTCCGCAGTTAACCATTTGGATAGTAATTTACTAAAAATATTTAAATAAAAAAACATCCAGTTCTTTGATGTTGTAATAATAATACATAAAAAAAAAAATCTTACGCATGTTTCATCCACGAGGGGTGGAACGGTCCGTCTGTATTTATTTTTATTCTTACGAAACCGTAATTTTTATGGTTGGTGTCGATCTGTGACAAATTTGTGTTTAATTAAACAGGAAATATTTTTCCAAAAGTTAAAAAAATAATCGCAAACATGTACTTTAATATTGTTCATGTAGTTGATCGGTAACTTTATTACACAGTCCAAATCGAACTCTACCGGCTTGCCGAATCGAGTTCCTTTGTAAAAACTTCCACCGTACATGATTCTTTTGAACAACAAGTTAAACAATTCATCCTTTTTCAGAAGTGGAATGAACACCTTTTCGACCATCTACAAGTATTGTTACATGGTTTTTTAATCATTTTATGTGAATAACGATTGACTGTGTAAAAAAAAAAAAAATGTTTTTTGCTTGTAATTAAGAAAAAAAAGAAGCGTTATAACCTTAGTTTATAAAAACATCACTTACTTTCAAATGTTCATTGTTGTTTCTGATTTCCTCATCGGATAGCGTTAAAAACTTTTTATTTATTTTTTGGAACACAGTGTCGTCCCGATACTTTTTATCCCTATAATTTTCTTTATCCATATTTTTCACTTGATAGTACGAACTGTCACTCTTGAGTATCTCTGATTCAAACATAAAAATAACTTCAATCCAGAAAAATAGGGAATACACTGGAAAAAAGTTGGGTGCTGGAATGTCTGCTCAACTTTACTGTGTACAGCGCCCCCAGTGGTTGGTGTTTCTGCTCACCCAACTTGGATGAGTATTCGCTCCGAGCCGATACAGAGGTTGCGCCCCCTCTAGCCAAAATCAGGCAACATTTCTTGCATGTAAACAAACGGTTTAGAACATATATACATGCGTACAGCTGCTTGTGATTGGCTCTTGGCAAGCTAGAGAGAGAACGACGATCCTCTCATGCTGTCTTATTCAGCCAATCACAAGCAGCTGTACGTATGTATATATGTTCTAAACCGTTTGTTTACATGCAAGAAATGTTGCCTGATTTTGGCTAGAGGGGGCGCAACCTCTGNGCTCTTGGCAAGCTAGAGAGAGAACGACGATCCTCTCATGCTGTCTTATTCAGCCAATCACAAGCAGCTGTACGTATGTATATATGTTCTAAACCGTTTGTTTACATGCAAGAAATGTTGCCTGATTTTGGCTAGAGGGAGCGCAACCTCTGCATCGGCTCGGAGCGAATAGCAGTTCACACTGTTCACTTAACACTTAACTTTATGGGTGAGCAAGAGCATCAGCCCCATGGGGGCGCTGTACACAGTAAAGTTGAGCAGACAGTCCAACCAACTTTTTTCCAGTGTATATACCAACGGTCCAACGCTCGTTTGTACTCTATTTATAGGTACTTACGGCTGAAAGTGGTCAACTGATCTCCGAGTTTATGAAGCTGATCATTCACAAGAGTTGCAACCGTATACTTACGAACGAAAAAAGGTGATAATGTATTATATACTTCCGACTAACACACGTACTGTACACGTGAGTGAGTACAGTATATGTACATGAATTTACACTTAAAAATTCTTCGAAGTTGTCGTTGTGTTCATAAAAGAGCAAAAATAACTCTTGTCAGCATTTGAAGTGGAAGCGGAGGGAAAAAGTACTGATTGTTACTGCTATTGAAAAAAAAAATATTAAAAGAATTTTTTTAATTAATTATAATAATAATAATACGAAGAACATTTTTTTTCGCATGTGATTGAAACTAAATATTAATTCTTTTATCGTAGAAGTATACTTTATTTTATCTTGAAAAAAATAAAACAAATAATAACAATAGTAATAATGATGAAAGGAATAATTTTTATACTTCATTTAAAAGTATTTCCTACCTTAAAACATTCATTGTCGCGTATGACTATACTAAGGCCTTTATTATTCGTTATGTGATTGGCGAGGAGTGATCACATGGTATGTTTGGTGGGGTTTCGAAAATATTAAACGTATGAAATTGTTGCATTATGATATTAAACCGAGATATATTTATACATATTAATTTTATTTATTTTTATAGTTTTAATAAAAACGACTAGACAAAAAAAAACTTTGATGTGATATTAAAGTGTACGCCACTTAAAGCTGTGACTTCATTTTTATTAGATTCAGTATTTGATTCGAAACGAATGTGCTTGGAAGCATACAAATATGAAATAGTGTGTTTTCAATAACAAATGCCCCACAGTAACCGTTAGAGAATCCCAAAAAATACATTATCAATCCTAAATTGAATATTTTTCTTTTTTATTTATATTTGGTTTTTATCATGAGCATTCATCCCAAACAGTACTCTTTATCACTATTAAATTTTTCTTCGCGAAATGGTTTTCGGTTACATCACGTGACCATGAATCATGTGTTTGGTAAATAAATTTTTTTATCTTTTCACTAAGATGTTGACTCCGATGACTCATGAAAACAGCACAAATTTAGCTATAGTATGTGATAAAAAAAAAAAAAAAAAAAAACAAGCAAAAAACTTTAGTGCAAAACAGCTTTTTTTCGATATTTGCAATAAACTTTGTTATTTTTAACATTCTGATCCGATGTAAAACACTTGAAATTAATAATACGATAAATACTGAAAGGCATCGCATTGGAAAAACCGCTCTTATTGCTTCTCTTGAGAAAAAAAAAAATGATGGGGTTTGCGTATATATATTATATACTTAAGGAGGATAATCGTAGTGGGCAATTCATTGTACCCAATATCGCTAATCCAAAATGAAACCTCGCGAGTCCATTTGAAAACTCGAAACGAGAGTCGGTGCGTGTCGAGGAAATAACACCAAGGTACGTGTTCTAGAGCGCGTACCCATCAGACTTTCTGGCGCGCGCAATTGTGTACCTATAAGTAATGCTCTCCGCCGCGGTAAGTATAAGTATATACGGCTTTCACCAGTCGTTGTTTTGCCTCCGGGCGGCGAATCATCTTTTCTCTCCCTGTTTCTCTCTCCCCCCCCTTTTTTTTTTTGCTTTTCTTTTCTCTTTTTTTGGCACGCGCGCCGAGAAGCTCCTTTCTTTCTTTCTCTTCATTGTTGTCTTTGCTTTTCTCATTTCGCGGATTTCAAAGCTTACCTATGTATCATACCTACTGCAGTACAACCATTGGAGATAGAGACAATGTCACTGCTGCATTAGGAGAGAAATCTCGGCTACTTGTACTTACGTAGACTTACTTTTGGAGGCTCTTCTTCCGGCTTAATTTCTCTGTGATCGGTAAGGATAAGGGATTTGACGCGCCGTGCGTGTCGTTAACCATGTGACTGATGGTCTAACTATTTTAGGGGGTGACATGATCACTTCGTAAGTGGTAATAATTTAGCCGGTTAAATACCTTTTTATGTAAGAGGCGCAGTGAAATTGTAAAAAAAAGAAGAAAAAAAACTTTCAAGTAGACCAATAGGCGCAGAAATTGCGAGCGGGTGTCTTGTGCATGCGTTTTCAGTTAAAAAAACTAATTTACAAGGAGATAAATATTGATACAGGATGTCATTGTATCGCCTCCCCGTATTTATTTTGTTTATTAATTTTAACCACCATATAATTACAAGGATAGTGCCATTTTTACCGTTTCTCGAAATATTGAAGATCTATTTGTACTCGTGGAGTATCCACGTACGTTTAAATTTGCCAACTCACGCTCGAACTCAGCTCGAACTCACGAGTTCAAAATATTCTTAAAAAGAAATTCATACAAGCCAGGTAGGAAAAAAAAATATACCTGTACAATTGTCAGTTCCATTAACCCATCCGCGATTGATATTGAGTGCGGATTAATTGTTTCGATATCTCCGTAAAAAAAAAAAAAAAAAAAAACATATTAAACTAAATGAGGCTCTTGACCAATGGACCGAGCACCGGTGAAATAAACAAACACCAAGAAATTAATCGCACGTGGAAGGAAGTGAGTAATCGGCAAAACAAAAAAAATACAACTCGCGTACAACCTCTGTATGCTATGGGTATACCTCTACGTTTATCCTTGTAATATATATATATTTATAGGTGCAGGTGAGCTCGGCGGGCAATTTTATATACATATATACCTACACGCGCATATATAGATATAGTATACAGAAAGTGGGAGGGAGAGAGGCATCCGCATCAGAGCGAAATAGCCGTGGCGGAGGTGTAGGGGGAGGCAGAGCTCGCGGAGTGAAACGCCATCGGCTCTCCTCGATTCGTTAGTCCTCGGGCCGCGCACCGCGAGCTAACATCTCTATTTTTCTCCCGTTGCCTGTAGTCCTGTAAAATATTATACGTTCACGCGGTTGTATCGCAATAGTTTTTCCTCTTTTTGCGAATAATTGATTTTTTTTTTTCCCCCTTCTCGTCAACCGTTTTTTATTTAATCATTTTGTGCAAAATCGCGCGTGCGATGTAAAAACCAAAACCATGTCTCTGTGACGGCTGCTGGGAAGATCTTTTTTTTCTTCATCTATTGTAGTTTTAAAAAAATAAAATAAAAAATAAAAAAAAAAAAACGCGTGGAGATTGTGATCTGTTTGGAAAAAAAAGGTGTGTACCTCAGTGGAGGGAACTGAAAGTATATATATATATATACAATACCCACGAGTGCATTTGTACAACACGCAATCGTTCAAAGGCCGGAGCGGAAAGTTAAAGCGAAACAAGTAAAGACGGTGACCCTTTGCCAGGATCACGAATGGTCAACGTGAGTTTTTCCTTTTTTTTTTCCTTCTCCCTCGTTCTTTTTCTCTCCAATGTAGTAACACCTACGTGGGTATTCTTCCTTAGGCTTTTATTTTTTTACATTTCGAGGTTTTCCTGTAACAGACACACGCATACTACGTATTAAGCACTTCCTAATGGTGCATGTGTATGTATATGCAGTGAGTCATTGTGTTTTACACTTGACAGCTGCTGTTGCTTGCCCTTCCGTTCGAGGGAGAAATGCGACGGACGTGTCCTTTTTTTCTTTTAGTTCGAGTTTAGGCGTTGGAAAAAAGAACACCCAAAGCTTATTGGATTTTTAAAGAAATGCATCTCGTTTCACTTGTAATGATAAAACAGATTGGAGGAGAAAAGAAAAGGAAGAAATACCGCTCCCATTATAGATGAGGGGGAGGGGGGAGGAACTGGTTGAAATTACAATAATCACAACACAACGCGCGCTCGACTTCGTAAGCCTGTCTCCTTCTCTATTTCGTTCGACCAGCAAATGGAACTCGCTCGGAAGCTGGTGAATACATATATTATACATAAAACGATAGAGAAAAATGATTGCTTCCATATATATAATATGTAGCCGTAGGTATAACAGGTGTACCCCGATTGAATTTCCACGGAGGAATTTTCTCGCCGCGGAATCGGTGTACCACCTTTTGCGCGTGTGGAAGGAAACTTTGGAAAATTCGAGTCAAAATCAAAAATAGTCTTTCGCGCTCCAAAAGTCGTTGCGCGCCGAAGATTCCAATAACAAGGGGAGTGTCTCCTTTCGCCTCTCCTTCTTTTTTTTTTTTTTCTCCCTCCGCTCGAGATCGTTGACCCGCAGCGACTTATCCGGTTACGCTTACCAATTTCGAGTTTCCGTACAGGTATAATATATACTTACCGGTGTACTACATATACAGGTATGCAACCCTCTCGCTTCCCTTTCTGCTCGATCGGTTTTATATCTTTGGCTCAACGAAAGTGAGAATAACCGTAAGTGCATATTTACATGGCCGTTCATTTGAAGTATTGATATTGACCTCGCGTTTTCAAACCGTGTTTTTAAATGTTGATTAAAAAAATAAAAGTAAGAAATTTTTTGACACCTGTTTGTTACCCCGTGTTACCCATATACATTTGTCATCGAGGCGATCGAGGTTAAGGCCAAAATGCGCGTTAATCGATCAAACCACGCACTTTGTACCGATACGGAATCAGAGGATCACATCATGGCTGAGTCATCGGTGATCATAACGAAATGACAACAATAAGTCGATCCTCTACTACATGATTTAAAAAAAATTTTTTTTACTTTCTTCATCATCGGAGACATTCGCTTCCTCCGTCCACGCGCGAGAACAATAGGTATACAACTATATACGGCGATGGCTACACGCACGCACACCTCCATTGCATACTTATATACTTGCAAATTATTGTACCAACATTACCAACCCCGTTCCCATGATCGTCCTCCCAACGCCGATATTTCCCAATAGTGGCAACGCAACGCGACGACATACGTCCCATTACACTATCCGCGTCTCTGATCCATCAAATTTCCCAAGCGCGTGTACACATACATATATATTTATAATGATTATTCATGCATGTACCTTGTATGTATATATATATATACATACACGCGTAATAGCTGTCGTAACAAAAGCCACGCGAGTGGGTGTCGGCCCCGGCGACTTTGGTTTCGCGCAAGAAAAAAAGTATGACTCATTTCTTTTCGCATCAAATAATAGTACAACGATATCACCGGGCGACAACAACGAGGAGGAGGGCTTACGATCACTTGGAATTGTTTTTTTTTTTTTTTTTTTTTTCTCTGAAATCTTTGTTCCACATGCCCGCAATCGTTGCTCTCTCGCCGATTTTTCACAAATGCACATTCGTGTAATGTGCGTGCGGTATCCAGGCCGAAACTAATAGACCTGCCGTCCCCCCTTCCCCACGTTATATACTCGCGGATCATAAATTGCGGCTGGTATAAATATATTATATAGTTATACAGCGCCGATGGATAACGCGATGAAAATCAGGGGGTAAGAAAAGGAAAAAGGTATAACGATTTCGCAATAAAAAAAGCCCCAATGAGTTGTTTTTTTACACGAAGTCGATGAGCATTTTCTAATTTACGGCCCGTACGTATATCATACTTTTTTTATTTTTTATTTTCCCGCAAAAGGACCAATAAACCCATTGGATGTATATATATACGATACAGAAAACACGCAGCTGTGTAATCGAGGGAGCAAGAAAACCTGGGGTATCAAGCACAAAACGCGTACAAAATAACACCTCGTAAAACCGCGCGTTGCAGTGTATATTTATATACTCGTTTTGCTGGATCGAAGCTTAGGGTATATATACGAGCGAAAGCTGCACATGTACCTATACGATGCTCCGATCGATCGATCAATCCTTTGCTGCTGGCGCGATAAATTATACATACCCATAGAATAGAAAAAGCAAAAAAAAGAAAAAAAGGCTCTTCTCCACACGCGTCGGAGTCAGATTAATTAAATCCGATAGCAGATCCATCCCCTGGCTCTTCCACGTCCGTGGATCGGTGTTTTGTGTAATTTTATGTGGCATTGTGCACACAGACGTGCTGCACGTACCGGTATAGTCGAAAGCCGGCCGGCCGACTCATCCGATCCTCTCCGATGCGCCATGAACGCTGGCGACCTCGAAACACAGAAAATACGAGAGAGCCGTGTATAATACGAGTATAGGCACATGTATATACCTACCTCATAATATACATTCGTTTGTGTATACACGTGTAGTATTATGTTGTTGCGAGAGTTTGTAAACGCTCGAGAAAATCGTCGAGACGTCCGAAATGGAGCTTCCTGAATTTTGTATGGAGAGTATAAAGTGGATGTACATCGGAGCGTGGGATCTATGAGCTTTTTGTCGATGGAGTCTGGTGCATTGTAACACATTCACGAGGCTGTATACGGTGTGTCAAAGAGTTGACATGGGGATTGAGAGGGAAGGAAAAACCTGATGCAGATCGGTAATTCTATACGTTATACGTATTATATACACTTATACACCGTTAAATCGAATCGGTCAGGATATATCATCGAGTGCGAGCTGTCATGGACAACTTTTTTGTTGTTGTCGTTCCATTAAATAGTTACACTGTTACATGTATACGTATACCTTTGTATAGAAACGAAATTCAAACGGAACAAAAGAAAACGCGGGGAGTCGTGCAATAACATGCGCTCGCGAGCCATCATTAATAGAAAGTCGCGAGTTTTCACCGACTCATTTAAAGTAGTAGCATATAATATACTTATGTAGGTACACGCACTTGCGAGAGTATTATATATACAGTGCAATGCACGTGAAAGAGAGAGAGAGAGAGAGAGACTTTTGTGGTCTCTCTCCCACAAGTATATGTAATATATGTATATATATTACGCACACCAAGTGCGAATAAGTACACGTATAAGACTCGGTGTTATACTCCACGTTATGAAACATATTATGACGAGCGCGCGTACGCGTGCCCCTTTGTACGTACGCTTACGTTGTGCAGTTTCTTATTTTTTTCTCCCCTTCGGGTTTTCTTTTCATTTGTCCGTCTTTGCCTGGATAGCATTTGCAAAAGTAGGGTACAACAGCTGATTGCACGTATCGTATGTATAAAAACCAATGGTACAATTATATCATTGAAAATACATTTGGGTTGGGTGTTTTTTTTTTTTTTTTTTTTTTTTCTGATAATATACGCAATTTGCCGTGTATGTAGAGTAGGCCGAGGAGTTTATTTGCAAAAGTATTTAATGCTCGTGGGTTTTGTTACTGTATCAGCGATGACCTGAAAAATTCGAATACCTACAAGTGAGTACGTCGAAAAAAAACCAAAAAAAAAAAAAAAAAAAAAAAAGATCCTACATCGGTAACTCGAGCTCTTAAAAACCTGCTACCAGAAGCCATGACACACATATGANTGGGTTTTGTTACTGTATCAGCGATGACCTGAAAAATTCGAATACCTACAAGTGAGTACGTCGAAAAAAAACCAAAAAAAAAAAAAAAAAAAAAAAACCAATTTTAATAAAAATAAAAAACCCCCAAATGTAAAAGATTTGAAAGAAAAAAAAAAAAAAAAAAAAAAAAAAAAAAAAACTTGGACGTACAATACATATAGGTACACCCGTATATACTGTCCCGTGTAAAGTGCAGCCTCCCTGTACGCGTGTATAGATACACTTTATCCCACCCAGCACATCTCGAGCAAAAAAGAAAACCGAGGGAGGGAAAAAAAGAAAAAAAGTATCCCGTAGCAAGTATACACAAATGAGAAGAAAGCCGCAAGGGGAGAAGAAGAAGAAGAAGAAGAGATATGTCTAACTCCTTATACCGTCCTCCCTGCGCGGAGGCTGGCAATAATCTCGGGTCCGAATCATCATCATCATCATCGTATCAAAAGAAAAAGACGTCCTTTGAAGATGAAAGAAAAAAAAAGGAGGGGAAATGTGGGCACAAGTAAGGGAAGAATATTATTTTCTGGTGCAGCCTGCACTGTTGCAAGCGTCTAACGTGTAAGCAAGGGTGTATAATATATATATATGTATATATACGTACGCTTTTTGTGCCGGTGAAATGGCCCGTGATAATTTTTGCGATGCATTAGGTACTTGTTTAAAATAACGCACGTTTCGCTACGTTATTAAACGCGTATTATATACATTTTCTTTTTTCGAGGGTTTTTTTTTTTTTTTTTTTTCTCCATTATATTTGTTTGATCGCACGGGGGGTTCTGTACGACTGCGTCCTTTGCTACATAAAATTTTTTACCTTGCATGATATAGTACATAGTCGTACCATCAACGTAGTATACGTCAATATTATTCCTTCTCGAAGGTGCACTCCTGTATCAAAACTCTTGACTCCCTGCGCTGCCGAAATTCCTTTAGAGAAACATACGCGACTTCCCATATATATATATATATATATATATATATATATATGTATATGTACTAGGCAGAAGCGGAGGAGAGAGATAACAAACTGCAGCTCTTGAGATATGACTCTTCTGTATGCTGTATAAGAAAGAGGGAAAGAAGAAGGTATGTATATGTATGATCTCCGGCTTCGGAGGGCAGAAGGAGATCAGAAGGATCTCCAGCTTCCGTGCCTTCGCGGAGGGAGGGAGAGGAGGTAACGCCGTACAAGAGAGGATGCGAGATAGCATGTACACACAACATATACGTGTTTTTGCCGGGCTACTGCCGTATACGTTATCTTTTAACAAGAGCACTGGCTACTGCTCCTCCTCCTATACTTCGTGCATTGCGTATACACATGCAGCCATGTGCCGTTGTACACCTTTGCAGTCCATGTCCATGCACGGTGTAAGTAACTCTCTCTCTCTCTCTCTTTCTCTTCGAGCACAAAATGCACGTTTATTAATTGTGGACCCTCTTCGTGTGGTCTGGTGTATAAGTACACAGGTGCTCTCTTTTTTTTTTTTTTCTTTTCTTGGGCATGCAATAAAAAAGAGAAAAAATCCCGAGGATTTCAAGTATATATATACACACGTGGTGCACGTAGCACTCATCATTCTCCGGATTTAAAATCCCACGTCCTGTCACACTTGTATTTTAAAAGAGCTCGCAATGAATTTTGTGAAAAATCATGAGTTCTTAAATCATACTTTTAACAATTACATAACGAGTTGAATCCAATGTAAGAAGGTACTGTATACAGGTATACCTATACTTGTAAGGGAAAGGGGTGGATAAAATATGTTAAATGCACGTCTCTTGGAAATTTGTCGGAGCACAGGCGCTATAGAAGCAAATATTCGAGTGCATAGGTAATACTTATGTTATACTTGCATATAGAAAATCATAGAGCAAAAGACAGTAAGTATATAATATATATACAGGAGTAAGCGCTGAAAAAGACGGATAAAAGCGAGAGCGCGGAGAGAAGACGACGAGGCATAGCGAAATTAGTCTCGGCTGTATATATACGTGTACGTGCAGGTACAGGTACGCGCAGCATCGCGGGAGAGATGCGCTTCCACAGCAGCAGAGAGAGAGAGGGAGAGAGGAAAAAAAGGGAGAACGAGTTCAGGATTCCTTTCCTTCTTCCTTCCCCGAGAATCATCCGCGGGAGCGCCTTGCCGCAGTCTCTCTCCTCTCCTTTTGCGCCGCTGCGCTGCCGGACCGCGGGCTACCGCGCTCTCTGCACTTGATGCTTTTGCATCCGTAACGAGGAAGGAATTCGATTATACACATGTATATATATACGTGTATAATCACAGGACTGATATGGTACGTGCGCGTTTATCCGCGCGTTTATTGTAATTACAAAATATTTATTTACAAGTATATCTTGTCACGGTGACGCGTTTGCGCGTGCCTCGCGTTACCCCATCCGTACAACTTTGTTTACCAACACGATCGACTCCAGTTTTTTTTTTTTCTTCTTTGCTCGCACTCGAGAATTCCGGTGAAAGGGTAAATATAACATTCCGATTTTCATTCACGCGTGCAACTGACATTAACTGGACGAGGCGCGATTTTTCATCAATAGATCGATCCTTTTGGCTTGGCACACGTGCACAATGTATATAATAATATGTACATGCGTTGCACCTTTTGGTACATTGAGTTATCGATTTTTCATTTTTACTTGCGGAAGGTGAAATCGTACGTGCGTGAATCCAACGGGATCCTGTTACCTTTAAGAACGTCTATCCTGTATCGACGCAAAAACGAGAGTAGGTAGTACATACATATACATAAGTAGATCGGTACTTATATACCTGTACGTACGTGCGGGTAAAAAATTCACTCGCTCAGTTCAAGGCCGCACTAGTGTATATTATTATACATGTACAAACTCTCTTCGTATATACCTATACCTAAATGCTGCTACAGCAGGAAAGATACACGCGCTTTTTTACCAATATAATACCTATCTTACGTGCTTCGCGATGCAAGTATATGTATGTGTACATCGATACGTACACCTCTTTTTTCCCCGTGTTTTTTTTTTTCCTTCCTCCGAGCTCTTCTCAAGAGAGAGAGAGTAGGAATCGGTTTCCTCCCCCTTTTTTTTCAGGCGCGCGCTTTCGCATGAAAAACAACGCGCGCGTTGCGTGGAGATCGGTAAGATCGTTCGTTGCATGCGTTAGGTACTTACTTACATTCTTACGTGTACATAAAATACGAGAAGAAACATTTCATGTCTTAGCTAAAAGTTTCTTTAAAATGTCTGCACTTACGTGTTTTCCTTTATTTTTGTTTACGTGGGTACGGGTATACACCTGTTAAAAAGAAAAAAAAAAAGTTTACGAAGAATGACGTACGTATACGTACGTACGTTACATGATGTATATTTGTGGCAAAAAATACGCAATTTCGCGGCAAGCGGTTGAAGTTTTTTGCGAGTACATCTATATATAATACGTACCTTGCGTAGCTTCTAAATCGTTACGTTTTAAATTATGGCAGGTTAACTTATTGCCATGGTGCATATGCGTACATATGTGTGGTTGTAATATTAAAAACGTTATGTTCGAAACATTTTGTAAGTGGGATGGAATTCATCATCTCCTTGCATTGTTGAATTCGCTCGATAAGCAATCAATCAAAGAAGGAGTAGTAGTAAAGGGTGTCGTGAGTATATAAATCAAAAAATATAATTGTTATACGCACATGTATTTCTTCATTTTATCAATTGAAACATTTTTTATTCATTTTAACGTAATCGATGTATCGACATTCATTCACCTTAAAATTTATTTGCACGCACACCCTAAAGAAATAAATCGATCATACCTACTTACAGTACACGGGCAATACACGCAACAAAATGTTGCCCCCCCCCCCCCCCATAAAATGCCTCAATGTGAGATACGATGCTATGTAATATAAAGCTAACGTACATGCATTCAAGTCGTGTAAATTTTATTCGCTTTACTTATATATACAACCCTGTAAATGAAATATAAAAAAACTTACAAATTAAGCACGTCAAATCACTTTCGATTGTAAAACCATGGCTGATTTTATTTCTCACACCTAATACTTAAAAGTTTGATATAAATACTTGATCAGCCTGTAAACCCTCTAGATCGCAATTACTAATGAAGGAAACACTATTCAATTGTAAAGTTGCGCGTCGGCGACGACAGATCGGTTAATCTTCATCGTTTATAGAGCTTTTTTTTTTTTTTTTTTTTTTTTTTCAAGCGCGAGAAAAAGCGATCTCCCGTTGGGATTAGAGGGGGGGGGGAGCCTACACGTAAATATACAGCCAACAAACCGGTGTGTTGAAAATCGCGCGAATTTCCGGCGACCTCGCGGTGGTGGTGGTAAACCGCATCAGGTGCAATATCGCGGGAACGAAGGATAGTTGGTGTGTATACCCCTCGCGGGTGTTGCAACAGGGGCTCTATACTCGACGTTTATGGTACTAAAAGCGTCTAGAGATGGGTATCTCGGCCGATACGGGCTTTTAGGAAGCCGCTTCCGGGGTATATACACTGCAAGAGCCCGTAGCACACGCGAGTGGAAAATTGCCCTCGATCGGAGTTAGGAAGCTGATGCAGGTGCCGAGCGATCGTTTATTATTGTTGTTTTTTTTTGTGCTGTACATCGGATGCAATCGGTAACAACAACAACAACAAAAATCGGTAGATCGGTAAAATCACGCGCGATTATCGTTCAAAACTCGAGGCAGACATTCAATCGTTCCGCGCGTGTAAGGCATCACGATCGGTAAAGTATACCCTGGCGCTTCTCGTCGCTATGGGAGGATAAATCGAAGCGAGGATCCTCTTTATCGAGAGAAAAAGAGGGACTATGGGTGCGTAGTAGCTGTTCTCCGCGAGTGAATTAGAGGTTTCGGGGAGTCGAAAGGTGCCGATTTGCCGATCGGGTTTCTGGCTTTTGGTTCACGCGTGTGTGTATCATCTCAGACTCGATGGGTGTACGGACACGGCGAAACGGTATAAGGTTCAGGAAACTGCGAATGCCGTTTAACGCTGTCTCTCTCTTTCTCCCGTTCTGCTTTTTCCCTTTTGGGAGAGAAGATCGGTTTGGATCCATGGGACGTGTGCGCTTCGACGATGATTGCTGTGTTGTTTTTGCTCCGGTTCTGTGGTACTATGGGCGTGGACAAAGTGCGAAATCATACCTGATATTTATTGAATTTAGGATGATGGAGAGAATCGCGGGTTATTAATTGGCTTTTAATGTACATTACTCAGAGATCGGTAAAGTTCGGGAGTATCGCGTGGATGTACAACTTTGTGTAAACGGTCATAATCCATTGTTAATTTTTAATACGAGGAGAAGTCGAGCCTGTGAGATCTCGATTGAAAAAAATAAACAAAAGTCGGGATAAACGAATGGGACGGCTCTCTGGTAGCAACCTTCTGTATATTGTTTGAATTATATAGCGTGGAAGGAAGTCAACGGTCAACTAGGTATTTTTCTTTTCCCCCCGTCAAACGTAATGTTTTGCACGACTGACTTTTCGAAGAAACAAATAGGCGCATGTTGAGTGCGGTTCAAAACGTAGGTTCCACGGGTATGTCGTACCTATGTGAAGCTGTGGGCTTTTACGTACACGCTCAGTCCCTCTTAAAACTGTGCAAGTATATACAGAACGAGCTGAGTTTCATACGCAACATGTGTAATTTTTTTTTTTTTTTTTCAGTACGAAAAAGTTTATAATTTCTGGAACAAAACTCTGAACTTACAACTTGCGTGCGACATCTTCATTTATTAGACTGCACCCTGTAACCCCGAAATCAACTTTTTTCACATTTCTGCAGGCTTGCAAAATGGAAAACAATTCAAGTAGCTACAAATGTTTTTAAATTTTGGTTCCATCTTGCAACAAACCAATGAAAAACGATTTTACCAATGACCACACCCTTGGCGTTGGAACGGGACGAAGAGTGACGAAAAAAAAAAGTCCACGAGCGGAAATTGAAAATCGTTCCGGTTAAAAGGAAAATGAGTACGTTTGTACCGCTTCTCTGTGCACGTATACTATCATATGATGTATATAACCATACAACGCGCGTTTTCTCTTTCTCTCCTCGTCCGAAAGGATCTGTCGTGTCGCTCGCGATCGTTGGAAAAGCGCAACGAGACTTTGCAAGTGCCGGAGTCGTGGCGATAATTCACGGCAATTAAACTCTGTATGAATCCTCCTTGTAATAACTATATTTTGTACTTTGAAGACGTTCACTTAAAAACACGAAGTGTAAGCGTATATTTTTTTTTAGTTAAACACATGGCTCGTCAACCTAGTCGCACGTTTTGTATATTTTTAATTGGATTACAGCGATTCTTTCTTACTTATACTGGAGTCGCGTGGTAGTACAGAAGATTTTTTCTTTCAAATTAATAAAAAAATATAATCTCTCTCTCTACAATTACATGAAAAGTAATGAGTTGCTTTGTACCACGTGTTCGTAATTTTTCCAACGCGATGCAATGTCTTTGTTCTTTATTCATTCCTCGCGCATGAAATGAAAATGTAGCTCGGTTTTTTTAAGAAAAAACATCGATGGTCTTGAATTGAAAGTTCCAAAGTGCAACGCGAACCAAGAAAAAAAGAGATGATGGTAAGTAGCCACCGGTGGCAATTGAGTTGACGAGGGAACTTAGGTGTGTGCACGCGGGTGAAAGTGTCTCTAACGAGTGGAACGTTTACGTGCAGAAGTAGGCAATATACATTTGTATGCGGTACAGCGTGAATTTTGTCGTTTACGAGTGCACGTGCACGTATACATATGTATTGTATTGTACGTACGGACCTTTGACGTACAATTGGGCTAAGTATACGGAGAGACCTGAAAACCCGCACCCCGTGAACGAGCTCAACGTTATAATATATCATCATGTTGCGCGCGTTTTGTGAAATCATTTGACGAGCCGTTATACTTGCTCGCGAGTTTCCTTTTTCTCCGTATTCACGCATACCTATGGGTGCAGAGAGAGGGGCTGTAAAATTAGGGAAAATCGCGCGCATCCCGCGCAGTTTTACGGCTCTCTAGTTTTGAGCCAAATTGGCTTTGAACGAAGGAGAAAAAGAGGGAGATGAGGAAAAAACATATCCTGCGCGTATAGGAAACGATGAATGCTACAGAGGACCAACGGTAAAATGGTGCGGCGTTTATTCTACCCTCGACATTTCCTGCCCGGCGGAGGAAAGGAGCGTTAAACGACTTATCGAGCGCCAAAGTACGAAAAACTGTATCGGTACGCGCTACAGTTTCCGGGTGTAGGTATACCACACACTCTTTTTATTTTGTGTTTTCTTTCGCGCGCGCGTACATCCTTTCCTCTTTGGCGTAAGTAGTGCGTTGAGCGCACCAAGAGATCTGTTGTTTTTTTTTTTCCTTCTCTTTTATATGATTCCCACTTTGTCCGTCATCGCTTGTTGATTTAAAAAATATGGCACTTTTAAAAGCTCCTCAGATGGAATAGATGCGCGGAAAAATTGGAGCGTGATTTAACGAATAGGACGCCGTAGCGCGTTAATGTTGGCCCACGTGCATAAAACTTTGTTGAAAGAAAGGAACGATTTCACCTCGCGATCGCGCACACGCGAGGAAGTAAATGGATAAATGGAAAAACTAAAAATTCTGTGCAGCGTAACGAGAAGAATAAAAAGTAGATCGGCTTGCCACGTGCGTGTGGGCCACATAAGAGAGCAAAGAGGAGGGAAGGAGGGCGTTGCATCTGATTAGGAGAGGAGAAACAAAAATACTGTCGATCGTCTTGCCCGCACGTGAGTGGAGAGAGGATGTGTACAATAAGAGCGCTAGTCAGGATAGGATTAATTCAGCAATTGACATCGAGAGGTAAGACCACACAATCAAATCCTACCTTCATGGAAAAAGATTGTGGAATTTTCGTTTCTTTTCAATCTCGATTAGGGGAAAATTCACTCGAGAGGGGGGGGGGCGCGTTATAAAACGCGCACATGTTATGTGTACCTATCTTCGTATGAATTATTGATGGGTTCTCGGGTTGGTGAACTATTTCTTGTTGTTTTTTTTCTCTTCCTCATCGCTTGCGTCATTTAATTGTGCTGCAAATTTTACACTGCCCAAGTTGCACAAGGAGGTTCAATCGCCGATATTTATACGTGCACCTATTACAGCCATATAAGCTTGATGATACAATTCATTGTATAATGTATAATTATAAGTCGCATCATTTTTTTTTTCAATTAATCAGTGCATCTTTGGTATATGGTTGAAAATAAAAGCCCATTGAACGTGACAGTTATCGATTCAAGGGAAGAGGAAAGAAAGGAAAGTATACGCTCTTCCCTCTCGTTCAAGAGCAACAACCTAAAAAAGAGAGAAAAGGCACCGTTGCAGAGAACTGTATTCTAGGTGTAGCCATCAAAAAAAAAAAAAAAAAAAAAAAACATATTAAACTGGTATGGTGCAGGTGACTTGACCAACAATTGTGTAAAATTAAATACGCACCTAAATACAAACAACTAATGTCAGCGAGTTCAGAGTTCAGATCGTCGAGTATATTATTTGTCGTGATGGTGATGAACGCCAGACAGGCGTAAGCGAAAAATAAACTCGCCACGTGGCACATGATTGTTTTGCCGTGTAGATTTTGTAAAGAGGGCAGCCACATGTACACCAACAGAGTTGCGAGAGCAAAGAAACAACTGATCAACTGTAAAGTCGTTGTCACGGCGTAGGATCTTGAAAAATTAATTTTTTTTGTTTTATGCAATTATAGGTAAACAGGTACGTGAGTTGTGTGTTTTATCGCAATCTTCTTACCGATCCCTATGGTCGTCGTATTCAAAACAGACGAAAGGCTGCAAGCCGGCGTCGATAAAAGTCCCATTGCTATTAAAAAATTCCAGACAAGAGTTGGCGTGACCATAGATCTGAGTCACTGGATTCCGCACCAGGATCTCCCCCATCGGTCCGATTTCCCAAACTTCTTCCTCGGTAACGGCGTACATATTCTTGCACGGCTTTCCAAACAATAGGCCGTAGTCTGGTAAATTACAGAGGAAAAAAAAAAAAAAAAAATC